>BMAC01000601.1:48733-83437 GCA_014905375.1 Phtheirospermum japonicum | reverse complement strand
ACATATGGGCAAGTTTTGTAAGTAAGTCAATCCTTGATGGGCAGTTTATGTAATTTTTTAAAAAATAGGGGCAGTTTATGTAATTTTTAAAAAATAGGGGCAGATTGTGTAACTAAGTCCCAACCCTTCCTCATGGGTAGTTTATGTAATTTTTTAAAAAATAGGGGCAATCTTTGTAATTTTTTTAAAATAGGGGCAGATTGTGTAAGTAATTATCCATAAAATGTATTCTCTTTTTTATTTTTTGGTTATAAGGGCAAACAAAAGGCATTTATCCCCCCTAAATTGCAAAGTAAGAGTCCACCCTCCATGTGGGAGCAGTTTCAAGATCAACAAGGAAAAAGTGAGGGGCAGAAATGTGGCATTCGATTCATCAATCCAAGCAATATAGCATCGCAATATCTGAGCTAAAAGGCAAGGGGAAAAGACCACTTTGAACTGGAGTTGGAACTCTCGTTTTTTGGATACATTTTGGCACAATTATTTTGGCTTGACTGGCATTTTGTGTGATTGGAAAAACCTGATATGTAAGAGCCTTACTGATGTAATTTTGGCTTATATTTTGGCACAATTGTTTTGGCTTATATTTTGGCATTTTGTTTGACCGGCAAAACATGATATGCAAGGGCTTTACAAATGTAATTTTTGACATACATTCTGAACTATGTGTGTTTTACTTGTCTCGTGAATGAGACAATGAATTCTAGTGTTTTCATAATCTTTGTATTATTGTATTTTAATATTCTTATCTTCCATTATGAGCAAATTAAAATATGTGTAAAATATTAAACTTCAAACATGTTAATAACAAGTTATAAAGCACAGCACAAACAGGATGCACATTTCCATGAGAATACATCAACAACAACACTCAACACAACAACACTCACTGATGTTTAGCCCCCAGCACCCTACATTTAGAGTCTTCACATTGACTCGCTTCACTAACCAAAACAAGAACAAAGAAAATCCATGAAAACAACATTCTTTTTTTCAAGCTCTGTTTCTCTTTCTCATTCTTCTTCAGCTTAGTTCTGGCATCACCTAGTAATGCTTTCAATGAAAAGGTTTCTTCAGTGAGTTTCTTCATCTCCATTTCACGCTCAACCAACGTGCGATGTAGTCCTAAAATGATATTGTGGTCGATGGGTCAAGCTGCTCATCTGCCCATGAGAAAAAATTGCAGCCTCCATTCTGCCCAATAGTGCCCAGGTAAAAGAAAAAATAAACAAATTGCTCAAATAATGGTATCTAAAAAAAAAATAATTCTGGGGGAGGGAAGAAAAGAACAACAACAAACCTTCCAATCTACACACACCATTAGTCATCCCTACCACTTCAACTTATCTGTTTTATTCAAGAGAGTCAATTAATTATCCTAAGTTTGGTCTAATTATTTTCCTTCTTGCCTAGTTGTCATCTATGGTTTGACATATAATGTTTTTCTTTCCATAGCCAAATCCCACCTAATACCAGTTTAAATACAAGAAGAAAACAGAAAACAAGAACCACCCCCTTTTACTAATTCCTTCACAAAGAAACCCTAATTTCATGAACACAATATAAACCAAAACATCATCTTCCGAATCTTACAATAAAAAATAAGAATTCTTATATTAAAAATTTTGAAAACTAAAATTTAATTCATACCAAATTCTCAACTCTTATCAAACAACTTACGACATAATTTGCCACACGCAAGATATATTCTGCCCAATAGTGCCCAAATAAAAGAAAAAAATAAACAAAATTGTTCAAATTATGATATCTAAAATATATATATATATATATATATATATTCTAGGGGAGGGAAGAACAACAACAAACCTTCCAATCTACACACCCATGAAATTTACGCCCTGGATTGTCCATTGTCAATGAAGTGCGAAGCTGAGCTCGTTTTCCACATTTGCAAAATACAAATCCGGGACCGCTATTACATGAATACATTTCCTTTTCCTCGTTTTTTCAAACACAATCCAATTTTGCTCTCTCTCTCTCTCTCTCTCTCTCTCTCTCTCTCTCTCCGTCTGTAGATTTTGCTCTCTCTCTCTCCCCGTCTACGGCCTTCTCTCTCTCCCCGTCTGCGGATTTCGCTCTCTCTCTCTCTCCGTCTGTGGTCTTTTCTATTGAAGAGGGAAAGAAGATGGAGAATAAAAAAAATTAGGGTTTCTGGTGTAATTTTCCCCCCAAATGTTGTCCATGTCATTGCCCAGTCATTTTGGAGGGCCCTTTTCATTTTTTTTTACAGGTTGCCACATCATCTCCCGGTCAAGTTGACCTGCTCCAGGCAGTCAATGGACTGAGAAACAGCAATTAGTCCACTTAGTGGACTAATTTGAAATTGAGCCCAAAAACTGGACTAAAATACAAAACGTGGCCACTTACTGGACTAAAAAAATAATTTTGCCTGCTTGGGTATAAAAACCCAACCCCAGCCCTAATTCCTTCATGTTCCGTCTTTTTTCACTTTCTTCCCCGTTTCTACCCCAAATTTCAGAAATCTATCGATTTCTCCTTGATTCCACACGGATCGGTTTCTCTGGCGGACGGAAGAACCTACAGAGATCGCAAGTGGCAGCGGATACAATTGAATGTTTCGGCTGACTAAGAAGGCAGACCCATGGTGATTTTGGTGACTAGAATTTGGTGACGATCGGGTTTCTGATGTGAGTTTGGGGTTGACGAAAATGGTTTGTGTTGAGGGTTGTTTCGGTTTTTGTTTGAATAAAAACTAAAGAAAAGAAAAAATAAACTTTACCTGATTGATCTTCTTGTTGTTTTGGTGAAAAAATTTGTACAGACAGGTGTGTTTTTCTTTGCAAATTTAAAACAGATTGCTGGTTGTAAAACTGAGAAGAAAAATAAATTAGTTTTTCGTCTGTTGATATAGATCAACAGACATGATCGAATAATATTGTTTAACTCTAACTCCCTTAGATACCGCCATTTCTTATTTTTTTTAATCTCAAGTTTTTTCTTTTTTTTTTTACTAAGTTTTCCCACGTTAGAAAAATATGATTCACTTTTTTTTTTAAATATTCTTAATAAGTGTATTTAAATTTAAAATATGTTTCATATTTTATATATTTTTTAGAATATTTTTATATGGTTTAGAGTTAGAAAAATGTGATTCGTTTTTTTAAAAATATTCTTAATAAGTGTGTTTAAATCTAATCTCATTCAATACTTTTAAGAGAGCTCTATTCAAGTCAAATAAAAATATATATTATTATTGATATTTCCGCTGCTGTTATTTGTCCAGAAACACACCATTAATATGACAAAAATGTGTAAATATAATAGTTTTCAAAATAAATTGTATTTTTAGGTGTTATAGCAGCGGGTTGTGTATTTAGGTGAATTCGCTCACTAAGTGTGCGATTCTTAATTTTACAAAATAAAAAATATATGTATTTTTTAGGAATTGCACGTTCAGTGTGTGATTTCATAATAAAAAATAAATAGAATTTCAGAATCGCACATCCAGTGTGCGAATTCACCTAAATACACAATCCGCTGCCATTATACCTAAAAACACAATTTGTTTTGAAAACTATTATATTTATACATTTTCGCCCATTAATATGAATAAATCAATCTTTTTTATACCTTTCTTAATAAGCGTGTTTAAATCTTAAACGTTAAAGGAGTACAAAGCATTGAAAGGAGATGAAGAGATATGGGTTTTTGGGGTGGGTTTGGGTGAATAATAAATAATTACAATAATTGGACTTGGGTATCCGGTTTGAAACAACATTTGAATAATTTCAATAGACATCTAAATGTACTGAAATAAATTTTATATATATATATATATATATATATATATATATATATATATATATATTGGGTTTTAATAAGAAATAAAAATTGGGTGTTAAATTTTTTTAATTTATTTGTGTTTTATTTATGAGTTGATGATTTTACTAACTTTTTCCCCCCTTTTAGCATAATGTAGAAAGTTTGTAATGATAGGTAGATGGGTTTAACCAAAATAGTTATTCTACTGCACTTGGTTGATATATAGTTTAGATTCTTGTTATGTATTTTAAACTATTGTAGCAGCACTTTTGGCCTCCTAGTTGTAGTTTGAATGCTCTTTTCCTTTCATAATTTATTTTAGTTTATTTGTGTTTTATTTATGAGTCGATGATTTTACTAGGTTTATTATTGTTGATAGATTATGGATTTCTCTATTGGGTTAATTATGTCCACCCTTTGTCATAATTTATGTTATTTTATTTCATTGTATTTTTAGGTTAGGATTTATGGGTCTAGGGTTTAAATAAGTGTAGAACCATCAATTGGTAATTATTGAGTGTTTAATCGTGAATCGGGATTGACAAACTCAGTTTGTAGATTAAGTGTTCCATAAATTTTCAATTGATCGTGGAGGCGAATTTAGAACCCTAGACCCCCATTTTATTGACTTTTTAAAAATCATAAATTATGTTTCATGTCGTTTAAATTATTATTTTATGATAGCCTTTTCTTTATTTTCTTTTTTGTTGATTCAAACACAAAAAACTACTTCGGATCAGTCTTCTCCGTGATATTCGATTTGAGCCATCTCACCACAATATAATTGATATTGTTCTCTTCATGGTAAAAAATAGTGCGTTTGAAATCATTTCAATGAACTTTATTAATATCTTATGTATGTATATGAAATATTTGACCTAATTTGTAGGAACCTTAGATGAGCATATGCATCTTCTTCTTAAGAGAGCACAATTATATTTAGAGAAAAAAAAAATTACCTCCTGAACTATGGTCATTTTGACACTTTACCTCCTAAACTTTTTTTCGTGCAAATTACCTCCTAAACTGTACGAATTTTGCACTTAACCTCCTGAACTCCCATTTTTGGTGGAAATTCTAACCGGATCTCATTTGTGTGACATGCAGGCTAACATATAAGGGGTAAAATTAACTTTTCATCTTCTTCTTATGACTCCCGCTCAAAATAATGACACGTGAGAACTACGTAGGTTATAAATCCTACGTGTATACATATATTAATGTGAACATTATCTTAACAGGTCACACGAGTGCTCACGTGCCATTGTTTTGAGAAGGAGTCATAAGTAAGAGATGAAAATTCGGTTTTACTCCTTATATGTAAGCGTGCATGTCACACGAGTGAGCTCCGACCAAAAGTTCCACCAAAAATGGGAGTTCGGGAGGTTAAGTGCAAAAATTGTACAATTTAGGAGATAATTTGCACGTAAAAAAAAAGTTTAGGAGGCGAAGTGTCAAAATGACCATAGTTCAGGAGGTAAAAAAAATTCTCTTTTATTTATATTTGGTATATACACAATAAACATGGGATATATAATTTTCCATTTATGGATATAAGTGAAGGACATTTGTTATTCGATGTAAACTAGTGATTCTTACTAACTTTTATACTATTTCTATTTCTCATTTTTACGATTGAAAGATTTTGTTTTATTGACATAGGCTTTTTCTTTATCCTTAAACATGAAATGTTATTTAATTATTTACAATTAAGAAGAATCTATGAAAAGTAAATCACGTTCCTTTCTTGTGTCTGTGAAAGAATTTCACTTGTGTTGCCGCGGGGCAAATGCTTTGGCATGCTTGGTCCTCTGAAAAAACTTCATTTATTAATATGGTCATTTAAAAACTCGCTAGTTCATTTTAGTTTTCCCAGGAACTTGGGTTCAATTCTCTGTTTTATTTTGACAAATGATTGGGCCTATATTGTCGAGATTAGGAACTGTATATGTTCAAGGACTTGATATACGGACCGATATGGAAAAAATCATAGAATATACACAAATATGGGTGTTTATCCACATGAGTAAATATTATAACTATTCAACTGTATTTATAATTTGGAGTTTCATTCTATTCCTCGATGTATGTATGATTAGTCTTTTGTAAACTATTCGCAGCTTATTGTGGAAAACTTTGATGGTGGGAGAGTGTTGGAGAAAGAATTTCGGGAAAGTTATATTTGGTAACATTGCATTAATATTCTAAAAATGGATAGTTCATTGTCATTAGAAACGAGCTTCATATTTTTAATCTACGTTACGAGTGGATGAACGTGGTATATTCACATTCACAAATCTGTGTTTAGATGAGTGAGAAATCAATTACCAAAGTTGGACATTTGAGAAGTGGATTTGAAAGTTGAAAAGGTAATAGGATTTTCATTTGGAAGATGGAAAGTCCAACCTTGGAAGGAGACCCATTTATATATGACTTTATTAAATAAAGTTAGATAGGCATTGGTTACAAGTTGAGCGAGAATGGGAGTCCCCACACACGCTCCACCACCACCCCCACGACCGACCGGCTCGCCTCGGACGCAGCTCGTGGCCCTCGTGCCTGTCCCTGTGGAGTTTGGGCATCTTTGGGACTTAAAGTTTTGGACCAGAAACTGTTTAATTTCTTACATTTTAGGTCTTCTGAAATAGCTTTATGAGCAACTAATATTCTAATCAAATGACGACTCAAGTTTGGGTGAAAATTACACAATTTAGTCAAATAGAGGGAGAATCTCTTCACATGTCTTGGGAGGATTTCAAGGGCCTTCATAATCAATGCCCACATCATCACTATCCGCTTGAGCTAATCTACAAATTTTTCTCTGACGGACTTTTTTTCACCTTTCAATACATGGTTGATGATGCTGCCAGTGGACATATTAGTTCCAATCGGCTCAAGAAGTCTACGATATCTTCAAGTCCATAAGCTAAAATTCACAACAAATGAGTGATCGTTCAAAGAAGATAGTCGTTCATGAGGTGGCAACCTCTCATACTTCTCACGAAGACATGAAGAGAATTTCTGAGTTGACGAGGCAATTGGCCTGCTCGCAAACCTAAAATACACTTCTCTCCCAAAGTATACCTCAACCACCACTGCCTATCGAGATGTGTGGAATTTTCGGAATGCATAGGCATGGAGCCAAACTTTTCCAAGCCACATTCGAGCCACCCGAGGAGTTCGAGGAGCAAGTTCAAGTGATTTAAAGGTATCAATCATATCAAGCCAGACTGAGCTATAAATCGAACGAAGATGGGCAAAGGTATCAAAATTGTTTTACTCATAATAACAGCCCATTCTCACAAACGTATAATCTAGGTGGAGGAATCAACCAAACTTCTCGTGGTTGAACAATTCCAATTGAGTTAACTACTCTTCAAGCCCTTGGCAACAAAGTAACTATGCCCCTTAAAAGTCCTACCAACAACACCATAGAAGGCAAAGTTCTTTCATAAACTGGGTATCGTTCAAGTTCCCGCCTTGTCTTCTCTCGATGAAATGTTGCGAACACTTAATAAATTCATGCAATACTCCGAAAAGCAAATGGATAGGCTCAAAACCATGATTTGCCAACTTGTTACTCAAGTAGGAAAGAATGAGCCGTGGAAGTTTCTGAGTCAACCACGACAAGTCCAATCCATCACTATTTTAATGTCAATAATAATATCCCATCGCCCGAGGATGACTCACTTTCTCCATCGCCCGTTCGAGATGTCATGCCTGATAAAATATCGGTCGTATCATTGGTTAATCCAAGCCAAGATACATCCCCAAAGGAAACAATGAGCAAGGATACCGAGCCGACCGAGGCCCTCCATAAATCTCTGAGCCCATACCAGCCTCCGATTCCCTACCTGAGCTAACTACTTCTGGAAAATCAAGATAAGCAGTTTCTTAATCTTTACAATATGATTTCTGAGGTTAATGTGGATTTTCCCTTCCTCGATGTTATTAGAAATGTGCCCGCCTATGGTAATATCTTCAAGGAACTTTTGTCAAATAAGTGTCGTTTTGAGAATAATGAGAAAGTGTGCTTTTCAAATGCGGCTAGCGTTATCTATAACAATCCCTTCCCCCCAAAGGAAATTGATTCTGGAATTTTTTATATAAGAATCTTTGGGGAATGGAAAAGATACCTGGGGGATGATTGACCTTGGGCGGGAGTTATTTGATGTTGTTTTTATATCATTGAGCAATTGGAACTAGGTGTGCTTAATGATTCGAACTTTTGTGTTCCTACTTTATAAATATTTGTCAATTATTCAAAAGCACGCTCGCAAGAGTAAGAGTTCGCATGTAGGTTGGTAAGTTAAACCGAGTCAATTTCTCGAGAAAGACTAGATTCGGAAGTTCGTTTTGTGTTTGATTTAACGAATAAGAAAATAAAGATACAACTAATCTAAACACGCGGATAGGGTTTTGTTTTTGAGAGTTTTAAGAACTAGAGATTAATTAAACTAAGAGCAATAAATTAAATCTAAAGATTACTTAAGCTATGACCTAATTAATTAAATCTAGAGATTATTTAAACTAAGAATTAATTATCTAAGATCTAAGACTAATTTAACTATGAATTAATTAATTAAAAGACTCTAAAATTGATTTTAGAAAACTAGGGTTCTAGAGCTTTGATTCGTCTCCATGACCTCTTGGGAAAATCCAATTGATGGTTCACAACAAATCTAGACTCTAGACCCATTAGATCTAGCTACCAATAATCATCAATCTCAACATCACAATCCCAACACAATCATAAGCACAATTCATCATGGAAGCAATAATTATTAATTAAACTAATGAAAAGAATGCAACTAAATTAAAAGCGAAAGATTTCTAAAAATATATAAAAAAAAGAAGAATATTTTTAGTAACTTATCAAATTTGGGAAAAAATTACTTACTAATTAAACTAAGAAGATCTGTAGCGTTATGGTGAAGAAATCTTGAATCTAAACTATCTAATAGCTAGTCTAAACTAATCTAAAGTCTAAGAATTTAAAACTAAGAATTATGAAGAGAAACTAAGAAATCGAAGGGCACTTGTTGGGGTTGTCAGCCCCTAAGAGGCCTTAAAACCCAAGGAATATGATAGTGTATGTTATAAATTCAAAATACATAGGGTATTTATAGTTGTGGGAAGTCTTGGGCAGTAAGAAACCCTAAAAATGCGTTTCTGGGTCCTTGGCGTCGACGGGGCAGGGCTCGGCGGCGATGCTAGGCAGGGCGCGCGGGTCGGCTCGGAAGGTGTGGCGCGCAGCGGTCGGGAGCTGTCGACAGCGTCGATGGGCAGTGGTGCGCGTCGGTCGACGCTCACAGAGAGTTGCGTCGGCCAGGTGTGTCGATTATTGCCGGAAAGCATCGATCGACGCGGGTAACTCTCGGCAGCAGCGTCAACAGCGCCCGACAACTTGTGACGGCAGTGCTAATCAACTACGAAATTAAGCTTAAACTATCCAACTTATACAAAAAATAAATAGAAAAACGAACTAAAATACTAATAAAAATAAGGACAAATCCGTGCTAATCAACTACCCCACGCTTAATTGGTTTGTTCGTCCTCGAACAGACATTAGATTCAAAGTATAACAAGAAAGAAAATCAGCTCAAGTAATGAGTCGTGCTATGCTACATACATAATTTTGAAAATATAGATACAAGTCACGCAACGTCAAACACTCCACCCTTATTACATTGTCGCTCCAAAAACAAAATCATGCATCCTCTCAAAAGGGTAATATATATGTGGGTGTTCGCTCAAAAGCACTCAAGCATTGTTGCATCGGACATGTATATGCTCCAATCATACAAATATAAGCACAATAAGTAAGAACGGAAAATCAATCTCTTTTCAATCACAAATTAAGTGTGTTGTCGAACTAAGAATCGAAAAAGGTCTTTTCGGGGTGTAATGTAAGGTCTTTGGATGGGTATGGAATATATAAGTTGTGTGGCTAAATAACTCACTCAACCTAATCTAATCACGAAGCAAGTTGTTTCACCTCGTTCAAAAATAAAAATACCTCACTAAATTCTCATAATGTAGCCTTTAACTTGGGCTATTTCTCAACTCGTAAACCGTAAAACCGACTTTCGCTCAAACCACTTAAACAACCTAGAAGCTTATATTACACTTCTTATAAGCCTTTATAAGAACGTAGGCAATTACATAACACGACTCACCATCCTTGTTTATTATTTTTTATGGGGTCTTTTCCTTTTTTTTTTTTAAGGATGGTGATCCTTTATTACAGTTTTTCATAAATCCCTGATAAAAATTCCAAAACACTAACAACCAATAAAAATAACGAACTCCTACCCCACGCTTTTAATGGGTTTGTAGGGGTCGACTAAAAACACACATGACTATAGGCATGGATTATTTGGCTATGATTGGCTCATTCGGAATTTATAGTGGCTAAAATATATGGATATGGTCGGAACAAGGTTTTTTCTGTGCCTTAACGTCATGTTCAAAGCTAACTACACACATCGATTTCAAAGAGATCTCAAAACAGAACTCACTCAAGTACATGTAAAGATGATAAACACTCGGGCTTTTCGCATGAAAAAGTTTTGAATTGACGCTGCTTTAAGGTTTTGCGAAATCATTTGCGTCCAAGTATCATTTTACAATATATTGAAATAATTTTGAAAATTTTTATGCACTTATGCACGCTCAAAAGACAAAAACCTCAAGTCAAACTTAGTCAACTTCGACATGCAAGCCAGACAAACACAATTCAGCGCAGAAATAGTAATCAATCAAGTAAAATATTATCTACTACAAATCACGAATTTTTTTTAAATTGCACATTTTTTCAAATATAAATCACAACTTAACCATCTCCCCCTCTAAAAACTCGGCAATCCCCTGATTGCCATAAACGAATATAAGAAAATAAAAGCAAGGGACAAAGGGAATAAGAAAACGTCCCTGAAAATAGTCGAGTCTCCAAAAAAAAACTATGTGCAACCATCATTCGCCTCGAATCGCATGATTGGAAATGTCTTCATTAACGACCGAAAATTGCAGCTCAATTTTGTTCACAATTTTGCAGATTTGACCACGCTATCGGTTGCCTTTGCAGTAAGGACAACCGCTAGGTCAACCGTTAAGTTCTCTGTGCAATGGTAGCGGTAAGTATAACGGTCAGTGCCACCGCTAAGTAAATCGTTAGCCCTTCACTGTTACTTCCAAGCGTCCAGTTTAGTGGTTGAAATCATCGTTAATGCCCGGGTGAGATTGCTAACGGCAACACTAGCGGTAGGGATTACCGCTAGGTAACCGCCAAGTCTCCAGTTTTGGCGAGTTTCTCAACTTTTTCTGCACATCAACACCGCATAAATGTACCACAGCAAAGACACAACTAATAAATTAAATAAAAGAAATAAAAACCAATAGAAAAGCTAAGGAAAAATAGAAAAAGAAAACAAACACTAGGGTTGTCTCCCAATAAGCGCTTGTTTAACGTCGAAAGCTCGACACCTTCTACGAACGATGCTATCCCGTATCCAAAAACAAGTGACGATCATGCCACGCCTTAGTGTTCTCCAAGAGTAAGTGTAGGCAATTTAAATCACCAAGGCGAGCACGGAAAGCAAGTCGTAGAGAAATAAGAACTCATTTCGCTTTGGAGGTCGAAAAAGCGAGTAATTGATCACTATGAACATATCAAACGTAAATTGCGGCATCGGGTGATCCTCCACTTTTAGGAAAATTAGGGAATCCGTTGAACAAACGGAAATCCCTCAAACAACTCGAACTCCCTTACTTCTTTGATATCCCCCTCAATAATATTTAAATCTATATTCGGGCATAGGGGAGGGGGATTGGAATTCTTCTCAACTAACACGGCCATCACCTCCATCTCAATATCGACCAAAGCATCGGGTGTCACAGTATGAGGCTCAATAATCTCATCTCCCTCCAATAATTCTTCCACCGCTTTAGAATTAAGATTCCACAACGGTTCGGGTGGAACGAAATGAGGTCCAATAGTCTCGCCTTTTTCTACATTGGGCATTGCAACTTCTCCATTCTCATCGTGCTCGAGTTGGCTCAAATCTTCAACATCGTGTGGGTTCTCCAATGGAAATACCTCAACATTCTCGTCTAAAGCTTCATCGATTAGCACAGGGGAAGCGATTTCAAACGATTTCTCAATAACCTCTTCCTTACAAATATCTCCCAAATGATCTTCAAAGCTCGAACTCTCAACATCCAAGGTGGGCCCAATCACATCAAAAATCGTCATCTCTGGTTGACTTGGAGGTTCATCCATCTCGTCTGACCTTTTTGCTAAAGAAGCCATTATTTGACCAAACATTGTCTCGAAATTCTCCATAGTCTTAGATAGGTCTCGCTTCCATGCCTTTAAATCTTCATCTGAATTATCTGGAATAGGTGGGGTGTATTCTCCATATCTCGGGTAGTAGGAAATTGAGTCGGGTGAGGCATAAGGGTCGTATCTTAGATAATTCTGAATGGTGATAACCTCCTCATGTGGTTCTTCGTAAAATATCACTGTGCATTCATTCGCCAAACGTCCTTGTTCTCCACAACGATCACATACTTCATTAGGTAAGTAGAATGCCCTCATGAACCGATCGTATACTTCCTCCCACGTTTGCAAGGAATCAGGCTCTAATTTTCCCAACCATTTCTTTGCCCGATCCTTTAGTGTGAAAGGGAAAAGTCGCATCCTTACTTGATCTCTAGTAATCCCAAGAAGAGGGGAATTTTGGGTGATGTCCTCATATTTGTGGATGAATTTTAGCGGGTCCTCGCTCATAAGCCCATGAAAAACCGGGAGTTACTTTTGGTCGTACTCGTCAGGATAGTAATTCCACATTGCGGTGCTTAATGGAATGGTCGGTCGAAAGCCACACCAATCGGACATTATATCGTGTTCAAACATTCTCCTTTTTTATTTTATTTTTTGGGTCGTTGAACCTAGGTGTCGAGAGATGTACCTTGCATACACAACACTCAACGCATAAGATTAAACGTACCAGCAGAAGATAATAAAAATGAACAAAAAGAAAAATCACAAACAAATACGAAAGATAAAAGAAACAAGTAAAAACATAGATAAGGTTACGAAGGGCAAACACAAAAATCACAACCTTTAGCCTTCCCCGGAAACGGTGCCAAAATTTTGATTCGAACTTTTGTGTTCCTACTTTATAAATATTTGTCAATTATTCAAAAGCTCGCTCGCAAGAGTACGAGTTCGCATGTAGGTTGGTAAGTTAAACCGAGTCGATCTCTCGAGGAAGACTACATTCGGAAGTTCATTTTGTGTTTGGTTTAACGAATAAGAAAATAAAGATAAAACTAATCTAAACACGCGGACAGGGGGGGTTTTGTTTGAGAGTTTTAAGAACTAGAGATTAATTAAACTAAGATCAATAAATTAAATCTAAAGATTACTTAAGCTATGACCTAATTAATTAAATCTAGAGATTATTTAGACTAAGAATTAATTATCTAAGATCTAAGACTAATTTAACTATGAATTAATTAATTAAAAGACAATAAAAATGATTTTAGAAAATTAGGGTTCTAGAGCTTTGATTCGTCTCCACGACCTCTTGGGAAAACCCAATTGATGGTTCACAACGAATCTAGGATCTAAATCAAATAGATCTAGATACCAATAATCATCAATCTCAACATCACAATCCCAATACAATCATAAGTACAATTCGTCATGGAAGCAATAATTATTAATTAAACTAATGAAAAGCATGCAACTAAATTAAAAGCGAAAGAAATAATTACTTACTAATTAAACTAAGAAGATCCGCAACGTTTTGGTGAAGAAGTCTTGAATCTAAACTATCTAATAGCTAGTTTATACTAATCTAAAGTTTAAGAATTTAAAACTAAGAATTCTGAAGAGAAACTAAGAAATTGAAGGGCACTCGTTGGGGTTTTCAGCCCCTAAGAGGCATTAAACCCTAGGAATATGATAATGTATGTTAAAACCCGAAATACATAGGGTATTTATAGTTGTGGGAAGTCTTGGGCAGTAAGAAACCCTAAAAATGCATTTTTGGGCCGTTGGCGTTGACGGGTGCGTCGGTCAACGCGGAAGGGCTCGGCGGCGATGCTAGGCAGAGCGCGCGGGTCGGCTCGGAAGGTGTGGCGCGCAGCGGTCGGCAGCTATCGGCAGCATCGATGGGCAGTGGTGCACGTCGGTCGACGCTCAATGGGTCGACGCTCACAGAGAGTTACGTCGGCCAGTTGTGTCAATTAGCGTCGGTCGACGTGGGTGACTCTCGGCAGCCAGCGTCGGCAGTGCCTGGTAGCTTGTGAAGGCAGTGCTACTATAACGGTTCCAAATGGAAAACCGTTATAGATAATTGGCAACATCAAATTCTTGCTACTCCTTCACCGGAAAGCTCGATCTTTGTCTCTCGATCATCATACTTTATCCTTTGCGTGCTGAACTCATCCGGCTACTTAGCTATAAGGTGAAAAACATCAAATTATCACCTAATTGCATCAATCTAGATCAAAAAGCGGTAAAATAGGGTGGAAGTACAAATATACGAAATTAAACTTAAACTATCCAACTTATACCAAAAACGAATAGAAAAACGAACTAAAATACTAATAAAAATAAGGACAAATCCGTGTTAATCACTTAACACTACAATAAACTCATGGATACCGACGGCCATTTCCGTCGGTAACGGCGTTACCGACAGATTTACTGACGGAAATGGTCAGTCGGTAAAACCCTCATCGGTAAAAAATTACCAACGGATTTTTTTTTCGTCGGTAAAATACCGACGGACGCCAATTTCGTCGACAGATCTTAATAAATTAAAACAAGATAAAAAATAAATAAATAAATAAATAAATGAATAAAATACCGACGGACAATTTTCCGTCGATAACTAATTTTATTAAAAAATATAAAAGTTACCGACGGATTGTAGTTCATTAGTAAATTATTTTTTTAAAAAAAAACTCTATATTGGGTTTGCCAGCCTGCCCCCAAGCGCAAGCCCAACACCCATTAATCACAAATAAATCATCTCATATTTCGCTGGGGGTATTCGAACATGCGACCTCTCGTGCTCCAAGCCTATCCATGACCGATTAGGCTAACTCGATTTCTTGTAAGTATTTGACATTATAATATATAGGGAAAAAAAACTTTTTGCCCCCCAAACTATTTTGATTTTCACAGTTTACCATATGAACTTTTTTTTTTTTGACAAACCACCATCTGAACTATGCGTTTTTTACAACTTACCCCCTAAAATAAGAATTTTGGTGGTTTTGGATACAAACTCCGGTTTGTTAAGGGTTTTTTTTGGTAACTTCACTCCTTATTTCTAATCCTCCCCTATCTCCGTCCTAATCTACCATTTCTACAATGATAACGGCGCGACGGACCTCCTCTCCATGGCGAAGAAGATCAGCAATGATATTTCGCGATTTAAAGAACCGTCGTGCCGTTATCATTGTAGAAATGGTAGATGCGGGCGGAGAAAGGGGGGAGGGTTAGAAATAAGGAGTGAAGTTACCAAAAAAACTCTTAACAAACCGGATTTGGTATCCAAAACCACTAAAATTATGATTTCAGGGGGTAAGTTGCAAAAAAACGCATAGTTCAGATGGTGGTTTATCCCAAAAAAAAGTTCGTATGGTAAACTGTGAAAATCAAAATAGTCTGGGGGGCAAAATTTTTTTTTTCCTAATATATATACATACTTATGTTATATATATAATAAATAATATAATTATAATATGTCTACATATATAATATATTTATATATAATAATTATAATATGTCTATTATATGAAAATTATAAATGTATATAAATATATTATATACATATATGTTTTATATATATATATATATATATATATATATATATATTTCTAATTATAATATAATATATAATATAATGTATATATATATATTAAATATATATATATATTATATATTATATATTATATTAAGATTATATATATATATATATATATATATATATATTATATACATATATGTTATATATATTTTTAATAATAATAATATATATTACTAGTTTAATACCCGCATATATTATGTGGGACTTGAAAAAGAGTAACACTCATTAAAAATACAAAACATAATATTTAAAATTGTACACACATATCGTAACAATGTTTTTCTATTTACACAAAAATTATTATTGAGAATAAATAATTTTTACACATATATCGGAGCATTATTTATTCTAATTATAGTAAGAGTGGTTTTCATAATAAATAATATTTAAGTATTTTACCTAGAAGTCACGAAATTAGTTGTAAAATGTAGCAAAATACCCTAAACTTGAAAGAAAACTCTTAGAAATTTGAGTTTGTAAATATGTAAACATACAACATCCGCGTGTCGCATATGAATATGTAATATAAAAATAAAAATTTATAAGGCACTGATAATTTTATTAAGAAATGTCTTATATCTAACTTGTATATATGTAATATAATTTCCTTATTATTATATTGTGTTTCCTTTTTTTGCATAAGACATTAATTTGTTCACATAGATATATAATCTGTTTATCAATGCATTATATTGGAATTAGATAAGAAGATTTAGAATATATTTAATATTTATCTTTTAAGGTGTAAAAAAATTATTATTATTATTATTATTATTATTATTATTTGTTGTTGTTTCTCTCTTTTTTTTTTTCTTTTTTGGCGTAATAGTTTTCCATATATACTTTTAATGTTATTCTCAATGTATTATATTAGGAATAAATTTCAGATTTAAGTTTATATGTTTTTATATTTATTTTACTTCTGTAACAATTTTATATAACTCGTATTTTTTGTAAATTAATATTTGAATTTGTAAAAATAAAATTATTTCAATTTTTACTATAAATAAAAATTAATTCAACTTATATAGATTTTTTTAATTAATATGACTTTTTAATTTTTTATATTAGTAGAATAAAAGTAAGATATTAAATCAGACAAAATATGATAAAGAAAATATTAAATTAGGTAACATATAATAAAATAAATATATTAAATTAGGAAAAATATAATAATAGAAAAGTATTAAATTAGGTAAAGATATATATATAAAAAATTAAATTAGGTAGATATTAGGTTCGGTGACACCGAAGCACCAGAATTTTTTTCGAAGTTAAGAAAGTGTGGGAAACAGACACATAGGATACGAAGATTTTGCACTAATATATAGTGGAGATAATATATATATTTAATATATAAATATATTTATATATTAATATAAATTATGTATATAAATATATATTATATAATTTAAATATAATTATAATATAATATAAAATAATATATAAATATATTTATATATATATATATATATACATAGATTATAAGTATTATACATTATATTATATATTATATATACATATTATAAATATATTTATGTGTATATATATTAAATAATAATTAATACTTAATAATATATAGATTACTAAATAATAATATATATTAATAAAAAATATAAACAAATTAAATAATAATATATATTTATAAAAAAACTAAATAATAAATAAAATAAAAAAAATAAAAATATAATTTACTGGCGGAGTAATTTTTTTCGGTAATTAAAAAATAATTTTTTAAAAAATAAAAGTGGGGTTACCGATGGAAATATCTGTCGGTAATAAATAAGATTAAAAAATATATAAAAATAAATTTACCGACGGCCATTTCCGTCGGTAAATTAAAAAATTAAAAAACTACCGACGGGAAAATCTACCGACGGGCTACGTCCGTCGGCACGCCGTCGGTAATTTGGCCGTCGTGAAAGTCGTCGATAATGCCGAACTTTTACCGATTGATTGTAGTCCGTCGGTAAATTTCGTCGGTGTTTTCGTGTTCTTTTGTAGTGTAAGAAAAATAAGATGTATTTACAACATTCCAATCAATCATTTTAATACTCAAAAGGGGTGATTAAGGAAGTGTTGGTGTAAGTGGGAGGTCTCATAGCTCCTGTGGATTTTATGATCCTTCATGTTGGAGAAGTGAGCAATGAGGTTTGTGAGCATGCTCTATTATTGGGACGTCCATTTATGGCCACCACGAACACATTGATTGATGTGAAGAATGGGAGTGTAACTCTTTCGATTTTGGGTGACACAACGAGTTTTACTCTCAACAATTCACACCCGTCCTATCTTCTACTCCCAATCCAGAATGTTCCCTTATTGACCCTATCACCCCCTTAGCGCAAGAAATGATTGAAGATGAGGTGACAATCCATGGAGTCATTGCTAGTGATGATGTTTCTTTGCTTTCCAAATGCCAGGAATGGCAGAAAACGAAGTTGGAATGTGTAGTCGATACTCGCAAGCTAGAACATGCGAAACCCGAACTCCGAATGGAACTTAAACTTCAACCGAATCATCTCAAGCACAAGTTTCTTGACGAGGGTGGAAAGAGGCCCGAATACAACTCAGTGAGTGGATAGGTGAAGAAGAGAAGGGAGAGGGTCATGAGCATTCCGAAATGCGAGAAGAGGAGGTGAACTTCATTATGATATGAAGCTCGTTCCAAAGAACCTCGAGTCCAGTATGCAAGTTCTACTCAATAACCCCCATCCCTGTAAGTTATCATGGGAGGCTCAAATCAAGATGGAGTGGCCGTTTATAATTGAAGAAGTGAAGTCGGATGAAATTATTAAGCTAGTGAATTTGAAGACCCAAGAATGTCTCCGAGTGCATGACCATGGTGTGAAACCGAACTCCCATGGATCGATATTTATGCAAGTCGTGGAGTTTTTCATTCTCAAAGACCACCCTATCATCTAACCGATAAGAGTTTTTCAAGCTAGAGACATTAAACAAGTTCTTCTTAGGAGGCAACCCAAGAGTTTACTGGACTAACTTTTCTTATTCATTTTTGTTACAGGGTATTTTTGGGTGATTGATAGATGCATAAATTTGTATGGAGTTTTTGAAACTATAATTTAGAAACAACTTTTAGATATACTTAGTGTAGTAGTTTTCTTTATATACTTGTTAATGTTATTTTCTAAAACATATTGTAATTTGATGTTGGGATGCTTTGAATTATGGAATTTTATTGCGATCAATATAGAAGTTTTTCATTTAATAATTAGATTTTTAATCTCGTGTTTTATATTGTTTTGTATATTTTGCATTTGAAATGTTATATTTTAAACGTAAATTGCACGACTAAAATTCATTGTTGTCTCTATAAAAGACAATGGTTAATAATCATTGTCGACGGTATGAAAGACAATTATTTACACGGATTATCTATTGGTGATGTCTACTACAACATCACATATAACAACAATTGCTTATACTTGAATGGGTAAAATGCAATGTCGTTAGTATGAAAGGCAGTGCTTTCAAAATGCTTTAAAATTGTTGTGTTCTAGTGAGGTCAATCACAACACTGTTTACAACAACAATTTGTTATTCTTAAAGACAATTGATAAAATCCATTGTTGTTAAGCAAAGTTATTGTAGCGACAATTTGTGTGTCAAATTGTAGATACCAGTGAGATGATTAATATATTATTTATTTAAAATATATAAAAATGAAAAATTATAATAATTTGATAATTTAAGTATATAAAAAAAGATACACATTGACAAGCTATATTAACAAAAACCTTCTTTGGACTTTCAAATTTTAAATCCCATGATTTTCCAATCCTCAAGAAACTTTTTATAAAGGGAGCCTTAAATTCTAAACTAAGGGTGCATACACGAAGTAATCATCTAGTGTTACATCTTAATGATTTTTTCCTTAAGCCTTATGTTGGGATGTGTAGCTTGACGTACTGTACACCAAACTATACATACAACTGATATGTTGACTAAGGTTGTCATCTTAGAGAAGTTGAAGCTATGCATGACTTGCATTGAACATGAGACTTAAGATGAAGATTTGATGTTCCTGCTATTTATGAGTTAATGTTAAGAAGATAAGGAAATAGTTATATTCAAAATAAGTCTCCGGGTAGGACAGCCTTGCAAACGGAAATCCAATCAAGATAGTTTTGGGTAAAATTATAATAAGACTTTGTTGTTATAAATAGTTTGTTGATATCATTGTACCTTACCAAAAAGTTATAGTACACAAACTCCCGACTAGGAAGTTGTGCACACGTATTCAAATGGAGTAAGTGGATATTAGATATCCTTTCATTCTTTCTCGTTTCATTTGACTTAGATAATAGTGAAAAAGAATTTTAGAGAGATGAAGATTTCTCGGTGAGATAGTGATTGGTAGGTTTTTTGGTAAGTGATTGAATATAAAATCATCTCGTAAAAGCTTTCAAATGTGCCCTCAGATGAGATATTTGTGTGTGTAAGAAATTAATGGTAGTGAAGATGAGAGAGGATATCAGAGAGAAATTAGAAAAAAATTGGGGAAAAAATAGAATTGTAATTTCTATTAGTGGGAAGAAAAATTATGGATTATAAACAATCGCTTGTTTACCTTTTTTTCTCTTTTACTAGTTGATGGAAAAAGTTCATAACCAATCACCGCCTAAATATTTGTTTTTCAGTTATTATTCCTTCTATTATATCGTTTAAGTTTTCAACACTTAGACATAAAATAGGGTAATTTATTACATGAACCCGGGTGCACATTACTAGGTGCATCCTGCAAAAATCTATTATCGTCTAGTTATATGTGATGATATATGTTAGTTATACCTGATGATATATGTCAATTATAAATGAATATATATGACAAAAGTTTAGAGTTTAGGCTTTGCTTTTTCGTTTAGGTTTTAGTTTTCAAATATAGGGTTTAATTTTCCATTTTAGGGTTTACTTCTCCATTTTAGGGTCCCGTCAGATATCTATCATTGTACCAGTTATATGTGATTATATACGTAAATTGCATGTGATTATAAGTGTTATGTGTAAATTGTATGTGATTATACATATCAGTTATATGTATTTGATATATGACAAAAACTTAGAGAATAAGATTTAATTTTCTATTTAGGATTCAGTTTTTCATTTTTAGTGTTTAAATTTTTTATTTTAGGATTTTTTTTTAGGTGTTTAGATTTTAAATTTAGAATTCTAATTATTTGAATTTTATATATATATATATATATATATATATATATATATATATATTAAAATTAAATGCATTTATATTCAACGGTACGATGAACCCCACTATATTACTCCTCCGGTCATTTAATTTTACTTTAGATGCGTAAAGTATTATTAGCTGACCCCAATTGATAAAAACACCCCAAAAAATTTAAAAATGCATTTATATTTACTAAATCAACCCCACGGACACCCCATTTTACTCTCATATAATATAAATAACATAATAATAAAATAAAATAGAAAGAATAATAATAAAATAAAAAGAGAGAGAACCACCACCACCTAGCACCATCGTCCCCAAACGAAACCCAAGCCAAATCCGGTTGCTCTGGATTCCAGTCACCATCTCTTGTCGAACCTGAACATGCTTTCCGGCAGCCACCAAATCCCTCGAAACCAAACAACTACCGTCGACCACACATACGGGCCTATGGTCGGGCCTCATCGCTGTGCCACCATCAGACGGTCGCCCCGCCACCATGCCGAACTATCTCTGCCACCCCATCATCAACGCATGTTAAATGCCACCCAATAGTTTTCGGAAACCTAGTCAGCATCTTTCTTGTCGCCGCCCCACTTTCGGCTATCGTTATCAACGCTGCTACTTTCAAAATGGAGAGTCGTTGGCCGATGTTGCTTCACCAACCATCGAAGCGTGTCATAGCCGGAGGGCCGTCAGATGTCGCCATGTTTTTCCAGCCTTCGGAGACGTCAAGTTGGAAGGAGTTCGGCCGATCAATTTGAGAAATCGACTGAAATAAATTCCTGGCTCCAGTTTCTACGGTTGCTGTCGCCGAAATCTTTCCGTCGGACCGTCGACGGAGGAGAGGGTTTTGGTCGGCCGATTGATCTCAGAAATTGAAGCAGAAGGGGAAAATGATGGGACAGGTATATATAATATGTATATATAATTGTATAAGTTTTATGTTTTTAATTTTAATTATATATTGTGGTAATGTTATTTTAGTTTTTTTATTTATAATTATTTTTGTCTAATTTGGTATCAATTAATAATATTTTATGTAAGGCCTTTTACTCTTTTTAATTTGTATGAACAAACTTAATATAAAACGATTATAGAGAAATGGAGGTCGTAGTCGCAATCCCTGCATTTATTTAATTAAAGGCTAGAGTTGACGACAATAATCAAAAGTGAAAAAAAAAAATCCCCGCATAAATTTAATTAACTGTTGTGTGTAGCAGGTCCCTCTCATCATGTCTCTTAATATTTATCTTGCAAAAAGCTTCCCCTGTCACTTTTCCCACAACCTCAAAAGTCAAACTACCCAAACAGGCAAACCTCTCTGGATTGTAATATTATTATATTTTTCTGTAAACTCCACTAATCGAGGCACACTGTTTCTTGGCTTGTCTCCATCAAATTAATCTCCTTACTTTTGTCTCCTACGCGGGACTGTGTTTGGAAATAAGGTGGAAGAAAATGGAGGTTGTTCATCAAGCAGGGAGGAAAATTTGCAGAGATCAAATGAGTCCAGACAGTAGCTCTAATAATAAAATGTGTGTTCAGACAAGAGTGAATAACATAAGACCCATGACCACATTCAAGAAAGTTGACGTTGTGTACTATCTCTCTAGGAACAACGGTCACCTTGAGCACCCACATTACATTCAAGTCACCCATCTTGCTCATCAACAGCTTCGCCTTAAAGGTAAATATATTGTGTTATTTTCTCATTTTACAAACCAAAATTTTATTGCTATTTTGTGTTTTTTCAATTTATTTGGACTTCATTTTTATTTTATTTTTTTAGATGTTATGGACCGCCTCACAGCTCTAAGAGGTAAAGGGATGCCTTCACTCTACTCATGGTCTTGCAAAAGGTATATGCTTTTCTTTTCTTCTTTTTTTTTTTTTAATATTGAAAACTCATTATGAATCTTTGGTGTGTGTAAAATATTAATTTTATTTTGTACGCTCAAGATTTTAGTTAAGCAGTAGATAAATTATCATAGAAATCAATAGATCCCAGATTAAGTGGTACGAATACCATCTAGTGGAATGTTATTAAGCAAGAAAACAAAACCTTTTAATTAAAGTTCAACCATTTTGTACCTACAATTTTGATGGTGATCATTACTAATGTTAGTGTGACGTATAACTTACATGTATTGATTGTTGGATAATGAAATAGGAGCTACAAGAATGGCTATGTCTGGAATGACTTATCACAAACTGATGTCATTTATCCATCAGAAGGAGGTGAATATGTACTCAAAGGATCTGAGCTTCTTGTGGGTTGCACTGGTAATCTTCTCTTCTTTTTTTTTTCAGTAATTTACATTAAGTTCCTCAACATTTAGCATAACTCCTTAATTTTGTTCATGATAAATTTTTCGCTGTGGATTTAGAGAAATTGTACCACCTTCAACTTGACAATGCTCAACAACAACTCCAAACTCAGCCAAAACGCAATCTCTTAGCTACAAAACGACAGACTGATCACCAAGAAATGCTGAAAAAGCAGCTTTATCATCCAGGGCAGGAAGAAGAAGATGATGATGAATATGAAGTGAAAACAAGATACAATATCTGCTCAAAAGGTGTCTCCACAGATGAAATTGAAGAGCTAAAAACGCAAAACCCCCCAAAACACACCCCAACTGAGTTAAATACCTATACCACTTCATTTTCCCCTCCATCAACCACTTCATCCACTCATTCAGACATTTTATCAAACACCGCAACTACAATCGCCAATAACCCCAACGAGAACAACAATAATAATGATAGCACCACCACTCACAAGAGGTTTGAAGATGGCGATCCAGTGGGCAACGAGCCAATGCTGAATAGAAATTCGATGCTATTCAGTCTCATTGCTTGCGGAGGATCAGGTTCTTTCAGGAAAACAGATGCGCCGGCGAGGAAGAGCTGCGCCGGCGGTAATGGCCTGCACAAAGGGGTGGTTTGCAAGGCGGCGGCGGAGGATGATGATGAGATGATTAAGTACATGTCGGAGAATCCGAGGATGTTTGGGAATTTACAGTCAGAGGAAAAGGAGTATTTCAGTGGGAGCATTGTGGAGGCCATTGCTAATGAGGAAAGGTTTGGTGCTGACCAGTTTGGCCCTGCTTTGAACAAATCTTCTTCTTTTAATCACGAAAGGTCAGTATCTATTTGGTATTTCATTAATTATTCGAATTGTGTTTCATTTTCAAGTATGCTAAATACACGTTAGCTAATATCCATCCATCCATATTAGGAGCTAATATCCATATTACGAATTTACAGCTAATATCCATCCATATTGATCAGGAGCATCAAGGCTGGATTAGGAGAAGCAGCAGAGAAAGAGGTGAAAAAGGAAAAGGGAGTGAAAGGGAAATGCATTCCAAGGAAGAAATCATCCTCCAAAAAATGACCATTAAATTTGAGTGGGACTTTATTCAATAAGCAGTTGCTGGATTTGGAAATCTAGCTAGTGCATACATTTATGAAGAGTTAAAGTGTAATTTACTCTACTGATTTACTTTTGCCAACTGTGAGCAACTGCATCGTTAGATCATAAAAGTGGGAATAGAGTGAACTGGCCCCTAGACTCTGGTCAAGTTAAAAGTTATGAGTTGATTTGATGATAAAATTTATCTTGTTCAAGGCTGAAGTTATCTATTATGTTTGTGGATTTCCCATTCTAATTTGCTTCTTCTTTTTTTTTCGGTCTCAAGTCCTTTTTTTCTGATCATCTAAATCCAGATTTAAAAAACTGCTTCGACGAAAATTAGAGAATAATGATTGAAGAGTGATGTATTTGAGTATTTATACTTGGAGTTATGTGTTTAGAATGTTACTTTACGTAATGAAAATAGGTGATTTCCAACGAAGTTTTGTTATTATCATACTTGAGTTTCAGCAAAGTTGTTATTGCGATTATGAAAGGCAAAAATTCAAAAGTGACGTTATAAGGGATTTTTATCATTTGACTCTAGTTCAAATTCACCTCAAACATATATACAATCCATAAGCTGAATCCCATATTAAAAAAAAAAGAAAGAAAATTCAGCTTTCATCCCGTTCATCCTCTCTCTCTAGTTCATCATTTTTCCCCAATTTTGTTTTTTTTTTTTGTTGTTTTTTCCAAATTTGACGAGCTTCTACTGCATCAGAATTTTCACGAGACTCCTCTCGCTCTCAGCGTAACCCATCATCACCACCCTCCTCGTTTTCATTCTCTTGTTGTTTTCAGATTCATCGAAAATTTATTGGGTCGCGCCACCTTCAATCCCACCGCCACTGCGGCCTTTTACGCCACCAACCTCAGTTGCCTCGACTCTCTTTTCTCCGCCGCCATCCGGTTTCCTACTCACGTCAGTAAATTAAAGTTGGAAATAATTCGAGTACAAACATGGACTGTAAAAATATCACTACAACTTTGAAAATTAAAATAGAAAATGTTATAAAAGTTGAGTCGAGTAAAACTCTTTCGGCAAGACGAAATTGCCCCAATAGTGCTCTTCGATTTAGGCAATACGTCCCCAAAGATAAAACGACTTTCGTCTCTGGTTTAACAACACCGTAAGAAACCAGAGCTCCGGCGAATTGGAGGAATTTGGTTTGAGCTACGAGAAAGAAGAAATACAAAAAATAATGTATGTTGTGTGTTGTTCTGAATGTTCTTTATTGTGTGTTGTGATGCATGTCCCTCTCACCCTTATATAGGGGTTCCAGCTGAGGGGTAATAAAGACGACCATAAATGACAGCTTTATGTAGTTCAAAATGGCAGCCTGAAGAATGGTCAATGTAGGTAACGTCCATGCATTAAGTTGCATGCGTTTCTGTAAGTTTGACCTGAACAGTCAGGAGTTTCAAGAGTCCATATACATACGTTTGAAAACGTACGCAGAATGTTCAGGAGCCCATAACGCACGTGTCTAAAAAAGACAGCTTGGGACACCAACACGGACCAGTCAATTCGAACCAATTGCCCAAGACCCAAGGACCAAGGACCAAGGTCCGGGATCGAGCTCAGCTCCGCCTCCGGCTTCGCCGAAGGCGGACGGGAGAACCCAAGTCCAAGAGCCCTCGTGAGCTTTCTTCACACAAAGTCCACAATACCCGTTGGCCCACTTGATGTCCACTAATGAAATGTATCTTCCACATTGATTATCATTCAATGTGGGATAAACAACAATATAGTTAAGCAACCATTCAACTTCTAAGTGCTATTTCTCACTCACCATTAAATGGATTTGAAAAATTCAAAAAGGTACAATTATCTACACGAAACGTAGATCGAGCCTATACAATTCGTTAAAACAAATTTTTGCTGCACTATTAAATTGATTAAATCCAATTTAACAACAATCCCCCACATGAGTGAGAAAAACCAAAAAATAAAAATATGTAAGCAAATACGTAGCTCAGTCCTTAAGAGACAATAGAGAATAGGGATAGGTGGCTTGTGACCTTGAACCCTCCTTATTTAATACTACTGAGCATACCGGCGGATTAGTGAACATAAATCTTGAACTATTCCCCTTTGTGTATACTAGACAATAGTACCAACCCACTAAGGTCTCAGAATTCTTTCGTTCTCACGTTTGTGTCCGTTTCTGGCCATGGACAACTTCTTTGGATTCATAAGCATACAGTAGAAGCGGCCCTCACTTCTCGCTTACATAGGTGATTCTTAAAAGAGTATTCTGTCATACTCAAGTCAAAGACCTGCACAAGAATCATTAAAAATCAGAGATTTATCCTCACCACATGACAGATTAAAAACTCCACTTTTGTCGTTAGGGAATAGGATCGTAGAGTTTTACTTACCCAAACTTTTATAGTTTAGTTTTCCCATTGAACCACGTTTGTGGGATCTCCACTCATCATGGTTGGGTTTCCACTACAATCATCTTTAAGATGTGGATTTCACTCCCATTCCTTCTAGCAACTTGTACATCTGATCTCGAGCTATGTTTTTGGTGAATGGATCCGCTAGATTATCTATCGACCTTACGTAGTCAACTGAGATAATCCCACTCGATAACAAATGTCTTACGGTGTTATGTCTCCGACGAATATGTCAAGACTTACCGTTATATAAATCACTTACTGCCCTTTCAATAGCGGCTTGACTATCGCAGTGAAGCATAACCGGCGGCACGGGTTTCTCCCAACATGGAATATCTTCCAAAAAGTTACGAAGTCATTCTGCTTCTTTACTTGCTTTGTCCAAAATGATAAACTCAGATTCCATGGTGGATCGGGCTATACAGGTCTTTTTAGTGGATCTCCAAGAAACAGCTCCTCCCCCTATCACAAACACATACCCACTTATCGACAACGAGTCCTTTGAGTCAGATATCAAGTTTGCATCACAATAACCTTCAAGTACCCTGGGGTATCTACCATAATGTATCCCAAAATTCAGAGTATACTTTAAGTATCTCAAAACTCTCACAAGCGCTTTCCAGAGTTCTCCACTAGGATTGCTTGTATATCGACTCGGTTTGTTTACCGAGCAAGCTATATCAGGTCTTGTACAGTTAGAGATGTACATCAGAAATTCAATGATCCTAGCATAGTCCTTTTAAGCAACAGGGTCACCTCTATTCTTACTTAAGTGAACATCGAGTTCCATTGGTGTCTTTGCTGGAAGACTATCATAAGCCTTGAATTTCTTGATCACTTTCTTAATGTAATGAGATTGTGATAAGACAATTCCATCTGGAGTTCTTATAATTCTTATACCAAGAATTACGTCAGCAACTCCCAAATACTTCATGTCAAAATTCCTTTTTAACATGAGCTTCGTCTCATTAATCACTTGTAGGTTGCTACCCATGATTAACACATCTACATAAAGACATACTATAACAAATCTGTCATTAGTATTCTTAATGTAGACACACTTGTCGCACTGGTTTATCTTGAACCCATTTGACATCATCACTTCGTCAAATTTCAAGTGCCATTGTAAAGGTGCTTGTTCAAGCCATATAAAGACTTAAACAGTTTGCACACCTTTCTTTCTTGTCCAGGTTTTACAAAACCTTCAGGTTGTTCCATATAGATTCCTCTTCTAAATCGCCATTTAGAAAAGTTATTTTTACATCCATTTGGTGAATTTTGAGATTTTGCAAAGCAGCAATCGCTAGAAGCACCCGGATAGAGGTAATTCTCGTCACAGGAGAGTATGTATCAAAGAAATCATATCCCTCCTTCTGAAGAAATCCTTTCACAACCAGACGAGCTTTATACTTATCGATTGATCCATCAGCTCTGAACTTTCATTTCAGAATCCATTTACTCCCTAAAGGTTTACAACCTTCCGGTAAATCAGTCGGAATCCACGTATGGTTCTACATAATTGAATCGATATCGCTCTGAACAGCTTCCTTCCAAAACGAACTATCGGTCCGGGAGAAAGCTTCTTTTAAAGAAGTTGGTTCTTCATCCAAGATGAAAACCACATAGTCGGGACCAAAATCCTTCGCAACTTTAGCTCGAGTGCTCCGTCTAGGAGTTAGAGCTTCAAGTTCTGAACCAGGTCGTTTACGAGAATTAGGTTCTACCCCTACCAGTTCATGACTTATAGTTCCTTCAGCATTTCCAGTGTTTGAACTGGATGCAACTTTATCCTTACAAGGATAGATATCTTTAAAGAATATCACATTCCTTGACTCAATAATAGTTCCGACATTCATGTCCAGAACATCTGACCTATGAATTATAAATCGATAGGCGCTACTATTTAGTGCATAACCAATAAAGATACAATCAACCGTTTTGGGTCCGATTGTATCCTGCTTCGGTAAAGGCACTTCTACCTTCGCTAAACACCCACACACTTTGAGGTATTTATAAGAAGGTTTCCTTCCTTTCCACAGCTCATAGGGAGTTTCGTCCCTACCTTTAAGTGGAGTTTTATTGAGGATATAGTTAGCCGTTAAAACATCTTCCTCCCACATGTTTTGAGGTAACCCAGAACTAATCAACAAAACATTCCTCATCTCTTTCAAAGTACGATTCTTGCGTTCAGCAACGCCGTTCGATTGAGGTGCATACGGAGCTGTAGTTTGATGAATTATGCCACTTTCATTACACAACTCCTCAAACGGAGCTACGTATTTCCCTCCTCTATCACTTCGAATAGATTTGATTTTGCAGTAAAGTTGATTTTTGGCTTCACTCTTGAAGTTCTTAAAAGCTTCAATAGCCTCATCTTTACTTCTCAAAAGGTATAGGAAACAATACCTTGTGCAATCGTCAATAAAAGTAATAAAATATTTTTTGCCACCTCTTTTTTGCACAAACTTCAAATCACATACATCCGTGTGAATTAATTCTAGAGGTGTCCTGCTCCTTTCTACTGATTTAAACGATAACTTTGTCATTTTTGCTTCTACACAAATTTCACACTTACTTTTATTAATAAATTCATTTACTTTAAGAAAATTGAGATTTGACAATTATTTTATTGTATTTAGATTAACGTGGTCTAATCTACAATGCCATAAACTGGAGCACTCAGTCAAGTAAGAGGAATCAGAAGAAATTTTATTAATGACAGGTTTTGGGTGTATAGCCATTACACTGAGTTTGAACAGTCCATCTGTAAGGTAACACTTACCCAGAGGTCTTCCAAATTTAGACAGTACAAACTTATTAGCCTCAAATACAAGTTTAAAATCACGACCAAATAGAATTGAATCAGAGACTAAATTCATTCGGATGTCCGGAACGTGCAGCACCTCATTCAGAGTGATCTCCTTGCCGGAGGTCATTTTGAGGACAACCGAACCAACACCTGCAACTTGCGAAGAAGCTTGGTTTCCCATGTTCAACTTCCTTCCCTCACAGGGATGGTATTTGGATAACAAGGTCTGGTCTTCACACACATGGGCGGTTGCAGCAGTATCGACGAACCATTGACCATAGTTCTCGATCATGTTAGCTTCCTTAGTGATAACCGCAATAAGATCATCACTAGTCAGATCTCTCTCGGATAATTGTGCACTCAGCTTGGACTTCTTTTGCTTTGGCTTGCGACAGTTCTTAGATAGGTGTCCAGGTTTACCACCATTGAAGCAGTTGCCATTGAAGTTCTAAGAAGAGGGAGATTTAGACTTTGCGTTGCCAGGACGCGGCCTCTTCTTCGAGTTGTCTACTCGTTCAAGTAGGTTCACCCGAGGTTCATCCGAACCTTTCGACTTCTGGTATTGAACTTGAACTTCGTACTCAATTCGTACCTTCCGGATAACATCTTCAAGATACATCGCCTTTCGCTTGTGCTTGAGATATGTCTTGAAGTCTTTCCAGTTCGGAGGAAGCTTATCAATCATGGCAGCAGCCGTGAAAGCATCATGAAGTACAATCCCCTCGGCGTGGACATCATTCACCAGCATTTGGAATTGCTGAACTTGTTCCATAACTGGGCGAGAATCAACTATTTTGTAGTCCATGAAATTTGTGACTACAAATTTCTTAGTACCAACCTCGTCTGAGCTGTACTTCTTCTCGAGTGCCTCCCAGATCTTCTTGGAGGTCTTTACATCCGAGTACACATTACCAAGGCTATCTTCCAGGCTACTTAGGAGAAAGCCTTTGCACAGATAGTCACCGTTGTGCCAATTATCGTAGGCGGCACGAACATTGAAGCTGGTCTCGAACTCATCCGAAGTAGGTGGTTCGTCTTCCTTCATGAAGTTAGCGAAGCCAAGTATCGTAAGGTAGAACAACATATTTTGTTGCCATCTCTTGAAACCTTCACCATTGAATTTTGGAGGCTTCTCCACGGCGGGCATAATCCGTGAGGAGTGCACCGGAGCAGTCATAGTCAGAACAAACGTTCCCATCGTACCCGTTGAATGGGTAGCTAAAGCAGAGGAATATGTTGGCGGAGCAATTGCGAACATATTTGGAACCGAAGTTCCCGTCATCCCAGTAGGATGGATCACAGTTAAAGTTGACACATTTTGGACCGAAGTCCCCATCCCATAAGGGAATAATCCAGAAAACATGCTTGGAATCGAAGTTCCCATCATCCCAGTAGGATGGTTCACAGTCGAAGCTGACACAGTTTGGACCGAAGTCCCCATCCCATAAGGGAACGATCCAGCAGCCGAAGCTGTGCCTGAGGTCAGGTTGGTTGCTGAGATGCGCCTCGACAGTGTCTTCAGGAGGGTGTCGATGGTTCCTTGATTGAGGAGAAAAATCAGCATGACTCATGTTCATGTTTGGCGTAGACGCGCCAATAGTGGAGATGTTTGTGACTGCAGGGGCAGAGATCGTCATAGAATTACTAGCCAAAGTGGAGGAGGTCATGGAAGGAGCGGTCGAGCTGATCTAACCAAGTGAAGAATCGATCACGGTGGTTGAGGTAGACATTCTTTCCAATAGTGATATTAAAACAGTAAATTACAAATTAACCGAATTTCGTCTTGCGATTGTTGGAAATAATTTGAGCAGAAACAGGGACTGTAAAAATATCACTATAACTTGGAAAATTAAAACAGAAAATATTATAAAAGTCGAGTGGAGTAAAACTCTTTCTGCAAGACGAAATTGCCCCGGTAGTGCTCTTCGATTTAGGCAATACGTCCCCAAATATAAAATGACTTTCGTCTCTGGTTTAACAGCACCGTAAGAAACCAGAGCTCCGGCGAACTGGAAGAATTTGGTCTAATCTACGAGAAAGAAGAAATGCAGAAAATAATGTATGTTGTGTGTTGTTCTAAATGTTCTTTATTGTGTGTTGTGATACATGGCCCTCTCACCCTTATATAAGGGTTCCAGGTGAGGGGCAATAAAGACGACCATAAATGACAGCTTTATGTCGTTCAAAATGGTAGCCTGAATGGTCAAAGTAGGTAACGTACATGCTTTAAGTTGCATGACGTTTCTGTAGGTTTGACCTGAACGGTCAGGAGTTTCAAGAGTCCATTTACGTACATTTGAAAACGTACGCAGAATGTTCAAGAGCAAATAACGCACGTGGCTAAAAAAGACAGCCTAGGACAACCACATGGACCACCCAATTCGGACCAATTGCCCAAGACCCAAGGCCCAAGGACCAAGGACCAAGGTCCGGGCTCGGGCTCGGCTCTGCCTCCGACTTCGCCGAAGGCGGACGGGCAAACCCAAGTCCAAGAGCCCGCGTGAGCTTTGTTCACACAAAGTCCACAATACCCGCTGGCCCACTTGATGTCCACTAATGAAATGTAATCATTTTTAAACTCCCTTCCACATTGATTATCATTCAATGTGGGATAAACAACAATATACTTAAGCAACCATTCAACTCCGAAGTGCTATTTCTCACTCACCATTAAATGGATTTGAAAAATTCAAAAAGTTACAATTATCTACACGAAACGTAGATCGAGCCTATACAATTCGTTAAGACGAATTTTTGCTGCACTATCAAATTGATTAAATCTAATTTAACAGCAATTAATAAGATCACAAATAATTTATTATAACTAGGTTTAAAGTTCCAATTTAGCTACTTAGGGTGTTGTTTGTGTTATGTCATTGAGGTGTAGATATTCTTGTTGCTTTCAAATGATTTGAAGTTTATTCAATTTAATTTTGTATCCTCAGGATGTGTGATAGTTTTAGGTTCTTATGTTTGTTCAATAGAGTGATTCTTATTATTTATCGTTTAATTATTAGCCATTGGTGATGGGATAAGAGAAAAATTTGTTTGAAACGATAGGTTGAAAGGAATATTACCTCTCGTTAATTATTATCATGACAGTATTTATTTAGATTTGATAACATGGGGCCAAATTTCTCAGAGTTCCCTTCTTGTATAGATTAGCGAGCTCGTCTACAACTTTATGACAATTATGCGCAAGCATGTGATTATTTTATTCTCTGAACTCTGAGATAATGTATTTTATGATGTTCTAATGGAATGATACTTCATTTCTGAGTTTTTGTCGTAGTTTTGATACTTTTTCATTTGGAAAAATGAGTTGAACTATTTATTGTCACTACATTTATTAAATGTTATGTGCACTAATTATGAAGCTTGTTGTTGCAGTCTCACAATAACATGCAAATATGAACTAATGTCTTTCAGTTGTGTTGATATTTTCCCCATCACGTTTTCATTTCCACCCACCCCACCCAAAAAAAAAAAAAAAAAAACAGCATGTTTTAATGCTGATTTGATTATTCACACATTTACTCATTTTTGTTCCCTTGTAAAAATGTACTATGCTGGTGCAAATTACTTTGACTCTAACATTTGTTGCTGCATGTGCATCGGTCGTTATCACAATCCTCATTGGAAACGATTATAATTCACTTTTTGAAAAAAAAGAAAAATCTTCAGGATGTAGATCTCTTGATCGATATAATGAACGCAATGGCATCAGAACGTAAAGAAATTGTCGATGTAGATTTTGTAGGTCTATGTTATTTAATTCGCGGTCCCACTATCGATCGCTAATGGGGTTGATAGTGAGTCTCTGGGATCCATTGACTCGTGGGTTGTGGAGGGCTTCCTGATAGGCTGGTCAAATGATCTCTTTTCTTCCTTAGCTCTGTCCCAGATCTTTAATATATATATATATATATATATATATATATATATATAAAGGCTAGCTTTTCTAAATATATTTTCAAAAATTTTCCCACTCATTTTACTTACTATTTATAGTCATTCATATTTATTATTCATATAATTATTTATGTAATATTTTTTTGGAGATTGCGATTTATGTAAAAAAAATATTAAATATATAGAAGAATTATGTATAATTATATATAAAATATGTGAAAAATAAAAATAATATAAATAAAATCTGAGTAAAATATAGAATATATAAATAAATGTAAATAATTAGTTAATAAATTTGAAAAACCCCAAAAAGAAAAAATAAAACATAAATGTTTTCAAATATTGTAAAATAAAATTAAAGATAATAATAAAATCATATAGATAAAAATATAAGAACTTATAATTAAATTATAAATATTATTTAATAAATACGAAACAAAACCTAAAGTTCAATAATCAGATAAAACTAAAGAGAAAAATCATAAAATAAGTTAAATTAACTTAAAATTTTCATAATTATATTCTATAAATTATTAAATAAATATAAAAATAAGAAAATTGAGAAAAATATAAAATAAATTAGAAAAAAATAATATCAATTATAAAAATATTATATATATATATATATATATATATATATATATATATATATAAGAAATCTGGAAAATAAAATATAATTATAAAATCTATAATCTATGAATAAAACTAAATATTTAGTTTATAAATCTGAAAAAACCTGAAAAAGTAAAATTAAAATATAAATATGTCAAATGATATCAAATAAATTTGTTTTTCTTATAAATAAGATATTAGAACTTATAATTAAATTATAAATATTTATTTATAAATACAAAAATTTGCTAATTTTATAAACTTAATATGAATTCATAGATACAAAGAGATTTACCATCATAGTATAGAAAATAATTAACTAAGTATAAATATAAAAAAATCAAAAATGACAAGAAATATAAAATAATATAACAAAATTGAAAAAAATAAGAATAAAAATAAAAAAAATTATAATTTGATTTTAAAAAACTATTTAATAAGTTTGTTAAAGAAAAAAAAAGATATTATAAGTACAACCAAAAACTTGATGCAATGAAGACCAAACTTGTCTTTGTTTTCATAATTTTATTTTTTGATCAGAACAGGCGATACGAGGACAAGCCTAATAGAGTCATATTTTCAATTTTCTATACATAATTCGGCTAAAACCCAGATAACCAGACTTTGACCCAAAACGTGT
>BMAC01000601.1:2192-45012 GCA_014905375.1 Phtheirospermum japonicum | reverse complement strand
TCTTTGTCCATCCCCGACCCGAATTCAGCCGTGTGTAATTTTCATTTTGTACATGGTCACCCAGGTCAGGTCGAGACTATCAACAAAAATATTTTAGGATTTATTTTATATTATTTATAATATATAGGATTTTATGATGTTTTTTAATTTTAATTTAATTAATATATATTTATAATTTAAATACAAGTTTTTGTATTTATTTAGTTGATTTTATTATTTTTTCTCAAATTTATATTACAAGTATTATATTTTTATTAGTTAAAGGTTGATTTGGTAAATTGTATAATTATGTTGCAACTAAAGTACAACTAGATTATTCAGTTGTACTCAAACAGATTGATGTGATTAAATTATGACTAATGATAAACTTTGGGGTAACTGTTGACAAACAAGTACAACGGGGTGCCGATAATTTAGAAGACTAAAGTTATTTATAAGATCTTCACTTTGTCTTTGAATACAAAGATTAAACAAGGAGATGCATGCAGTGATTTGTAATAACGTGACTAATATAATTGTTTCGCGACTAACTAAAGGGAGAGATTGAAACAATTTAGCATGTCATGATAACAAGTTATACTATAATTAGACTTATAATGTAGTCTGCAAAAGTTATTTCATAATATATAAATGTGGAGTTATTTACATTTGATTTGTTTTTAGGGGTGCGGATATACGCACCCCAATAAAAAAAATCAACAAAAATGACAAAGTTCCCCCCCCCCCCCCCTCCCAAACACCCAAATACATCACTTTCTCCAACCCTTCACTACCACTCCAACTTTGCCATTAGCGTCGCCCATCACACCGTCGTCGCCACCGTCGAACAGGAAGAAGAAAAAATGATGATGGGTGGTGAAAGGTAAATGACGGATTTAGGCGGCATAGGGTAAGAAACAGATGCAAAATAGGGGTGTTTATCTCTGGTTTCTTGAATAGAACTCATGTATTCGAACTTTTTGATCGAACAATACAACGTTGTTCGAAAAAAAATAATCGAACAACCCTTTTTTTAGCCTAAAAGGGGCGTTAATATTAATTTTTTGCACATATGTTTTGTGTACAGATCAATCCTTTAAACATGTGTTTTGTATTTGAATCGATTTTTTGGTATATTTTGTATTCGAAAATCTGATTTGAACGATATTTTTTCAAGGTTTTTTTTTTCTTTTATCTTTCTTCAATGGCACGACTGCCATGGCGGCGGCGGCGGCGTATTTCTGTGTGCATGATTTTTATATTTTTCAATAGCCGGCGGCCATGGCGGTTGCGGCAGTGATGGACGACAGGTGGAGTGGTGGTGGAGAGTTGAAGGAGATGAAGTATTTAGGGATGTTGGGTTTAAGGGTAATATTGATATTTTTGTGATAATATTTTTTAGTGGGATGCGTATATCCGCACCGTTTGATTTAAATTTGCTTATATTGACCAATAATCGCGACTTGGGTATTTTAAGTTATTATGTTACATTAATAAATTAATAATATTACACTTACATTGAATGAATTACACCATTCATTTTAATTCACTCCGTGCATCGCACGGGTTAAGCACTAGTTATTATCCTTAAACCCAAATAAGCTCCAAATTCCTACAAAAATAACAAAAACATACCAAACACGTAATCACGTCCAAATAATATGAAAAGAAGTTAAAGACGTTATAAAAGCACAATCAATAATTGAAACCTAATTAATAAGTTTCAAAAAGTACTTAAAATCATGTGAATCAAGTATATACATTAATAAATGAAAATAAAATCGAACAAAATCTTTTTTGAGTATTTTGAATATAATAAAATCTTATTTAGTATCAAAACAATTTTTTTTCATATAAGTAACTCATAAAATCTTAGTAAGATTTTTTTTTTTTGAATAGTTACTGTAAAACCCCGTCTATTTACCCTTATAATTTAAATGAATATATTTAATTATTTTTATATCACTATTTTTATTTCATTTCAATTAAAATATTTATTATAATAATATTTTGTTGCAAAATATTAGCTATAATAAAACTTTTATTTATATTCATTTTATTTCATAGCGAGATCAAATACGCATATTATATTTTTATTTTGACTCAATGTGTTAATCGGGCACAAAATACTTCAAACCAAATTTAATTAAATAGGCCCAAACCCTTGAGCCCAGGCCCAAAGATTTGAGCCCAATAGGATTTCCTGTTCTATATCTTCCCCAGTTTCAATCGGATAAGCTTAAGGAACATATGTTCTTTTTTATTCTTCCTTGCATTTTCTTACATCGCCACTGTATGACCGTGACTTTGCCGACATCATGACTAAGATCCGTCTGTTGGATGTTTATAAAATTTACACCAGAGGAATCCTTGTTCTTATGCTTTTCAAAGACACCTCTAGATTGAAGATCGGAGCTCTAGATCATCAGCAAAACGGCGGCGTAAATCGTTGTTCTGTCATGCGCACGCGATCGACACCGTTGAAGTTTGACGACCGATATCCAGTGAACCGCAGGTCCAAAATCATTGTTTTATATATCAAATTGTTCGTATTGATGAGTAGTATTCAATTTTTCATTTATTTTTGAGAAATAATATTGTATTAATCATGATGGGGTCATGAATCACTGCTCGCTGGTGACCCCCTGTTTTTTACCGTTCGGGCTGTCGGGACTTTATGAAATTTATACTATTTGAAAGCCCCCTTCTTGAGTAATCTGACTTTCGCAATAAATCTTTCTGTTGTGCATGTGGGTGTGACCGTGTGAGTGCGTTTATGTATTTTTTTCCGGGCGCGGATAGCTGGAGATGTACCGTGGTGAGGTACGGAGTTGTCGAGGTGGAGGGCCGTTGGTATTAGGTGGTATCAAGGTCTATGGTGGCTGATTGGGATGGAAGGATGTGTTGAATTTTAGTTTTGAATTCTTGGGGTAGTAATGTAATGGGTTAATAATTTATGGGTTGGCTTTGGGAATTAGATAGAACTTTGGACTTAGTTGTAATTTTTGGAAATTTCAATTTGACCCTCTTAAGTTTCAATTTAGTACTCCCAAATTCAGTTTTGCTCTATTTCAAACTGACCACAAATCAAAGTCTTGAAACTTCAGATTGACCCTACGAACTTTTAAAAAAGTTCTTAACATTTTATTTTGACCCTATTACTTTATTATTTTTTTCTAAAAACTTTCAACTTTCTTATTTTGAAGTTGATATGGTTGAAACAACTTTTGAATGAATTCAAATTCAAATCATAGTTTTGTTACGATATTCTCTTACGCATGTTGTATCTTAAATTACAATTTTACACTTTGAACTTATAATTTAGAGAGTCGAGGCTCAATTGTCTGTAATATCCTATTCCGCGTCCAGGACTATTATTCTCACTTTCGATCATCATAGAATCTTAGATAGTACTTTAGTGTGCATTATATTTACATTTTGTATATTTATATTATATTCTAGGAGACTACATGGGCATTTATTTGGAAATGTGAGCCATGGCGTGCAATAGAGCAAGGATCTCGTGAAGATGCTCTGGTGATGTGTTAATCTTCGAAAGAGTCTTCAACGAAAGTGGGTAAGATTATCATTTTAGGATTTTGAAAGAAAAATAAAGAAAATTTATTTTATTACATACGCATCAACATGAATGTTCTTGTTTCTATAAATGATATGCATATTTTGGTGTGTGATATTATTTCTTGTTAAAGTTAAATAAAAGTGATTTAAAGTTTATTGTTTTATTTATCGTAAAATCAATCACCAAATCTTTGAACTTATCATGAATTTCTTGTTTGAAACTTGCATATATTGGGCAATATACCGAGCAAGTCGCCTGTGATTATTGTTTCACTATGCATGGTCTATTCCCATCTCCTGGTCAGGTTGGAGCCGCCAGGAATGAGTCGTAGGTTTGGTATATTCCGGATTTTATCTCATCGCGAAAGGGTCGTCGAGCCATTCGGGAGGCACAAGGTGGCTTGAGGCTTCGACCTATTATTGGATTCGGCCTATATTGGCGTGTCATCTTTCATGGTGAGTGGTGAACGTAAAAAGGGTTTGGTGTCTGATCAACATTGACCCTACGTTTATCTTTTGTTTATTGACCAAAATTGATTCAGGAGCTTAGTGTTACGTGAGGGAGCCTTCCAACCACAATCGAACTATGTGCTACACATGAGAGCCACCTCCAGAGTCTCGTGCCAGGGTGTTAGTCATTTGATATATGAATTTGCCACTACAAAAAAATAGCAGTTTTCCAAGGGAAAACCCGAGGGAATTGACTTCCCTCAGAAATTTCCGAGGGAGAGTTAATTCCCTCGGAATATCCCTCGGAAATACGGGCGCCAAAATATGCTGCCATAATTACCGAAGGATGACCGACGGAATAGTTTCCGAGGGAAGTTTTCCTTCGGAATACCGAGGGATCTTTACTTCCCTCGGTTTTATACCGAGGGAAATAAATATCCCTCGATTTTATTTTTTAATTTTTTTAAAATATTAATTAAATTTTTGAGGGAATACAATTTCCCTCGGAATCATTCTGAGGGAATCCCTAATCCCTCGGAATCATTCCGAGGGAAACTGTATTCCCTCAGAAATTTAATTAATATTTTAAAAAAGTTAAAAAATAAATAAAATCGAAAAAAAATAGAAAAATAATAATAAAAATTAGGATTTGTTTCCGAGACGCCGAGGTGCACCCCTCCCCGCCTCGATCGTAATTTTTTGGGTTTTATTTTTATTTTTTACTATTTTTTTCTATTTTTTCGGATTTTTTTCTATTTTTCAGCTAAAATCGGTAAAAAATAGAAAAAAAAAGAAAATTCATAAAAACGAAACCGATCCTATCATCTTAGGCACGTGGGGTGGTTTTGGCCCCAAATTCGATCGAAAATACCAACGAGCACGTGCGTGTCCACACGTGTTGTGGGATTCGACCAACAACAAGATACGATCGATCGATGAACTCTTTCGGTTGGAAACACGAAGCGACGTAGCATCGTGATTTTTCCATATTGGAGGAGGGGTGCGTCTCGGCGTCATGGAACCACGGGGGTCGGGCGTCGATCGTATAAGACGCGTTTTCTATTTTTTTTTCGATTTTAAATAAAAAATGGAAAAAAAAACTCGAAAAAATAGAAGAATTAGTAAAAAATAGAAACGAATCCCATAATTTCTCGACCGGGGCGGGGAGGGATGCGCCTCGGCGTTGTGGAACCACGGGCGCTGGGCGTCGATCTTTCCGCACGCGTTTTCTATTTTTTTTCTCGATTTTAGATGAGTAATGGAAAAAAACTCGAACAAATAGAAAAAATAGTAAAAAATAGTAAGAAAACCCAAGAAATTACGACCGGGGCGGAGAGGGGTGCCCCTCGGCGTCCCGTAAATAAACCCTATTCTTTTCTTATTTTTTCTATTTTTTTGTTTTTTTCGATTTTTTTTATTTTTTGAAAATTTCGAGGGAATCCCAAATCCCTCGGAATAAAATCGAGGGAATATGAGAATCCCTCGTAATTCTGAGGGATTTTGGATTCCCTCGGAATTTATTCATTATTCTTAAAAAAATATATTTTAAGAACCGAGGGGGATTAATTCCCTCGGTTTTCCGAGGGATTATTCCCCTCGGAATCGTTGCCCTAATTAAACCAGCGGGCAAGCCCGCTGTGCACAGCACACAGGAAGAAAGAAGAAGAAAGAAAAAAAAAAGAAACCGTGCGCCCGAGCCACCGCCCTCGAACCCCCACCGAACCACCGCCGCCGTGTTCCCCCTCGAATCTTGCCGCCGCAGCAACCCAGGACACTTCGTCGTCCGTCCGTCCGTGCAGTATCGTGCGCCTTCACCGCAGCAACCGAGCGCCGCCGTCCGTCCGTGCGCCTTCACCGCAAACAATCGAGCGCCGCTCTCCGCCACAGCAACCAGGAGCACTTCGTCGTCCGTCCGTGGCGCCCGAGCCACCGCCGCCGTGTGCCGCCGTGAAGCTTGCCGCCTCCAGCAACCGAGCGTCACCGTCCGCCTTTGCCTCAGCAACCGTCCATCACAGCCGCCATCCACAATTTTTTTTTAATTTTTTTTATTTTTGTATATTATTTGTATGTATTAATTTAGTTTTTAATTTGTAATTATAGTTTATTATATGTTTTAATTTTCAATTAGGGTTTCAATTTAGGTTTTAGTTTTGAATTAGGTTTTAATTTTCAATTAGGGTTTCACTTTAGGACTTAATTTCCAATTAGTGTTCAATTTAGGAATAATCAATTATTTAGGGTTCAATTTAGGAATAACCAATTAATTAGGGTTTAATTTAGGAATAATCAATTAATTAGGGGCCAATTTAGGAATAATTACATAATTAGGGTTCAATTTAAGAATAATCAATTAACTAGGGTCCAATATAGTAATAATTACATAATTAGGGTTAAATTTAGGAATAATTACATAATTATTTGTATATATAATTGTTCATGCATGGGAGGCTGTGGTGATCGGCCGGGATTTAAAAAAAATTGTATATATATTGTTCATGCATGGGAGGCCGTGGTGATCAGCCGAGATTTAATTTTATTTATATATAATATTGTCATTGGTGTTGTTGGTTGTATATCGTCGGATGTTGACGTGGGTTACGGCGCCGGCCGGGAGGTTTTGTTCCACCAATAGCGGGTTTTCAAATCTTATTTTTAAAAACGTGATAGGGTGTCACAGAATTTTATTTAAGTTTTCAAAATATTTTTAAAAAAATATGACGGTGGTAATTGCTTATTTGGAACCTTGACAAAGTGACGCGATGCATATCGATCACTTGTTTCAGAATTAATATCATATAGAAAAATTTGAAACTAATTTTCGAATTATTCCAATATTCCTTAGACCCGTTTGAAATTTAGTATCAAATTAAGAGTTTGATACTAAATTTCGAATTGTCCCATTTTTGGACAGTTTGAGAATGTGACTTGTAGTATGGTTATCTTGTGTGTATATTTTTTTTTTGTTTTGAAATTTCGGTTTCTGCATCTCTCTAATTGTTCTCGGGTGCACTGAAATCTACGTGCACTACGAGAACTGGGGGGAGATGTTGTCGAAGTTTTGAATCTAAGAAAATTACATATGTTAAGATAATACATACTACTAAAATGTCACGTTCTTGAATGGGATAGAAGCCTTACCAATTATAACTCGGATTCCCCATTCTTCTCGTAATGCTGCCGAAATTTTACCACCTTCTTTAATACTAGAACACGATTAACACTCAAAAACCTTAGTATGGTAAATGATCGTAGTTGGATATACAAACGGAATATTTCCGGATTTCTAGAACACGCTTAAGACTCAGAAATCTGACAATCATGCAATGTTAGGATGAGTTCCGATCGTAGTTGGATGTACGAGCGAATCGAAGACGGCTATTTATCCTCAAAATTCACGGATGGACTTGAGAGTTTTATTAAATTTGCGTAAGCGAATTCCGCTCACAAGGACGGACAGAGACTGAAATGTCCTTGTAATCGTAGCAGATGTAGGAATAGTAGTTACCTCGACGTCGATGAGATTAAGTACCACTTGGTTAGACAAGGGTTCGAGCCGAATTACTATAGATGGATTTACCACGGAGAAAGCCGGCTCGCCACTTCTAGACGCCATCACGATTTTCATGCTGGAGGACCCTCTTACATCTCTTCTGAAGAATCATCAAACGCCTACATTAGTATGGCTCAAGATGCAGCTGGTCTTGATTTTCACGTGGTTGCCGATGTGGAAGAGTCGCCGAACGTTGAGGCTCAAAAATTTTACGACATGTTGAAAGCTGAAAATCAGCCATTGTATCCGGGGTGCGAAGCACATACTCAGTTGTCATTAGTTTCCCGTCTCATGAATTTGAAATCAGAGAATCACATGTCTCAAAAGTGTTATGATCAATTGAGTGAATTAATCAAGGAGATTGTACCGAAAGACAATCTCGTACCCGATAACTTCTACAACAGTAAGAAGTTGTTAAGGGGTATGGGCTTACCGGTCGAGAAGATAAACTGCTGCAAGAATAATTGTATGATCTACCGGGGAGACGATTCTGATTTGACAAGTTGAAAATTCTGCAATGAACCTCGGTTTAAACCTGTTCCTCGTGGAAAAATAAAACGACAGAAGGCTCGTGTCGCGTACAAGAAGATGTACTATTTTTCATTAACTCCTCGTCTGCAGAGGTTGCACGCATCTAATGCCACAGCGAAAGATATGAGATGGCATGCTGAACACGTGGTTGAAGACAATGTTATGCGCCATCCATCCGACTCAGAAGCTTGGAAACATTTTAACGACACTAATCCAAGCTTTGCGGCTGAAATTCGAAACGTGAGATTGGGTCTTTGTACAGATGGTTTTAAAACCATTTGGAAGCTTTGGAGCACAATACTCATCGTGGCCCGTCATAGTCACACCCTACAACTTGCCTCCTTGGATGTGCATGAAAGAACAGTTCATGTTCCTGAGCGTTCTTGTACCAGGGCCAGAGAATCCAAAAGACAAACTTGATGTGTTTCTACAACCCCTAATCCATGAATTGAATCTTTTTAAACGTACACCAGAAAAAAGACGGCGCGTGGGTCGATACGAGATCTACTAATATTAATGTGAGTCTATTTCTTATTTTTAACTTATTTTTTATTTTAACGTAGAATTTTAATAACGAGTTGTATTTCAGGAGAAGTACGAGCGACAGCTGACCCAGGTACAGGAACGTGCGTCTTCTTCCCAGAAGGGGAGTAGCGAGGTTGACAAGGACATGGTTTTCCTCGGCGTCGTCGGGGAGAGCAAGGGACGACATTACGACACCGGCGCGTTTGGGAAGATGGTGGCTGCTACGAAGGGTTTATGCAAGGGCAGCTCTTCCACCTCCTCCCAGGCTGATATGAGCCACGTCAGAGAGCTCGATGCGCAAGTCGAGGCTCAGAGGGCGCAGCTCGAGGCGTTGCAGCAGCAGGCAGCCGAGGAAAGGCGACAACGTGCGGAGGAGCACCGGCAGCAAGAGGAATTTCAGGTGCGGATGGATGCCCAGATGGCACAGATGGATGAGATGTATGCTCGTTTCCAGCAGCAGTTGCCCCCTCCCCATCAGCAACAGCAATACCCCCCTCCCCATCAGCAGTACCCTCCTCCCCATCCATAGAATATTTTTACGGTTTTAAAAACTTTGTTACTGTGTCGATCGAACGCATGTAATTATTCTTAAATTTTCAAATATTTTTTATAATAATTAGTTTATTTATTTGTCTTTTCTTTAATTACTTTTTTCAAATTTTTGGGAATTTTAATAATTGAACAGGAATTAAAATTAAAACTAAAAATTAAAAATTAATAAAAAGAAATTTAAAACCGAGGGAAAAATCCCTCGGTAATTCCTCGGAAACGTAAAAAAAAATAAACCGAGGGGATATTCCATTGGAAATCCCTCGGAAATAGCAAAAATCCGAGGGACAAAAAATCCCTCGGTTTTCCGAGGGAAAAAATATTCCCTCGGATTTTTGCTATTTACGAGGGAAACAGATCCCTCGGTTTTCCGAGGGAAAACAAATCCTTCGGAATATTGATATTTCCGAGGGAAACATTCCCTCGGAATTTCGAGGGAAACATTCCCTCGGATTTCTCTCGGAATTTTGAGGGATTGCACGGAGATATTTTCGAGGGAAATATCCCTCGAAATTCCCTCGGTTTCATATTTCCCTCGGAACAAAATTTCGAGGAGTATTTTTCCGAGGGAAATTTTCCCTCGATTTTTCCCTCGGTTTGCCCAAAACTGAGGGATTTTCCCTTAAAACCGAGGAAAAAATCCCTCGAAAATTGCATTTTATTTGGTAGTGTGCAATTCATGCGTGTTTCTTGTTTTTTGTTGGGTTTCATCCCTTCATTTGCTAAATCTGCATTCATGGCATACATGAAATACTTTTGACACTAGTTTATATTTGCAAAAAATTGAAATTCTCTTTTTTCATACAAATATAAGTATTTTGCTCTAATTTTATAAAACTCTTTACGTGTATCTTTTTAAAAAAAATAACTAATTTTGTAACTTTTAAACCCCCACTGAGCTCATTTAGCTTACTCTACATTTTAATAAAATTTTCAGATGATTGAAACATGAGAGACAATAGTGATGTGAATGACCAACTCAGGACTGACCCGTTTTCGTGACCTTAAGTATCCCTCCTATTTGTTAACTCTGTTGACACCTAGCTTAGATGTCAACTTTGTATGAATTCAATTTTCCAAGTGTCATCTTCTTCTTATTTTTTTAAATCTGATGTGGCAAATTCATGTTAATTTACCAATATTCCTTCCTTTTATAAAAAAAAGTCTAGGTATAAAATAGGGTTTTTTTTTTCTTAGGTTTTATTCTCTCCTTTTTTTTTCATTGCTATCCACCGTTTCCTCCGTACTCCAAAAGAATTCTAGGGTTGAGCCGCTTCCTCTCTCTCTCGCAGCCGCTCTCTCTATGTCTCAGCCCACCACCTCAAATTCAAACAATCCCGGAAAGCGCTCTTCGTCGCCGTATATTCTTCTTCCGCTGCCTCCGCGCCGGTGGAGCCCCTGTTCTATCGGCAATAAAAAAGCCAAGTCACAGGGTGCCGCGTGCTCAGTGAATGGAAATAAGAATGGACAGCAGCATATTACTCCTCACGTAAACTTTGCCGCTCACACGCCTATGGTGGAAGACGATCCGAGTGAGGGCTCTCCTTCGTCCGCCGGTCTCAGCCGCTGCGCGTCGGCGACCCGGAAGAAGGCTACTCCTCCGAATCCTACGAAATATTTCGTGATTAAGCTCCTTAAAGGTCCGATTACTGTTTTTCCCCTTAATTGTGCATTTTTTTATAAATGTATTCAAGTGATTTCGACTTTCAGGTGTAGATTTGAGGTTTTTCTCGAGTGTGTGATTTTCAGTGTTTGTGGTGGTCGAATTGAGGTGAAAATGTTAGGGGTTTGAGCGACTGACCAATCTAGTCGATCGACTGGTCAAATAAAAAATATTTTGAAGTTAAAATAAAAAAAAATTATAATAGAAGAGTTTTAATAAATTTAAAAAAGAAAATTAAAAATAAATTGGACTTGAACTATTTTCAAATAATTGAAGATAGTTGCCTACGTATCCCTTATCTTGGGAATCAAAGTCCACGTAGTTCTCACTTACCTTACTTACCTTACTTACCTTGAAATCGGAAGCGGTGGTGCGGGGGGTACCATACTCATCCATTTACCGACTCGTTGCTAGATCCCGTAGTATCATAATACGTCTCGCTCTCTTCATCTTCACTAAGAACGTTTTTCTATTTTCGTCGATCGGCGTTGACCCAATCATGATTTGGTAGCTTGTGATTAATATTTAGCAACTACATTAAGCGAACTTTGAGATGTTTTCTTTTTTTCCTTTTATAATTAGGATCGTAATTTACAAAGATTTGTGATGTTCTCAATTTGAGAAAATGCCTGTTGTTTGTTAGTTGTTGTTTGTTGTTAGTTGTTGTTTGTTAGTTCCCAGTGCATGAATTAGGAAGCCCATCATGAATTAGTGAGGAAAAGAAATGTCATTATTTTTGATATATTTCACATTTTTTAGAAATATCGGTTGATTTGCATTTTTTTTTCTTCAAAATATTGATATAACACAAGTGCCGGATATTTAAAGAGGCGACGGGTCTTTTCTATAGATGCTTTCGAAGGAGTATAAACCGACGGTTGTTACTTTTAATATTTTACTGACGGCTCTTTTTCACGGCGGTAGAATCGAGGAGGCGCGTGAGCTTTATTTGACGATGAGGAGAGATCATGATCTGAAACCTGATTCGGCTACTTATAGTATATTGTCGGGTTTTGCAAGAATGGTAGCCTTGATGAGGCGATAGAGCTGTTTCAAAGTATCGAAAAGTTGGTTTATAGGCCGAATAGTTTGAGTTGTAACTGTTTGTTAGACGAGCTGTGTAAGGCGAGAAGGGTTGGTCTTGCAAGTGAGCTGTTTGAGAGGTTTCCGGAAATGGGCTTGGTTCCAACGACTTTCACGTACTCAATCATGATAAATGGGCTTTGCAAGAATGGGGAGCTGGAGAAGGCGAATGATCTGTTTTTGGAGATGGAGAAGAAAGGTTGTTGTCCTGATGTTGCTACTTTTAATACGCTTATGCGAGAATTTTGCGATAATAATGATGCGAGGAAATTTGTTGAGCTTCTTCAGACAATGGCGGATCTAAAGTTTCTACCAGATGCGTATACGGCAGCTATAGTTGTGGATTTACTGTCGAAAGATGAAAGTTATTCGGAATACCTCGAATTGATTCCGAGATTTTCTGACGATTGTAACATACCGCAGTGGACTCCAAGTGGAATATTGAGGAACATATTTGTTGTGTATTAGTTTTTTTCTTTTTTATTTTTATAAATTACTGAATTTGTCCTAAAAAGATAAACTTACGGTTATTTACACATAGTTTAAGAAAATGTTATGTTGGTTTATGCTTCCACAATTAATTAATTAGTTGTTTATTCATTGTCTAATGTAAAAGTTAGTCTAGGTAAATGGAGTGATATGATTATAATATAATTAAATAGGGATATAAATGGAAGAATAAAATACCTACTTACTAACTGTACTAACAAGCCTATATTCGGGCCTTGTGGGACAGATGAAATAGTAACTTGATCAATCTTTTGGGACGAACATTTGTAATATTGCAATCACTTTGTGGAGATGCAAATGATAAGGACTCTCAGGCACTAATGCATATGTAATGGTATTTTCTTCTGAACTTTTAAACTATGTTTTATCTATCTAATTTGGAGTTCACTGGTCTCAAATTTTGAGATATTTGACCATCTGCTAGATCTTTTTAAATATTGCATGTGAAGAGTGATACAAACTATTAGATGTTTTTAGATTTTATATATATATATATATTTTTTTTTTTTTTTATTTTTTATTTTTTGCTGTTTCAACATCTTTCGCTGTTCCATATTTATGATTTTTATTTATATAGTAATATTTAAATAGCGTGTTTTTTTTCCTAAAACATATTGGTATTCTAAAAGACTATAAATCTGTCTATTTTTATTATTACCTTCAATGAAGCATATCTTTTTTATTCTCACGCAAAATCGAGATTCATAATTTGTGAATTAATGTTTATTGAGACTTTAATATAAGCTAAAATTAATTAGGATTCAATCATTGCGAAAATATATCCACTAAATCCGTTTATTTTTTAATTATATATGGTAATCAATTAATTAAATTACTCTACAATTTGGCAAGGATTTTTTATTCTCAGAATCCGGGTAGTCAACTATACCTTTCATAATTTATACTTTCTTCAATGATTCATATATCAAGGCTACCATTATATAGATCCTACATATTAATTTAGTCAACTTTTCCTTTTTGAGATTATATTCTCCATTTATTTTGTTTCAACCACACGTGCATATAACATCAATTTATAACAATATTGAAATTCAATTATAAACATGTCATGTTTTGATAAAAATCATAGATGACGGTGATTGGTGTAATCCCTAAATTAAAGCCAACTGTATTAATTAATTTATATACCAAATTTTTAACTACTAACATAATTCATTATAAGAGAGATGGTGTAATGTTGACAAATAACATAATTAATTTACGTAGAGATTGGAATCTAAAAAAGATAATATACTTAGTATCATAATTCCAATAAATGAATAATCTACATCATTGTTTAATGGATGGAATTAGTTAATTTTTTGGAATTTAAAAAACCACCCATATTAATTAAAATAAGTAAAATCTTACCATATTAATACCAATGTATGCTTCATTTAAAAATTGGAAGTATAGACTTCCCATTTTTTTTAAGGTAATTCATGGATTTATTCAATCAAAGCTTAATTATAATTTAAACACAACCCCTCGTTTCACCCAACCTTAATGGTAAATTATACTGAAATTACCAATAGACAGTGATTAATTTAAGGAATAAGATGAAGTTGTTATGTCAAGATTTGGTCTAAATTACGATTGAGATAATTGATAATACAAAAACGTGGGAAGTCTTTATTTGATTAAATGAATCGAGGATTTTTTTTTTGATTACAAATGTAAAGAGTAAATCACATCCGAAATTTCAGTTTGAAAGACATTTTTCAATTAATATATGCTAATTGGTCTACATTAATCTTTAAACTTAAACAATAAACTGAGATTGTGTGGAGATTTTCTTATATGTATATATTTCACTTTTAATTAATTTAAGGATAACATCAACTACGTTGTTTGATAATAATTCTAATGAAAATTATGTATTTAATTAAAAATTTGTCTCAATTATACTAATGGTTGTTAAAGGGGAAAATTGCAACAAATTCCCCATGTTTATGTGATAGTTTCATCAGTGATTCAAATTGACATACTAAATATATTTGAAACTTTGGTGTGTGTATGATGGTTGATTTTTAAAATTTTGATTAATTACAAATATATTACGGATGAATTTTGAGTGGCCGACAAATAATTGAATGGTTTAATTACTTACTAGAAGTCGAAATACTCACTATAAAATATTAAAAATTAACAAAACAAGTCTTACGCAAAATCAGTCAATTTGAATCTTTTTTATCGTAAATCAGCGGGGATATGATTTGGTTAGCAAGTTCTATAATTATAACTATGAGACTCATATATAATGGTTTGACTAATTAAAAAAGAAAAACAATTTAATAAAACTGATTGTTAAAATTGTCAAAACAATACCAAAAGAATGCCGAGTCTCACACCAAATTTGTCAATCAGGGAATTGATTTGTGTATTAAGTTCTTTAATTGTGACTCATATATAAAATTTTGTTCATTGAGGAAAATAATCATGAATCTTTAGATAAAATCGATAAATTTTATTTGTGCAGTTGTTGATCAATTGGTTTGCTCATACATTAACACTTCCTTCTCAATTTGAATTACAAAAATAATTTAAATAAACTACATTTATGATAAAAGTTTAATAATATTTATTTTTAGATTTTTAAACCATCTAAATCATTCTTGAAATTATATAAATTAAATATATATAAATGGAGAAGTTCTGCATCAAGTCTACTCGACAGATCTTCTAAACACAATAAAGTACTCCGTAATCCCCAATCATATTCTGAAGTTAAAAATTGAAGTTCTGTTTATGTTGATTAGAAACATGGATCAAGTTTCGGGGCTGTGCAATGGTACTGGATTAGTTGTTACGCAACTTGGAGATCGCATTGTTGAAGCAAAGATTTTGTCTGCAACTAATGTTGGGACGAATGTTTACATTTCACGAATGACATTGAGTCCTTCGAATAGTAGGGTTCCGTTCAAATTTCAAAATAGACAATTTCCGCTTATTGTTTGTTTTGTAATGACCATAAACAAGAGTTAGGGTCAAACTCTTTCAAATGTCGGTTTGTATTTGCAAAGACCGGGTTTTAGCCAAAGTAAACTATACGTCGCAGTCTCTCAGGTCAAAAGTCGTAAAGGATTAAGAATCCTAAGTTGTGACGACTATGGTAAGATTATTAATAAGACTGCAAATATTGTTTATAAGGAGGTTTTTCAGAATCTTAAGTGAACGATTTTAATAAATTGTATTATTGACTATATTTTAATTTACCCATTTTTTTTTTTTTGTTAGTATATTTTTGCTCAATATGCCCGCGTAAACGCGGGTTTTCGAAATAATTTAGATTATTTTAGTAGGTTCGGTGGTAGCATTAATGAGATTCATGTTAGTTCTTTATCGATTTTAGATCAAAATCCGGACTTCCGGTGTCTTTGGTATCTTCATCAAGCCTGGCGGTTTGATAAATCTTGAAAACTGTCCTGTGGATTTAGGCAAATATTTTTGCATAAAGATTATTATCTTATATTCTTTGTCTGAGGCATTGCAGTTAGAGACCCGTGTATTGCTACCATATAAGCTAAAGAATTAAAAAAAAAAAAAGTAAAAGAACTAATACAATTAAAAAAAATCTAATTTGGGATATATCAAAATTTCATAAAATCTAATATTGAAATATCAAAATTCAATTTTTTTTGTATGAATTAAAAATTCATAAAGTTTGGTTTTGAAATATCAAAACTCGATATTTTTTTTTGGGCATATTTCAATACCCGTACTGCTACTATATAAAAAAATTAAAAATAAACAAGAAATACGAAAATAATGAATATATCAAGATCCAATTTTATTTTATTTTTAAATTTTGTTACCTCCATTAAGCTACTGGGGTACGTCTGATTAACCCCTATATATGGAGGGCAATTCTTTTGATAACTCACTCACAATACTAACTCGCAAAAAAACTAAAAATACAACCATGAATGTGCATCTCTTTCATTACTAGGATTACATTTGATTAACCCAATTCAATCAATCTTCCTTGAAAAAAATGAATGTGCCTCTCTTTCATCAAGAAAACAAAATTGTTTGATATAATAACGTCTCCATTTAGCCTTGTCAAGAACATCGATAAAACAAATACAAAAATGCAAAACCTACTTGCGCATTTTTTTACTATGGCGTGCTGCGGTACAAAAGCTCAAAATTCATCCATGGAATGAATATCTCGTGACTCGTGGGTGATTTAATAACAATGATGTGTTATCAATATTATGTTATTGTTATAATGTCTATGGCTAAAATATGAACTGTTTTATTGTTTAATACTTATTTGGTAAAAATAATTTGTTTTAAATCAATAAATATAGTATTTAAATTTATATATTTACATGTACTTTTTATTGTTTTGATTCTGAAAACTTTACAACAATTTTTAATTATATTGTCTTATTTAGAAAATATTATTATAAATTTATTTAACTTAATAGTCCATATGCAATGAGGATTGTTGATATCCATTCTCCATAATGGATTTTGGTGGGAGGAACAAGCGTGTTACCGAATTGATTATTGAGGATTTAGAGTAAGATATCATTTGTATATTATTTCTTATTAAAAAATATATCCAATATTTTTTTTTTTTTGATATATAATTATTACTATGACTTTGTAGGGAACAAAAAAAAGTGGACAATGTTGGAGACTATTGATCAAGCACCATCTTATGAGGATGGGGATCAGCTAGAACATCCCGATGAAGTTATTATAATTATTTCAGATATAAAATTAGGTTTATTAGTAAATTTATTTTATAGATTAATTTCATTAATATAAATATTAATGATTAATTTTTAATGAATGATTGGGTTGATTACATGATTAATAAATACATCTGCGTAAATTGTGACAAGTACTATAGCAATAAAATTAAACAAAGTCCCAAATAATAACTGAACAAGTATTACAACTATAAGATTAACATATCTTTTGAATTAGTTATTGTTGATTTTTTTTTATAAGAAAATTGACTTATACCGTGTTTGGACAAAAACTTAAATTTGAAGAAATAAATAAATTAGCGAACAACAAAGTAACAGGGCTCATTCATTTTGTTGGGAAATAATGAAGAAAACTATTATTTTCTTATTGTTTTTATCCAAATGGTATTTTGGATAATGAAAGGCTTGTAACTCCTTTTTAAGGAGAGGTAGTGGTGGATTGTAACACTTAATTCAATGAGTATTGAATTGTGTAACCACGTAACATTACAACATTTGATAAGAACAAGAAAAAGAACAACCCACACATTTTTCGTAAGAAATAAAATATTGCATTTTACCCATCTTATCCTGCGAAACAGACGTCGGGAACGAATCTGTTTTAAGAAAAACATTGAGTTTTATATATGCGTTTTCGATTAAGAAAAACATGTTCTACACGTGATTTGGGTTTTATATATGCATTTTCGATTTCGATTTTTACGTTGTATAAATGATTGACAATTTGTATTAGACCTATTCAATTTACAATAATATTATTTAGTGAAAGCTTCCCTACAATCTAAAAACAGATAAGATTCTTCGTTATTTTCGAACACAAATCGAGAAATCATTTGGCAATAATTGATGAACACTTGAAATATTGTACAATGTTTTTGTTGTACACTGTTGGGGTCAATTGTACAAATTGCATAATACAAAACCACATTGAGATTCCAGTTGTGTTTTGAATATCGAGTTGTGTTTTGAAAAACAATAAATCACAGAGATGAACAAGTCCAATTATGCAAAAATGTTATCAAAAGGATACAAAATTATGTAACAATTTCATGATAATTCTATGATAACACAATCGATAATCAATACCATCAAATCATTGCTCGGAGACAAAGGATTGGTGGTAACGAACTTGGTCGTGCACGACAGTCCGGTCACGGCGGAGGCAGCCATGGTGGCTGTTATCCCGACCGTGGTTGCTACCGACGATGGCTGAGGCCAGTAGGGAGGCATCCGATCTCGCCGGAAATTGTTTGCCAAGAGAAGGCCCGCAATCAGCTAAATAAAAATAAATTTGCACACGCAACACGCCCTTTACAGCGGATTCGGCCGGAGATGGTAACGATCTGGGCCACGCGCTGCCGTTGCGACAGAGCAGCGATATTCTCAGGCGGGCTGTCCGGCGTGTTGTGTGCTCGGAAGTTCACGGCAGAGAAAGGCGAATTAGGTTGACCGCTTAGCTCTCCGGATGGCCAAATTCAATGGTGGCGACCTGCCGTTTAGGTCAAGTCGACGGCAAAGTACGGCAGATGGGCGGTGGTTTTGCTGCAGCCGCTGGCCCCACTTAAGGCGAAGACGTCCTAATCGTCAGATCTGGCGCCGCCACACAGAATTAGGAAGTACGATCGCCGTGGTGGCGATTCGGTGGAGACGTGAGCCCACGGATGGATCTGGGAGACGCCGGCGCAGGTGCCGTCAAGCGCTGTTGTTCAATTTGGAGAAGAATGGGGTCTGATGGCCCTTGCTGGGTCTTAACATGTTGGGCCTAAAAATATAAATCTTGGGCTTGATAATTGACAAGCATTGGGCCCTGTGTTTGGGTCAAGTCCATTTTGGTTGTATGATAATTGCTAAGGCTTGTGTGTGGGTCATATTTGTTGGGCTTAATATTAGTGCTTGGGCTCAATAAATTTAAAATACGGAAAATTACACTATATGTCGTTTTAGACTTTTTTTTTTACATTTATATGATGAGTTAAAGATTTTTATATTAATATACAAATTTAATTTCTTTTCAGGCAATAACTAATTTTTCTTTACAAAAATACGTAGTTGTCTATTTCGAGGTCGTGAAAGTGACTTTCAGAGAACGTGTGTACATGACAAGTATAAAGTCCGGTTTTTTCAACTATACGTTACATTTTTTTCACCTTAATTATCAAACCTATTTTTTCAGCAAGAATCTGCCCTTATTCTTCAATGGTGAAAACTAGGTCTTCTAACAAGAAATATAAAGACATGAATGTTGTACCGGACACAACTAGCGATGATGGAGAAGATATACGGATTGAACACTCAGCAGCCAAGTTAAATTCGAGGAAGAAGAATATTATCGTGTCTAAGTCACGTAAGCTGATTCAGAGAAAAATAAATTTTAAGGTGTTAAGTGAAAATAAGGGTAAATTCAAGGTTGTTGGTTCGGGGTTGATTCAGATTCAGATTTTGAATTGGGACAACGTGATAGGGAAGAGAGGTTTTGGAGACGTAAATCAAGAGATGAGGATGGAAAATTACCTCGAGTTGGAATCGGGAAATCGACGTGTCACGAGGCGAGAAAAGGTTGGTTATTTTTTTGTATCTTTTTTTCTTTTTTTTTTTTTCTGTCTGAAATTACAAGGTTATGATTTAAGGTTTCTCTATATGCTTGTTAGTTGCGTAACGATATTCCGTCAAGTTCATCACAGGAAACGACTTGATTTGAAGATACCCGAGGCCGATTTTGATATTAATATTCACAGGAAACGACTTGCTTGTTTGTTGTACAATCATGGAATATTCAAATTGGACAATGGTTATGCGAGCGAGGAGCAGTCCGTAGGGATGTTACCTGAAGAATTCAGAAAGATATTATCTTGATCTAAGGATTATATAACTTAATATTTGTTTTGTAATCTTAATCTTTGCTGGGGTTCCCATATATGTTATGTTATTATGCAATTTTAGTTGGAGACATTAGCATTGCTAGCCTCGTGAAAGAGGATTGATGCCTTTAAAACTTCATGTATATAACGTATCAACGAATCCATCGTTTTGTTTTTTTTGTTATTAATTTATAAAATCTGTTTTGTAGTTTATTTTTATTGAAAAATGGCCGGAGTGTTTTAATTAGTGTTTGTTAGTTATTTTTAAATTTAGGTATGTTTAGGTTAAATTTTTGGGGTACCTTGTAATTATTAAAAGATGTTTTTTTTCTTCTTTTCTTTTTTGTGTTACTGTTTCTAGTTTTTAAATTTTGATAGTAATTAGGTTAAGACTTAGGAGTATGTTTTAAAGATGTTGAGCCTTCATTGAGGTCGGAATCCCAAATAATGAATCAGAGCGCATGGAGCCATCTCCTTATCTTATTTTTCGGTCAAGAAAAAATATGGCGATATTTTTGTAATTAAGTTATACTCAATGGTAGTTTGTGCTTATTTACAAGTCTTATCATTTATTATTGTTTTCAAATCAGTGTTGCTATTCTTTGTTTGTTCTTCTATTTCTACAAGTAGTTGGTGTAAACATCAGTGTGTAATTTGGGAATATTAAATGTTTATGGGTTATTTTGAAAATTAATATTTATTTGTATTGCTCAAGGGTAGGAATATTAGGTTATACATTAGGGGTTTGGAATTATTTCAAAAAGTATGTATAACTAGGTTCACAACCATGGTTAATTTATAATTATTAAAAATAGATTTGTTGTTTTGTAAATAGTGTTAGTTTTTATTTTTAAAATTTATGAAAAATTCACATAATCTACGACCTATTCTACAATAAATTCAAAGTATAACTTATATTTAATGTAATTCTTACAAAATTTAACTACAATAAAGTAATAATACTTTTATGAGGCTGCACGAGGATGTGTCCGGGATACCGTGTCCTGTGTTATCCCATGTAATATTGTATTCTTGATCGGCATCCCGTGATAGAATGATCCTACTTCTCAAATTATATATAATATTTACTTTAAAATTTAGGTGTATGTTTTTAATATATTAAAACTTGATTGGGGTATTTTTGTAATTAGGTTATATCTGAAGGTATTTTTTGCTTATTTACAAGTGTACCATTTTATTCATGTTTCAAGAAGATGCTAGTTTTATTTGATTGTTGTTTAATTTTTTGATAAATATTTAGTGTAAACTAAGTGGGCAGTCTGAAAATATTGAAAGATGTTTGGGTTTTTTTTTTTAAATTGATGTTTATCTGTTCTTGTATAGGAATATTATAGGTTATACCTTAGGGCATGTTTGGATTTATTTCATAAACTAGCTATAACTAGGCTATACATTATGGGCATTGTGTAATTATTAAAAAATATTTTGGTAGTTTTTATAATTAGTGTTAGTGTGTATCTTTCAAATTTATGAGAAATTACCCTAACCAATGACCTATCTTACAATAATTATAATGTATACCTCATATTTAATTTAATTATTTCTAAATTTAAACTACAATAAAATGATTGTTTCGAATTCACCCGGCCATATTCAAAACTGGGTGTGTTTGGAATTATATTAGAAAGTAGGTATAACTAGGTTAACTATTATGGCCAATTTGCAATTATAGAAAAATAGCCATGTTGTTTTGTTAATATTGTTTGTGTGTAATCTCCAAATACATATCTGCTTCAACCGTATAGTAGCTTGCATCACCCTTAAGACCTCCAAAATTTTTTGCCCCCAACTGATTATTGGTGTACGTGAAATAGCTCTTGAAAGATTCAAAAATCACGACAATGCCACTCACTGCCACAACTAGAACATACGTTGTGTTCGCCACTCAAATGGAGCTCTCTTGGAATGAAACTTGGTAGACATCTTCCTAACAATCACAAGTAGTCTCCATTCGAACAGTTTTAAGAATCTCCAAGTGTAAAGTTGTCTGATCACACGAACTCCGTCATATCCGTGCGCAATATGGCAGCCTATCGTCGCGTATTATTCATACTGCCCAAACGGACTCGGAATGACACCGAACTTGGTGGAGAGTTGCCTCATGTCTCTAAGAGAATTTAATTGATACAGTATTGACATCCCTAACTTGGTAAGGGTCTCAGCTTGCCCATGCCGCATGCTGCTTCACTGCGTCCGCCCAAGGCCCGTTGGCAGCATTTAATGCAAGTTCGTTGCATTGTGTCCAGGATATTATATCTAGTCTTATCCCATGTAATATTAGATTTTTTACCGGCATCCCATTATAGGAAGATCCTACTTTCAAATTTTGTAAAGTATTTAGTTTAAAATTTGGGAGTATGTTTTAATATATTGAAACTTGGTTGGGGTATTTTTGTAGTTAGGTAATTTTGCTGTGTATAGCCAGAAAACCATCCATTTGAGCTTCAACATACTTCATATGCCCAGAGGAGAGTTCAAGATCACTACCTGATGGAGTATTCTCATTTTGGTCTTTAAGGCCTTGTTTGGCATCAAAATTTTGAGAAATTGGAGGTGTGATCTGATTAACATGAATTTGTCTTAATTTTAGTTAGTATTTTAGTTCATTTTTGTTATTGTTTTCGGTGAAAGTTGGATAGATTGGGCATATTTTCACATTTTCTTATCTCCAACTTGTTTTACCGTATTTTAATTATAATTAATTAATTTTATGTTTATTTTAGGTACTTTGAGGTATTTAGGTTTGGACGTAGTCAAAAATGGGCAAACAAGTAGAGTTTCAGCGAAAACGGGCCTCGATTTGAAGAAATGACAGTTTTGGGCCTTCTAGAAGGGATGTCTCTGGGCCCAACCTGTATAGAAAGCTGGGCTGGCAGCACCTCCTGATTCTGGGCCTTCTAGAAGGGTCGTTTCAGGGCTCAACCGGTATGGAAAGTGCTGAACGTCCTTGAAGGGGCGGAAACCCTAATTTTGACCCCTTTCTAAGCCACCTACACCTATAAATACCCCCCACCCCTCACATTCTAAAATACACATTATTCCTAGGGTTTCTAAGGCCTTTTGGGGGTTGACAACCCCAAGAGTGCCATTTTATTTTCTTAGTTTCTCTTTAATTTCTTAATTTTAAATCTCTAGCTTAAGATTAGTTTAGATTAGTTCTTAGATAGATTAGATAGCTTAGATTCAAGATCTCGACACCGAAACGCTGCTGTTCGTCGTAGTTTAATTAGTAAGTCTTTAATTACTTTCGTTTTAATTTAGTTTAATTAGTTCTTATGCTTTCGATTCATGCTTGATAGTTTAATAATTGATCTTCAAACTAAACCCCCCATGTATGATGATGAATTGTATGATCTTGGTAATTTTGGATTGATGATTGTGATGAGATTATTATGATGATATTGATGAGATTGATTGGCTAGATCTAACGGGTCTAGAGCCTAAAATCGTCGTGAACCATCAATTGGATTTATCCCAATAGATCGTGGAAACGATTCGAAGCTCTAGAACCCTAGTTTTCTAAATCTTTTCAAAACCCTTGAATTTTATTATTCTTCGTTTAGACCAATTTATTACTTTTATGTGTTTAGATTAGATTTTATATTTTTATTTCGTATTCGTGAACAAACAAACACAAAAGTTTTTTTCAAAATTTTGATTCGAACTTTTTTGCCTACTTTTATTAAATTTGTCAATTTTAAAAAGCTCGCCCGCAAGAGTACGGGATCGCGTGTAGGTTGATAAGTTGAACCGAGTCGATCTCTCGAGGAAAACTAGGCTCGAAAGTTCCTTTTGTGTTTTTTTGTTCACGAATACGAAATAAGAATATAAAACCTAATCTAAACACATAAAAGCAATAAATTGGTCTAAATGAAGAATAATAAAATTCAAGGGTTTTGAAAAGATTTAGAAAACTAGGGTTCTAGAGTTTCGAATCGTTTCCACGATCTATTGGGATAAATCCAATTGATGGTTCACGACGATTTTAGGCTCTAGACCCGTTAGATCTAGCCAATCAATCTCATCAATATCATCATAATAATCTCATCATAATCATCAATCCAAAATTACCAAGATCATACAATTCATCATCATACATGGGGGGTTTAGTTTGAAGATCAATTATTAAACTATCAAGCATGAATCGAAAGCATAAGAACTAATTAAACTAAATTAAAACGAAAGTAATTAAAGACTTACTAATTAAACTACGACGAACAGCAGCGTTTCGGTGTCGAGATCTTGAATCTAATCTATCTAAGAACTAATCTTAAGTTAGAGATTTAAAACTAAGAAATTAAAGAGAAACTAAGAAAATAAAATGGCACTCTTGGGGTTGTCAACCCCCAAAAGGCCTTAGAAACCCTAGGAATAATGTGTATTTTCGAATGTGAGGGGTGGGGGGTATTTATAGGTGTAGGTGGCTTAGAAAGGGGTCAAAATTAGGGTTTCCGCCCCTTCAAGGACGCTCAGCACTTTCCATACCGGTTGAGCCCTAAAACGACCCTTCTAGAAGGCCCAGAATCAAGAGGTGCTGACAGCCCAGCTTTCTATACCGGTTGTGCCCAGAGACATCCCTTCTAGAAGGCCCAAAACTGTCATTTCTTCAAATCGCGGCCCGTTTTCGCTGAAACTCTACTCGTTTGCCCATTCTTGACTACGTCCAAACCTAAATACCTCAAAATATCTAAAATAAACATAAAATTAATTAATTATAATTAAAATACGGTCAAACAAGTTGGAGATAAGAAAATATGAAAATATGCCCAATCTATCCAACTTTCACCGAAAACAATAACAAAAATGAACTAAAATACTAACTAAAATTAAGACAAATTCATGTTAATCAACTACCCCACGCTTATTTGTTTGTTCGTCCTCGAACAGACGTTAGATTCAAAGTATAACTTAGAAAGAAAATCGGCTTAGGCAATGAGTCGTGCGTTGCTACATACATGATTTTTCGAAAATATAGATACAAGTCACGCAATGTCAAACAATCCACCTTAATTACATTGTCGCTTCAAAAACAAATTCATGCATCCTCTCAAAAGAGAAATATATATGTGGGTGTTCACTCAAAAGCACTCAAGCATTGCTGCATAGGACGTGTATACGCTCAAATCATACAATTATATGCACAATAAATAAGAACCGAAAATTAATCTCTTCTCAATCGCAAATTAAGTGTGTTGTCGAACTAAGAATCGGAAAAGGTCTTTTCGGGTTGTAATGTAAGGCTCTTTGGATGGGTGTGGAATATATAAGTTGTGTGGCTAACTCACCCAACCTAATCTAATCACGAAGCAAGTTGCTTCACCTCGTTCAAAATATAAACCTCACTAAACACTCATAACGTAGTCTTTAAATTTAAGCTATTTCTCAACTCATAACTCTACTACCGACTTGTAGCTCAAACCACTTAAACACAATTGAAGCTTATAATGTGCTTCTTACACAACTCTTTTGCCTTCTAAACATTGGGTTTCAAGAAAATAAATAATTAAACTCAAGCCTTCATAAAGCGCATAGGCAATGACTTAACTCTACTCAACTAGACTCACCATCCTTGTTTTTTTTTCTTTTTCTTTTCTTTTTTTATCCCCCTTTTATTATTTTTTTATGGGGTCTTTTTTTTTTAATCCCCCTTTTATTCTTTTTTTATGGGGTTCTTTTTTCTTTTTTTTTTCTTCGGATGGTGGTCCTAAATTACAAAAATTCATAAATTCCTAATAAAATTTTCCAAAACACTAATAACCAATAAAAATAAAGAACTCCTACCCCACGCTTTTAATGGTGTAGTAGGGTTCGACTCAATAAAATCACTCAGGGCTATAGGCATGGATAATTTGGTTATGATTGGCTCATTCGAAATTTATAGTGGCTAAAAATTTATGGATATGGCCGGAATAAGGTTTTTGTTGTTTTTTTTTTTTTTTGTGCCTTAACCTCATTTTCAAAATCAACTACACACAGCGGTTTCAAAGAGATATCAAATCAGAAACTCATTCTAGCACATGCAATGATGATAAACACTCAGGCTACTCACAGGCTTTTTGCATGAAAAAGTTTTGAATTGACGCTGCTTTTAAGGTTTTGCAAAATCAATTACGTCCAAGTACCATTTTACAATATATAAATATAATTTTGAAAAATTTATGCACTTATGCACGCTCAAAGATAAAAGTCTCAAATCAAACTTAGTTAAATTCGACAGGCAAGCCAGACAACACAATTCAGCGCAGAAATAGCAATCAATCACGTAAAAAAAATTTAAAATTGCACATTTTTCAAATATAAATCATACTCAACCATCCCCCCCTCTAAAAACTCGGGAATCCCCTGATTGCCATAAATGAGTATAAGAAAATAAAAGTAAGGGAGAAAGGGAATAAGAAAATGTCCCTGAAAATTAAATAGTCGAGCGGCTCCAAAAAGCGATTGTGCAATCATCTTTCATCTTGACTCTCGTGAACGAAAATGTCTTGAATAAAATCCTAAAAAGACAAAACAAACGAACAAAAACAAACTAACTAGTAAAACTTTAAGGAAAAAGAAAAGAAAATCAATACTTAGGTTGCCTCCCAAGAAGCGCTTGTTTAACGTCAAAAGCTTGACGCCATCTACGAACGTTGCTATCCCGGATCCAAGAAAAGGTGACGATCGTGCCACGCCTTAGTATTCTCCAAAAGTAAGCATATGCAATGTAATTTTACAAGGCGCGCATGGTAAGCAATTTGCAGAACTAAAACTCCAATTCGCTTCGGTGGTCGAAAAAGCGAATAATCTATCACCGCAAACATATCAAAAACCATGTGGGGCACATAGTGATCCACAACCTTTGAAAATATGAGGAAATCCATCGAACACAAGAAATTATAATCCTCCAATCCATTCTCCTTCGTTTTGGTGACATCCCCCTCAATAGTTTGAAAAATATTTAAATTCAGGAATAAGAAAGGGGTATTCTTCTCAATTATCTCGTCCACCATCTCCATCTCAAAATCAATCAAAGCATCAGGTGGATCAAAAATAGACTCAGCCTTCACATCCTCCTCGATTAAATCATCCACCACTTCAAAATTAAAATCCATTAATGGCTCGGGTGGCATAACAAGAGGCTCCATAAATTCCTTCTCCAACACTTCATCAAAATTGACATCGTCCACAGTAATGTCGTTCAAATTTATCCCTAAAATTGCTGCCGACCATTTTAAAAATTCGTCATTGTCCTCGACGTATAAAGCATCCAGTTCAAGAGGAGTAAATTCATCTTCGAATCGGCTCATCCCCAATATCATCCTCAATCAAACTTGAATTCGCATCAACCACCGGAATCTCTATCGGCATGACGTGGGGCTCATCTTCCAAAATCGGCACCACGTCGTATTCTTTCATGCAAAACTCAAGCAAATCCACTACTACGTCAACCTCTGGGTTCTCCAACGGCAATATCCTTACACCATCACTTAACACGACATCAACATGCACAAGAGGAACAAATTCATCCAAATCTTCCATAACTTCATCGTTACATTCCTCCTCTAAATAAGTAGTCGGGCTCGGATTCTCTACCTCTACGATGGACTCCACAACATCAAGAATTGGTACCGCATCCCCCACGTTCGATAATTTGATTACAGAAGCTATCATTTGAGTCAGCATCATCTCCATATTCTCAAAACTTTGACGCATAGACTCACCAGCTTGACGCATAGACTCAAAAGGGTCATCTTCGAGTTTGGTCAATGGTACGATGTCGTCTTGAACACTAATCATCTTAGCTCCTTGGTCTTGCTGCTCCACCACTAATTGATCATTTGGTTGGTAAACTTCATAGCTCTGGTAGGAAGGACTCATTTCGGGAGGGTCATAAGAATCATAACTTGCATAAGTTTGGACGGCGACAATTTCCTCTTGTGGCTCATCGTCAAATAACACTAAACATTCATTCGCCAACTGTCCCCGGTATCCACAATGATCACATATTACATTAGGCACGTAGAACTTCCTCATGAATTTGTCGATTACTTCATACCACGTTAGCAAAGAATAGGGTTCTAACTTTACAAACCATTTCATTGCTTTCTCCTTTAATGCAAAAGTGAAAAGTCGCAACCGCACTTATTCCCTTGTAAGCCCGAGAAGAGGAGAACTATCGGTGATAAACTCGAACTTTCGCATGAATTTAAGCGCATCTTCGTTCCGAAGTCCATAAAAGATTGGAAGATTCAATTGGTCGTACTCGCCAGGAAAGTAATTCTTCATTGCGTCGCTCAATGGAATGGCCGGTCGAAGCTCACGACGCCAATCGAACGGTGGTTCATTGTACGAGTAATACATTTTTTTTAATTTTTTTTTTAATTTTAAAAACTTTAAATAAATAAAAATATTAAATAGAAGATATTCAAAAACAATTTTCGAATTTTTTTAATTGTTTTAATTTTTTTTTTGAGTTTTTCGATTTTTTTATTTTTTTTTAATTTCGAAAAATAAATATTAAAAATAATATTTTCGAATTTGTTTTAAAAAAATTTTTAATTTTCGATTTTTTTTTTTTTTTGATATTTTGAAAAACGGTTTGATAAATCTTGGGTTTTGGTTGTAAACGAACCTTGCAAACACAACGCTCAACACACAAGATTAAACGCACCGGTGGAAAATAATAAAAATGAATAAAACAAAAAATCACAAATAAATACTAACGATAAACGAAACGAAATAAGAACACAAATAAGGATACGAAGAACAAACACAAAATTCACAACCTTTAGTTTTCCCCGACAACGGCGCCAAAATTTTGATTCGAGCTTTTTAAAATTGACAAATTTAATAAAAGTAGGCAAAAAAGTTCGAATCATGATCACATTAACCCCTTCTCCAACTTGGACATCAAAAGAACCAATAGTAACAGTCTGAGACACCTCATCAGAAGATGGAGGGACCTCAGTAATTAGGTCAGGGGGAGGATCATCACATCATCACAGTCAACATCATTCACAGAGGAAAGTTGACTTATGCGTTGACTTCATCTTGAGTGGAATTATGGCTCAAAGAAGGATCAAGAAGAAACTTTTGATTCATTCCAAACTTGATGTAACTGTCAATTTTGTTATCAGCCTTTTGTGTAGTCTGAATTTCAAGAATTTCAGCTTTATCACCAGGGTTGACTACAGAGTTGAAATTCACCTAATTATAAAAACTACCCAGATATATTTTAATAATTCGAAAGGTACACATTAACAATAATTATAAAAACTACCCATATATATTTTAATAATCACAAAATACCCATAATATGTAACCTAATTATACCTAAATAATAAAATAAATAACCTATTACCTAATATTCCTATATTTGAGCATTACAAATAAAATTAAAAAAAAAAAAAAAAAACCAGATATCTTTCAATATTACAAATTATACATGATATTTAATCTAATTATTTCTAAATTTAAAACTACAATAGAATAATAATTTCAAATTCAACCCATCCTTGTTCAAGAATCAAACTACTTTGAGTTTATTTAATTTAATATTCTAACATCAGAAAATTTTAATAGACATATGATTACAAATCAATCCACATGTTTTTTATATATTTAAATTACCAACCAAGGTTTCACTGAACCATTCCTGGATCTGTAAACAACAAACAAACTAGGAGCACACTTCATTTTTTTAAAATTTAGTTAACTGTCCCCATTACACAGAGTGCATACTTTCTTTAAAGAAATAAAAAATATAATACACTGTTTATTAATTGAGATAAAAATACAAACCAAACTTTCAAATCATCTCATGAGAAAAACACATAGGTGTACACAGTAACAACATCAAACCTAATGCCAATAAAATAATAACTAAAACTACTTATAGAGTTTTAACTACACGTGTTTGTGGGGATTTCGACATATTTTTTTATTGTACCTTTTTCGCCACATTTGCTGCAAATGTTTTTTTTTTTTTTTTTTTTTTTTGAACTTCCAACTTGAAAGGTGTCTTTTTTTCTTTGGCCGTCCACATCTTATCGTTCCTTCAGGGGGGAGGACTCAGCATTCTTGTACTTCATTTGAAACTAATTTCATCACATCACAGCATGTAATTGGGAACACAGCTTCTTCATATGTTGCAATCATAGTTTCTTTTAGATAGTAACTCGAACAATATGGGATCGGATCTTTGTTATTTCCTGCCAACACACTCAATGCATGTTGACATGGGAGCTCATCCATTTGGGGATTCATCAAAATTCCAAAAACTTGAAAGTTGGAGTAAGTATTGTCTGAATCCCATTTTCCATTATAGTGTACGAATGTTAGCATTGTATCCACCATATGATTCTGCACATAATGACTTTACAAATGAGCACTAAAAAAAAATAACATAATCATAATTTGTAATCAATGCAGCCTTTTTACATCATCAAAAAATTTTCTGATCATATCATTGATTAATCATTAAAGAAATATTTGTTTACGTCATATCAATGAGTATGCATTCATATTGATGTTCAGATTAGTAAATAAAACCAATTAAACAACCAACTAACTTTTGTGAAACTAACTTTGCCAATATTTGTCATATATAATTTATAATATTACAATTTGAGACAACATGTTAAGAACAAATAGTTGAACAACAATCCTTAATCAAACGATGAAATAATTATGGAATTCTGGTTCAATATTAGTTACTATGTATTTTAGAATTTATAACCACATATTGAAGTAATACTATATTCAATTTACTTATATTCACAAAATATATAACTGAGATTTGTAATCAGTTCATTTAACATATATATACTGATATTCTATAATTAACAGTAATTCACGATATTAAAGGGGTAAACTATACGAATCATCGTCTTTGATTCTTCTAATAAACACTGTATTTTTGTTTAACATAATTGTGTTTTATTACAATTCTAGATTTACTGACGACGATCGTAGATTAGTATCCTATCATCAACTACTCTGATGAACTGTCATTGCAAAAACAAAACCAATAAACTAAAAAAAACAAACCATACATCAATGAGTTTTATTTTTCATGTTTTCATTGATATAGATATTCAATGAGAATTCATACCTGATTCGACTATGACTAGAGGTTCTTCTATTGTGTATTCTTTTTTTCCTCTTTGCCTTGTATGGACAAATTGATGCTTCCTCAATTTATTTATTTTTTTATTTTAATTTTATTATTAATTTTCCTCCACAAGACACGAACGGTAGTCGAAGCGGTTCATTCATGGGAAAAGTGACTGAGAAGGGAGAAACAATTTTGCCATTTTTTTCTCGTATATCTGAAACTTTTTGCAGGAGAGTAGGTATTATAAATATATATTTTTTGGATTCGTAAAATTAAGTTTTATTCCCTCAAAATAGGTAGTTATGTAAATTACCCTTTAAAATATGACTCATTGGTCTTGGGTCATGGTGTGAGATATGAGTCCATTACCAACTTGATTTGGGTTATGCATATTGGGCAAGATTTTGTTATTAATTTGGGTTCAATAAATTAAAATTGACGTAAGTATAGTTTTGTACTTAGATTTATAATAAATTGTGGAGCCTAATTGTTGAATTGGATTTCAAATTTGTACTTAGATTTATAATAAATTGTGGAGCCTAATTGTTGAATTGGATTTCAAATTTATTAAAATGTGAATTTTAAGTTTGATCTAATTCGGTTTAGAAATTCTATAAACTTATAAATGTGAATTCATTGTTTGAGAAAAAATTTATAAAGTTTAATGTGAATTAAATTTGGATCCAAATTTTGAATTGCATCTTGAAATTTAATTGTTAAACTTCTCATATCACTATAACTTTTTCGGTTGAGAAAAGTGTGACCTTGTTGGTCAAATAAAGTGGATAATGAGATAAGAGAGTTAACAAGAGATAGATAATCTCATGAGATAAGATGAGTATTGAATTTGCTAAATTCATATAAAACTCGAAAGATCAAATGAGGATTACGAAAACTCATGATTATTGGGCCTACATGCTTAATTGGAAAAATTCAATAATTTCAAATAGTGGTATTGGAATATGTTATTCTGATTGGCCATTTTGAACCTAAGCATGGTTATTGACTAATAATCCTCTAAGTTAAATGAGGAAGGATAAGATGAAATTCGAATACATATAAGATGTTAATTTTTTATTTAGAAATTATATCATGATTATTCTATTGTAATGGAATGTTAAAACGAAAGAGTTTGACCGTTTAAACTCTTTGTAATAGTTATTGAACCAAAAGTGAATAAATCGATAAGTTTTTCGATTAACTTATTTGAGACTTGTTAATTATAATACTCAGTGGAGATTAATTAACTTGAATAGTATATTAACATTCCATAAAGACAAGTATGAGACTTGTGTTGAAACTATTGAGAAATAGTGAACCACTTTATATAAGTCACTTATGCGTGTGATTTAATATATGATGAAAATGTGGGGGTGTCTTGCTAAAGTTGCTATACTTACACCCAAGAATTTAAAATGTTTGATTTCAAGGTTATACTTATAAGGGAAAATTATAAGTAATGAGAAGCCCTTAATCACATTTATACAACTACTCTCTATTAATGTTTTCATTATTGACTACATAAGTCAAATAATAACTAAACGAAACTGTTAATCAATCAGTTAAATTGAGAGGTAGTTGTAAAGTCATAAAGAGAAATGTGACTTAAGCCTCATAAAAATGAGTTGATATACAATGGAAAATCCAACCTAATTGACTGGAGATTCCAAGATTTAGGTTCAAATGGACAACCTAATTGTATAAAGACTCGTAGCATCACTATGGGGAAAGTTATTCCTTATCCATGATTTAAATAGTGATATTTGTGGAGAGAAGATAAGCATTGACTTTTAATGATTCTTGCGTCGGAGAGCCGAGCATAGTAGTATCGTTTACTTATAATAAAGAATTACCTATGAGAGAGAGAAGTGGTTCCGCTTCGAAAAGAATTGTGTAAGGCTCAATTCTTGGAACCTCTTGGAAAACCAGGCGTATGTTCAGGGCCGTGAATGAACATAACTATGAGAGCTAAAATATATTTGGGAGAATCTTCTGTGGGGTATATCATCGTTTACACAAACGGCAAAATAGTTCAAAGACATCGCGTCTACTAGTCGGTCAGTAAAGTAAATATACTCTCACAAGGGAAGGTTCAAAGGGTAACACCTACCTATCCTATGCAGGGTTCAACTGTTGGATTTTATCACCAAATACTCCTGTCGTCGAAATTTTCTTCATGTGGGGGATTGTTGGAACATAATGAAGAAAATTATTAGTATCTAATTGTTTTTATCCAAATGGTATTTTAGATAATTAAAGGCTTTTAAATCTTTTTTTAAGGAGAGGTAGGTGTAACACCTAATTCAACGAGTATTGAATTGTGTAACTACCCCACAATCTCTTAAGTTACAAGATTAAAGGTCATATGTTAACTTATATAAAGATGCTAACATTACAACAATCGAGAAGAACAAGAAAAAGAACAACCCACATTCGACATTCATCATAAGAAGTAAACCATTGCAATTTGGTGATAAGATTCAGGCATGATTGTCAGTTTGCCGGAGACAAAAGGTAATCCGATTTACCCGTCTTATCCTGGGAAACAAGCGTCTGAGACGAATTTGTTTTAAGGAAAACGTGTTCTACACGTGATCGGGTTTTATATATGCATTTTCGATTTCGATTTTTACGTTGTAAAAATGATTCACGATTTGTATTAGAAGATATTTCTATTCGATTTACAATAATATTATTTTGTGAAAGTTTCCCTACACATTTTATATGTGATAAAAATGAACATCTTTTTATGTTATAGTAAATGACTACGGTGCCGTAAAGGCACCATGCCTCCCACCCCCTGCATTTACATCCATTGATATACTTTTATTCATAATCAACTTTTGATCTAATGGTTCTGATTAAGTGATGAATGGTACATTCACGGCACTGTAGAAGTCCCCTATATTATACGAATTTATTTCTTGTTTCAAAAAATAGAACTAGAATAATACAATTGCCAAATTAAAATATATTGTTGGAATTAAATGTATCGATAAAATTATTGGAAACATATCTATATCTATCTATCTCTCTGTGTGTGTAACAATAAAATCTTCAAAATTTATATATAAACATTTTCTGATTTATATACTAATAGATTTCTTGTATAGTTTTAATTTTACTAATTTGCATATGCCTGCAAACATTTATAACAATTACACTTAGTAGATTATTAGTTTTGCTATTTTTTACATGCCCACAAACATTTAAAATAATTAAACTTCCAGATATATAAATTTTACATTTACATTTACGCACGAAAACCCTAATATGTTTTTTATTATTCCGCATAATTTTCATCCTCTAAGTAGAAAAATATGACATATTACACATAAATCAATTGGCATTTGATTACACTTTGTAAGATATATAAATTATTAGTTGGTAGATTAAGATATAAGAAAATTTTACGGTACCTTTAAGTGCAACATGCCCCCCACACTCCTGCATTTACAACCATAGATTTTTTAATATGAAAAAACCTAAAATTGATCTAATGGTTGTAAATACACCTTATTAAGTGAGGAATGATGCCGTGAAGGTACCGTAGAAGCCCCTAAGATATATTAGTTGATATGCCTTAATTATAAATACTTATATTAGTTAAGATAAATTAAGACCAGATAATTTATAGGAAATGACTACGGTGCCTTCACGGTACCATGCCTCCCACCCCTAGTGTATTTATATCCGTCCATCTTTTAATATTTATATCCTAAAATTGATTCAATGGTTATAAATAGGTGATAAATGGTGCCTTCACGGACCGTAGAACTTCTCTTATTTATATATCTCAGTGATTTTTTTCTATCTTAGTAATGTCTTATTTATAGAACTTTAAATTATTATAATAATTAAAGAAATATTATAACACAATTCTATGTACTGTACTAACCTATCGCTAAATATTTTCAAATAAACCTAATTGTAAGAGATTCAATGGACAGTGAATAATTAAAATTAAAGAATTTCCTTTCTTTGATTTACTTCAAAATATTTTGTGTTGTCCACTCCCCCCACCCCAAAAAAAATAAAACTATTTATCATAGTAATGTTGAATAAAATCATTTATCTAAAATTTCAAGATTTTTTTGAAAATGAACCTAACAGGTTGTACAACCATGTATCACATTAAACATTATCCCATAGTCGTAGGTTTTTAGGAAAAATGGAACTCTACAAATAAAATGACGTAAGAAAAAAAAAAAGACACGAAACTGTCAAATCTGACCTGTATACATGATAAATATTTTATTATTGAACATAGCTTGATTGTCAGAACTAAAATAACGAAAAACTATGATTTTATGAAAAAAAAAAAAAAAAAAAAACCCTTTTGGATCTGGGCTCAACATAATATTCTAGACTTCAAAACCCTCAAAAACTTATTGATCTGGTCTTAATATAAGTATTTATAATTATTTGAATCGTAGAAGATTGGTTAAGATAAACTTATAAGGCCTTTCAATGGAGACGATGATCGGAAAATGGTGAAAGTTTCACAGTTCCGAAGAGCAAAAGTTGAGGTTTGAGGTTAGGATTGCCTCATTTAGTCATTTGTGTCAAATTTGCGGCGGTGATAATAGGTAAGGTTTAGAATTTGTTTATTTTTTTCACTACAATCATTTTTTAGTTGTTGGATTCTCGAGAAATAATTATGACCGCCGGATGTGATCACATTTTTGTTTGGGCCGGGATCTTCATGCATTTGGTGGCTGCTAAAATGAGCTCAATAAACAAGAATTTGTTTGGGCTTGTGCTTAACATTCCAAATGGACTTTCAATTATTAAAGTGATTCATGTGTAACTGTGAAAAATTAATCGATGTGCCCATTTGTGTATTTTAATAAATAATATCACCATATATTTAATTACATATTGGTTAATAAAACTAGTTTGTTTATTTAGGTAATAAGGTTGTTATTCACACATTGGTTTATTTCTTGGGCCTTTATCAATTTTACTATGTATACATAATAAGATTTTTTATTTATTGTAGAGTTGGTTTGTTAACGATCTCCCGATTGAGTTGTTTAAATTGATCAAACAGTCATGTTTGAGGTGGAGGTGGAGATTGGCCAAATTCACAATGAGTAATGAACTTATATTAATATAGTTATTATTATTCTATACTTTTTATTTAAAGAGTAATGTCTTTTATATTGAATCTGTATTATTTTATTATTAGTAATATTATTTACGAGTTGAACCCAATTTAGATCTTTTCAGTTAGATTAGTAGGCAATATAATTCACTCTTACAGGTTTGAATACCCGCATTTTACGCGGACATATTAAATAAAAATATAAAAATATAAACTATATCAAAAATAATTATTAATTTTAGAAAGTAAGTTTGTATATCAAAAATAGTATTTAATACTATTTGACAGAAAATAATAAATCTGTATATTTAACATAACTTATTAATGCTTTTACTACTTTTAATACTATTTGGCAGAAAATAATAAATTTGTATATTTAATACTTTTAATACTTATTAATGCTTTTACTACTTTTTGTTTGTTTTTTGTGTAATTTTCAAAAACCTACGGGTCTTTATGTAATTAAGGTAAACCTCGGTGGTAGTTTTTATAATTTCCTCTTGTAGTTATGTCATGCCCTTAAAAGTAAACTCTAGACTGATTCAGATTGAAAATTAAAGAAAACAAAAGATACAAATTCCTCATCCTAATCGACCACATTACATTACACAAAACAAACTATAAAGAAAATTAAGAACGAATTAATTCCAGTTCTGAAAAAATAATAATCTAAATATGCACACACAACAACAACAACATGAGTCTCTCACAATCCACAACACGCAGACTGAAACAGAATTATAAATTCCTGGAATATTAATAAATTCATTGCAGAAATAATAGAGATGCATTATTGGAAACAGGTGAAGACTAAAGATTTTCCCACTATCAAGAACAGAGAAAGTCAATTTATTATTTGAAGGGAAATAAGTTCAATATATAAATAATGTCATAACAACAAATTACTCCAACAAAATTCATAGTAAGCTATAAAACGGGCAAACCAAATACCAACTCACAATAAATAAAACAGGTAATGTAAAAACTAAATACCGATATATAATTAAATTGCGATCAAATCTATTATTTTGCAACGCCATTGGTTAGCTTAGCCAAGGCGTCTCCAGAAGGGTTGAGCTCGTCCCAAGCTTTGATCCACGTCACCATAACATCGGCCAGCTTCGTGAAGTAAGGATCAATGTTAGAAAGCTTGTCCTTCACTTGTTTGGCCAGTTCGAGGTAGCATTGCTGAACGATTTCGCATTCTTTCGGAAGGGTAACCGACTGGAAAAACGGGATGATATCCTCCTGCCAGTAAATTCCTTTGTACTCCTTTTTCAGATTGACAAAAGGGTTGCTAGCTTTGTTGTGCCACATGTAGGGCAAACCCGTCTTCACGTCAAGATTCAAGTGGTCGCATATCACCTGCAAAAATTCACATCTTAAAAAGTTCGGGATAAATTATAACAAAAAGAATTCATTAAAAAGAATTTATTAAATAATCCATAGTTCATTAAATAGGAAAAAAAATATCGAAAAGAATAAAATCACATGTAGTGACTGAAGAATTAGCAGTCATACCATCCATAAATATTCACACCAACAAAAATCCTCAAGTTCAAAATCATTCGAACAATCGTCAAATAAAATTAGATAATCCATCAATTCAAAATCATCATTTTACAAAATTATCGTCAAAAAGATTATTTAAGATTCATAAAATACTAAGCAAGCAAGCGTATAAGGAAGGGGATATAAAGAATGTGCTAATAATCTGCTTCGCACAAGATAAACCAATATTCAATTCGAAGAAAAAACAATTTCGGGATATACCAAGATTCTCAATCAGTTTATAGAAAATTAATCAAAAAACAAAAGCAAAGCAAGATAATACATCCAATAACACAAAATAAAAAACAGAAACAGAAAAAGTAAACTATGGAATATTTCTTTGAACTGGTTGTACCTTGGGCTTATTACTACCACCTTCCCTCTGAGACTCAACCCTTTTGAGAGTACAATCACCAAAGCCAGTTGAAATCATCTCAAAGAAATCACCTGAGAAGCTCCTACTCCCACAGCCAACAGATCTAGATCTAGATACTTTAGGGCTAATACAATTCTCATCAATGGCCACAAAATCATCATCTTCCCTTTTTCGCACTACAGATGATGATGATCCAACAGTGTGTGTGTGTGTGTTAAAGCTCAAATCTTTAGAGTGCCAATCATTTTTTTTGGGAGTGGTATGCTTGGTTGAGTAGAAATGACCAAAAACGTCTTCTGCTGGGGCTGTAACTATAATTTTCATCCAAGAAATGAATATTATTATTGGCATTATTATTACCTCTTCTTCTTGGGGTTACAGTGGATTTGCTTCTCTTGAACACAATCGTCGTTGAGTCTGAGCCGTTCATCACCATCGCTCTATCTTTAATATTCTTCTTCTTCTTCTTGTGTGTCAACACAAAAGGCATCAGCTTTGATTTTCTTGTATAGTACCCATTACTCTGAGATGAAGAAGCGAGGTGGATCTATCTAGAAAAGAATGACAAAAGTTGATCTATCAAATCCCAACTATAAACAATTATTCATAAACAAAATCCAAAAAATCGAAAGTGAGGGGAAAAATGCAAGGGAAACAATTATTCATAATCAAGAATGCCAAACCGTACATAATCCTTAAGAATTTCCAAACCTAGGATTTCTTCGGAGTTTCGAGGGTTGTGTTAAAAACGCAGGGGGGAAAACTCACCAGATTACAATTTCCAAGTGCCGACAATTATTTGAAATTAATTACCTAAAAATTTCAAACAATTCTAATTATACTAAAATTAAGAAGTCCAATTTCAGCACTTTTACTTACGATCAATTCAAGTATCAAGGGTTATGGTGATAGAGGAGGCGGAACCGGACCTGGTAAACCGGCGACTTGACGGCGAAGCCGCCAGCAGATGCCGCCGCGACACATCTAGTGGCCGTGGTCCCGCGCCGCCATGAGCGCTTGCGTCGACTTGCGCGACACATCCTAAGTGAGGCTCGCGATCAGGATCGCCGTTGATTATAACATTTTTCTGAAAATTTTTAAGGAAACAATAAGCAGACAGAATGATTTTCCAGGGAAAAAATAACAGCGGCCAGAGAGGTTCACTTTAACAAACAAAACCCTAGATTTCTAAAGGTTAATGAGGGTTAGGTTTCTAAAAGGATTGACGGGATTTATTTTGAACGAGGGCTAAACAATGTAAGAAAAAAAGCTCTATTATATACTCTATAACAAAAATTATAAAAGAAATTAAAAAATATAGATTTTTTATAAATTGACACATAAAATTTCTGATTTATAAGAAAGAGATATGTGTAAGTTGACACCTATAAGGTGTCAACAGAATTAAATGTCAACAGAATTAACAAATAGGAGGGATTTGGGTATAAGTGCAATGATAAACACAAAATATGTTATTTTTGTGTCATATTTGATGATGTGTTTATTTGATATTTTTTTTTTCATAATTATTCCAAATTTAGATCCAAGTATTTTAAGGTGTGCTAGGTGCTAATTTAGAAAAAGTATCCAAAGTTTGTAACCAGTCCTAAGCATAATTATATATTATAATATTTTTATTTCCTAGACAGACCATGCGAAGTCCTTACAAATGTGATGTAAATCATAACAAAAACCTAATATAAATGTGTAAAAAATCACAATCATAAGACCAATGACAATAAACATTAACATTAATTAAATTGTTGAAAAAAGAAGATGTTCAAACAATAAATATCATCCATTAATTACATCACCCACATAAAATAAATTACGAGTTATTAATCATATCGTATTATATATGTTCAAACTTCTAATTTATGTAAGTCTGAGTATGTATTTTAAATATCTCTATACACTTCCAACTGTAAGTACTTGATAAAACTTAATTCATTATATATAAAATTTAAATCATTATGTATAAAATTAAGAACTCTTATTTAGCAGTTTGTTTTATTGATGAGATGGTCGAATAAATGGGTTGTTTTGATAAAATATAGGAAATGACTACGGTACCTTCACGGTACCATACCCTCACCCCCTCCTGCATTTACAAGCGTTGATTTCTTTATATTAAAAACCTAAATTTATATTCCCATTCATCTGATGGTTCCTATTGATTGAGGAATGGTGCCGTGAAGGCACCATAGAAGTTCCCTAAAATATAATTCATACATGTTAAAATAATATACAGTTTGGCAAAATAAAAACAAATGACCAAAACTACTAACACACACACAAGTAAATTCTCTTGATAATATATAGATAATGTAGGGTTTGATAATCAATAAACATTTATGTATATATTCTCCTATTTTTTATTGTATTTCTTATATATTCTCCAAATGATAGATTTGTCTAATTTTTATACACTTATATAAACAATTGCACATTGTTGAATAATAGATTTTTCATAAAGCGTAATGAGAAATATAAAGCTAGGAGATGCAAAACTCAGTGTTCTAAAACTCGCTAGGCGGCTGTCAGGCGCCAGGCCAGTGCCTAGCGCCTAGGGGCCCTAGAATTTGAGAATAAACACCCTGATTTACAACATTACACTCAATCATTTAATAGTTCAACATATTATCTGCTACACAATAAAGTTTATGACAATGCAAAACTAAAAGTAATGATCACAAGTTACAACTCACAAGTTTAAAACTATTGTTCACTTCAAAGTTCAAAACAACATAGATCCATAAGTTCATTAGTCAAATAACAATACCATAGCATACATTACAAAATCAAAATAATCATAAAATAGGCCCCAAAATGACGTCATTTTGGGCCAATTTAAAAAAAAAATAGAATTTCACATGGTGAGGGCGCCTAGGCGCTGACTTGGGCGTTGAGGTCGCCTGACGATTTATTTGGCCGACTTTCGAAAATCGTAGGCGGGCTGATGGCGCCGAGCGCCTAGGCGCCCACCTAAGCCGATTTTTAGAACAGAACTAGATTTGAAGTACAAAGTTTCTCACAACACTTTGCAATTGACTATAAGGATATGTACTCTCTTATAATAGATATTTTAATTCTAAAGAATGAGAATGAATCTTATACCCGTAGTTACATCACATCTCTATGGGGATCATGAATTGAAGATATATACGAAAGTACTTGAAGGTCTTTCATTACTTAGACAAGTGACTCTACGCCACGGAGTACATTTGCAATTAAGTTAAAACACTCACTTTATGGATTGAAATAATACAGGTGGATGTGGTATAAGCGTCTAGGTGACTACTTGATTTGGAAAGATAATCTATGCCCTTACTTATTATAAAGAAAATAATTTCAATTTTGTGATTATAGTTGTATATGTCGATGATATGAACATATATCTAGTCTTAATGATTAGAGAAATCTCTAGTTATTTGAATTTCTAATTTGAGATAATGATTCATGGGAAAACTCGGTCTTATCAAGGTTGTAAACTAAAACCCGAGTTCATGAAATATTAAGTTCTACCATCTGCATATATCTAAAGAAGATCAAGCGATTAAATATAGATAAGTGCAATATGTTAGCACTCATATGATTGGTCAAAGTGAGGGTACAAGGAAAGATCAATCTCGTCAAGGAAATGACAAAGAGCTGGTGGGAACTGAAACTATCACGCCCCATTTTCGAAAAGTGTAAAACTTGATTTTTCATAATTAAAACTTCCAAGAACAAGGGCATGAGTTTTCAATAAATCCCAATCACAATAAATTTGAGCGGAAGCGTGAATAAAACTTAACATTAATTTAAAACAGGAAATTCACTTAACGCATCAAATAGTAGTACTCGACTATTCAAGAAGTTTTAAATAGAAACACAAGTCTCAATCTTGTTTTTAAACTTGACAAAACTAAAGATACCAATCCATAGAGAAGAAAATAAAATAGCATTGATAATAACATCTTCGCATCCACCGCCTCGTACTGAAGTGTAGTTTTTCGTGGTTCAAAATATTTGAAAGTTCATTTGGCTCGGTATTATTGGAGATCGATTCAATTGAAGTATTCAATGTGTTTCAAGCTTGAAAAATAAAGGAAAAATGAAAATAAAATAATTAAAATAACTAACTATCCTAAAAAATGAAAATGCAAGTTGGTAGAATGCCTCGGTCGTATGCCTTAAATGAAAATGCAAGCAAGTAATGAAAATAAGCAAGAAAATGCAATGTTTCACCGAGTACAAGCATGCAAGCACAAGGTACAACTATGCATAAAAACTCAAATAAAGCAAATTGACTAAAATTGAAAGTATGGATGGAAAGAGCATTGCAAGTTGACATGAAAGTTTGAAACTTTAAGAAAAATAACAAGAAACAAAGCCTAGATCTAGGATTAAGCATAAAACAAAGTATAAAAATAAAATTGCAAATAAAGCATAGCAAAAACTCAAAATCAAGACGATCCAAGAGCCGATCTATGATCTAGATGTGTCACTCATCTAGATTCCATAGCCAATTCATAAGTTTCATCATGAATTCAAGGTGCTAAGGCAAAAAGCATAACATGAAGAACAAGCATGGAAATGAAGAACAAAACATGGAAATAAAGCATAAAACATGAAATTAAAGGGAAACTTACTTGAATTAAGAAATGAAACAAAGTTTGAATGT
>BMAC01000600.1:1070674-1091311 GCA_014905375.1 Phtheirospermum japonicum | reverse complement strand
AAAAAAAAACGTGTGCTGTGTATATTTTAAAAACCCTTCTTCCTTTTCTATTTTTAAATTAAAAGGTTTTTGGTTTTGTTTTATTTGGGCCAGCCCACATTTAGAATTGGCCTTGAGCCCTTTTAAATAATAAAACCCCATAAAGTTACCGGCCCAATGACTTTAAAAGGGCTTATTGGGCCGACCCAATTTTTAAAACAAAAAGGCCCATTGGAATTAAATCATTTCTCACAAACGATAACTCCGAAAAATATAACAATTATATTTTCGCGTCCAGAATAACTTTCTCGTATTTTTCTCAATTCATAATCACAATTACGAACCTTAGATTCAATCATATTGACATCTAACTTTGCTAAAATTAACAATTAATTTCTAGCTATCGTTTTCAATAATCAGGAAACACGTGGTGTGACCCTCAATGGTTCAGGTGTAAGCTAGCCGTGGGTTCACAACACATTGTGATTCGAACAACACATTGTTCTTATATGAACTCGTCCCTTAGAGTCCCTGATTAAATAAAACTCATTTTACTTAATCACTGGTCAAACCAGAACCCAACGAATTATGAGAGGCGCCTAGCAACAACGCATCATAATTCCCTAGATACAAATGAAGTGCCTGCAAGAACCTTGTGATATAGCTTATATGTACAGTACGATCCCTTCGCGATCTATGTCCCGATTGAACAAGAGGTATTGGTTCATCGAGACCTCTTTCTAGTTCAATAACTGTGTGTACGTTCTAGGTTCAAGATAATCCGTTCGTGTGTGACTTAGAGAAACACATTTCTCTAAACACCCCACTATCAGCTCTGGCCAGAGACTCCGAGGATTTATCAACCATCAGAACACACAGGACATCCATGACTTATCATGCGTCCGAATCCCCTACTACCATGCACAGACTTCCCACTAGATTCCCGACTATGTGAACGTTGCCCCTTTTGATTGGCCTCCAAAGAGACACAGAGACAGGTCACAACATAGCCTGTCCTCTAGTGAAGTCACGGTGAGGTCTGGGTCTTAAGGATTAATGTTGTACGCTATACCATAGAAATCATCTACTCGATGAGTGGGAACCACTTAGAGATTTCTAGGCGAGGGAGTTCAGTGAACTCATCTTATGAGCACCTACTTATGTATGTCGATGTCCAGACACCGTGACCGATGAGACGCGGTCCACATACACTAAGTACTAGTCTTTAATGGGAAAGGCCTGTATCCTCATTATGGCGTAACCCTTTGTTTGACTAGGAACAAGTTCGACGAGTTACATTACGTGCTGGATTATCTCACGGTTCTGCTAGACCAATCCACCATAATAAAGTAACTTCATCAGGACCATACCTATGCAACTAGCATGGGATAAAAGATATGGAATGCCAATAAGTATAAAAGATATTATTACGAATAAAAACCGATTGTGTTACAAGAAGATGGTCAGACCACAGCCACAAGTTGGCTTGTTGGTCACCTTATTCTAACAGTATGGACTTGTAATTGAAATAGGTTTGCTCGCTATTTCACCTAACACTGGGTAATTATGCTACTTGCTAGATGTTGTCATGATTTGTAGGTTCTTGAAATTAAAGAGTTAGTCTCAAGAGAATTAATTAGTTAGATTAATTAATATAATAAATTGTTATTTATAAACTTATAAAAAGTTATAAGCCTACTGCTAGTGTTAGTCGTGAACCTAAAAGGGTCACACATAATTTTGGTGACATTACAAAATTGATAACTCCAATTGTTGAAATAATTAATTAATTTAGATTAATTAAATGAGATTTTATTTTAATTCAATTGTTTGATTAAATATTTAATTATATATATTTGATTATGTAATCAAATCTAATTTGATTAGAAATCTCAATTAAAGGAATACATTAAATTAGTCAATTGGATTGATTAATTTAAATTCATGGGATTAATTAATTAATTGAATTAATTATCTAGTTGGATTCTAAATCCAAGTCCATGTAATTTTCTAGTAGGCCCTAATTGTTGAAGCCCACTAGAATGATTGAAGATTTTAAAATATAAATATATATATATATAGGGTTGGGTTCAAATAGAACCATGTCAATATATGCGAACCTAGGGACTCATCTTGACCATTAGATTGGATAGTCTTGATGGTTTAGATTATGACATGTGAGCATGGTAATAATTTAAAAAAATCCATTAAATAATTAAAAAGAGTATTTTGGACATATAACGACGTTTATGAAAAGCACTATACTTTTTAGAAAGCACAACGGATATATAACTGCAAATTCAAAAATTTATAATAAAACTCAAATGTTCAACGAACCATAACTTTTTTAATTTTTATTCATTTTTAATGAAATATATATCAAATTAATTACATTCTCAAGATCTACGATTTAAGATACATATTGCATATTTAAGAATGTAAAGATAAATAAATATAATAAAAATTTAAAAATCTGAATATTAAAAGCATTGTATATGACTATTTATAGCACTACACAAGTCTTCGCAATGCTTTTTTTTTTTATGTTGGCAGTGCTAGTTTTTGGAGTGCTTTCTTAATATTGTTGCGCCGCTTTTTTTACTACACTACCATTGCTTTTGATTTTTCAAATCACCACCACCCGGCGACCCCACGCAACCCTCCGTCACTCACTGCCGAGCTCATCTCCGACAACCAAAACCCGCCCATCACCATCGCCACCCAGTGTCCCTGCCAATTTCTCCCAAAAGCACCGGGGTATTCCTTCAAAAGCACCGGGGCCCCAATCAAAAAAGCAGTGGTCGCATCAATGTTCTTGGCGAAGCTCTTTCTTAACTATTTTAATCTTCACTTTATAGTTGTTCAGGCTCCATTTTAACGGGAGAATTTGAAGAAAATATTCCAAATCCACATAATATAACAAAAATCMAAATRTTTTATTAAGCTTTTARTTGAAAAATCATGTTTTTTTWAATAKACTTTGCAAACACACCCACTTRCCAGAATATAACTTTATATGAATATCGATATAGCATTGCTTAATAACACAAGATTTGTGTTTGAATTACATTCAGTATGTACATACATACTAACACATGACATGCCAATAAAACCAAAAAAAGAAGAAAAAGAAAGAATCTCAAGCCCGCAGTACAAGATACACTTTAAAAACAAACAACATAAAAAAGAATGATCTTTTGATTTTCGACAAATAACCTTACTAGAAAACTTTCACCATGCATAGTGAAAAAACATTATATGCGCCTTTTATTTAATTATCTTTTTTTACTACGCATACTCTGGATTGAGTTGTAATGCCTCCTTGTATATCATGTCCTTCATCTGCTCCTCAGTCAGCATTTGATGCTCCAAATCAAACGAAAACGACTCTAAGCACACTAGTTCGGCGCCGATTTGTTTTGGCCAGACGAATTCTGGGATTTTGGGGGAGGAATTCGAGAAATACGGGGATCGATATGGGGGATGAAATTCGCCCGATCGAACCCAAGCCCGGCCACTGGCCGTCGTCCGATTCAGCCGCGACGAATCATCCTGATCCAGCCAGAGTCGAAGGAGGAGAGAGGGGTGTTGTGCGGTAGCCGATTCTGTCACCACCTGATTCACCGTCGCCTCGCCGGTTGCTGCCAAATGCCGCCATGGTTCAGTCGCTGGAGGTTCTTGCTGCGGCCGTTGCTGCGCCATTTGTGGCCGAAGGGGGGATTGTTGCCGAATTCTGCGTTGGAAAGATAAAGAGGAGAAACGGGGGAGAAAATAAGGGGCTGGATGAATTAGGTTAATCAGATTTGGTATTTGATCTGATTAAAGCATTTGTTAAAATACATAAACACCCTTCTCCTTCCATATATATAAATTAATGAATTTAAAAAAAAGAAAAAATCTGGTCCACACATATTATTAGATCTAAGGTCAGGATTGGTCCCTAGGTTCGCATATATTGACGTGGTTCTCATTTGAACCTAATCCTATATATATATATATATATATATATATATATATATATATATATATATATGATTAGGTTCAAATGAGAACCACGTCAATATATGCGAACCTAGGGACCAATCCTGACCTTAGATCTAATATTGCACAGTGCAATTATATGTCCAGGTTCATTGTGCTTTTTACACAGTAATGTAATGCTAAAATCAGTCCAATTTTTTTAATTTAATTATATATATTTTATTTTTACGTTTTAAAACATGCAATATGTATCTTAAATTGTAGATCTTGAGAATGTGGTTAATTTGATATATATTTCATTCAAAACGAATAAAATTTGAAAAAGTTATGGTTTGTTGAAGATTTGAGTTTCATTTCAAATTTTTGAATTTGCAGTTTATAGACGAAATTTGCGATACTTTTTGTATACAATCGTAGTGTTTTTTTTCTTAATCTATTGCGCTTTCTAAAGAATAATGTAGTGCTCTTTGTAAACGTTGATATATGTCCCAAATACCCTTTTTAATTAATTAATGTATTTTTTTACATTATTACCATGCTGACATGTCATGATCTCAACCATCAAGATTATTCAATCTAATGGTTAAGATGAGTCCCTAGGTTCATATATAATGACGGGTTCTCATTTGAACCCAACCTACATATATATATATATATATATATATATATATATATATATATATATATATATATATATGTATTTATATTAATTAGTTAATTAAGGTTAGACCTAATCTTAACCTAACTAATCTAATATAAATATATATATATAAGATAGAAAAGAAGCAGCCATCTGCATCTTCCAACAAAACAAAAAACAAACCAAAAAGGTTTGTTACCTTTTAAAAGAAAAGAAAAAAAGCGGCCGTCTTTTCTTTTGTGAAAAGACAGAGAAGAAATTTTGTTCTTTTCTTTTATATTTTAATTTAAGTCTTCAATTGTAGATGATGATTAATTGATAATTTCTCATATACAATAATTAATCTTCAATCAATTATTGATTTTTGGATTAATTGTTATTCCTTTAATCAATTTGAAAACGGAACGATTCTACTAGCGAAGGATTTTTCCGGTGTCGCAATCAAAAGGTGGACTCGGTTAGAGGGGATACTCTTGGATCTCTAAGGCGAGAAGTTTTGGTGTTAGCCACTTAGCCGGGAATTGATTCCCTCTCAATCGTCGCTTGAAGAAATTAATCGAGAGGTGTTAATTTATTTATTTTATAAGAATCAAAATTTGTATTCGATACATAATAATGAAAAATGACGATCGTTAATATCGCTAACGAAATCTACAGGGTTTAGTATATATATTTGATATTTGTTTTTATTTAATTAAAAATTTTAAAATCCGCTGCGTAAGCCCCGTACGATTATAGCGAACCCAACAAAACAAATCAACAAAAAATGACCAAACCCCAAATGCAGCAATGGAATCAAAAAACCCTAATTCTTCATCATAGTTCAATTCAAATCTCAAACCTCCTCCAATCGATGAAGACGTCATCTCAAAAAATAATCACAAACCCGTATTCAGCCTGGCTACTGCATCAAACCAAGTTACAACACCAAACAAGTCCTTAAGCCCGTATTTAGCCCATTTAGAAATCATCGAGTCAACTCAACCATAAACACCACCTCAAAATAACATAAGGCCTGTTTAGAATAGACTTCGTTGGAATTATAAATTCTAATATTCAAAGTCTTGAGTATTCAGAATTCAGTTAATAGTAAGATTCTTGTTTGTTGTAGGATTTAGAATCATTTAATTTAGATGTCAAATCGTGTCTGGAAAGTGGATGATAATGTATTTTTATATAGTGGATTGTGGTGTATTATTATATTATATTAAGTAATATTTAATTTTTTAAAAGCAAATGATGATGGGATAAAAGAAATGAGTGCAGGGTTAGGTAAAAGAAATTGTTGGTAATTGATTGAAAATCTGAGTCGTATAAAAAATGAGGATTAATATTCGTAATCCCAATCCAGGTATTCGGAAGCCTCTACTAAACATGGCCTTACAGTTATCGGAGAATTCAGAACCCCAACACAAGTTCAAATTGATTAAGCTCGGCAAACCATTTACATTCTATGGTCTACCAAATCTCACTCGAATCGACCAACATAAACCTAGTTTTCAAACTAGAAATCGAGGGCCCACATTGAAAAACCCATCTACCGAGAACCTCGACCCGAAAACCAACAACATCGATGAGCAAGATGGTGACTGATGTGGCAGGTGGTGGGAGCAATTATAAGATAACATCGGTGGTGGGTCTGTGGTTGTTGGGAGTGGTGGTGGTCGGGATGACCTTAGTGAGGTTCGCAACGGAGGAAGTTCGTGGGAGAAAAGAAAGAAGAAGAGAGGCATGAGAAATGGAAACAAAACTCAATTGCATGTATGGGATTTAAAAGGAGTCTCATAACTTTGTTCAGTAAAGGTAAAATTATCACTTTACAAAAGAGAAGGGCATTCTTTAATTTCCCCAATTAAATAATCAGTGGATGGAATTGATATTTGATTTGGTTATTTATTGTTTGGGAGCAGATATACGCACCCTATACTTTTATTAGTTGACCCCAGTTGATAAGAATACCCCCAAAAGATTTTAAAATGCATTTATCTTTACTAAATCAACCCCACAAACACCCCATTTTACCCCTATATAATATAATAAATAATAATGATCCCTTATCGGTCGTACGCTTCAACCGAAAGGGTCTAAGCCCCTTACACTTATTGTAATCAAGGATTCTCTAAAATCCGCTTGGAACACCACCGGGACTTGGAGCTTTGTTCCTTTAGGCAAGGGTTATTTTAGCATTTCGTCCTCTATGGTTAGAGACCGTGCATTTGCCAAGACGACTTGGAAGCTTGGTTCTAGCTCCTTTTATCTCTTTCCTTGGACCCCAGATTTCAACCCCTACAAGATGCCTTCGGCATCTTCTCAGGTTTGAATTCGTATCTATGAATTTCCAATTGAGTATTGGGATTGTTCATTTATTTTGAATATTACTAAAGTTGTTGGTATCCATTGAAAATAGATGAGCGTTCTGTTAATGGTTCTGTTGGCTATTTTGTTCGTGTGTTGGTTGAGATAAACTTCGATAATACCCTGCATGAGACGTTTATGATTGAACGTGAAGTTTATTATGGGTATATTTCTATAGGTTATGAGAATCTGTCGGATTTTTGCTCTTTTTGTAAAATGGTTGGGCATCTTGTTGGTTCTTGCGCTTCTTATAAACCTCATGTCGCTCAGAACGTTAATAGAGACGAATGGAAAACAGTTAACACCAGACGTTCTGATTCTCATGATCATAAGGTCCGTAACCGTATGGATCTCTACTTGATTCTTGATCCTTCTAATCCTTCGGTGATGACTTCAAATGCTTTTAACGTGTTGCAGTCTAACGTTGCATGGGGTCTCTGACCCCTCCTATCTCAGTGCCTCCTTCGGGTTCCGAACCTTCTTCCCCCACTCCCGGATACCCCGAACCTAAACCTACCGTTATCCCTAACTCTTCATCTTCGGAAGGGAAGGATCAATTTATCTCTCTCCCTCGACTTCGATACCTCCCATTTTTTTTAAGCTTTCCTGCCAGAGTTATCGTGCATGGCACTCCATTAATGATCGTACGCTCGCTATTTAAGACCATAACACTGCATCTAAATCACTTCTTCAGAGTGCTACAGACAAGTTCAAAGCGAGTAATCCCTCTCACGAGTTTACACTCAACGAGTCTGGGTCCTCTATTCCGCGCTAGCTAATGTCCACGGCGCCCAGCATACAGTGGTCCGATCTTGATGACACCTATGCTAGTCTAGCGACTTTCAGAAATGAGCTTTCTCATTTTGATCAAATGGATAAGAGGATTCGCCACCCTTCCCCCTCCACATCAGATTAATGACATGCCTCTTTTAGAACATTCGAGTGATTGGTAACTCTGCCTCTCGTTTAATCCTTAAGGAACTTTGTCAGGTTCACTGTCCCAATTTTCTTGCTATTGCAGAATCGATGATTTCTTTCTCTAGCATTCATGACTAGTTTTGGCAATCCCTTGATCTCTCCCTTGTTGCCTAAAACTTTTGCAACAATGGAATCCCAGATATCTGGGTCTTCACAAGATCTACGGTCACCTCTACTATGACTCTTTTCTCCTCTGATCAGGTTATCCTCCTCCGGGCCACCTTCGGGAATCTCGTTTTCCATCTTAGTTTTGTTCATGGTCACAATGCGATGTCGGGGCGTCGCTCTCTCTGGAGAGAGATCATGAGTCATCCCCACCTTTATCTTTTAATTATCATGGACTTTAATGCTGTTCTGGGTGCCCATGTGCGTCGTGGGGGAAACTCTTCTAATACCTCCTCTTGTGCTGATTTTCAGAGATTCTTGGATGCTAGTGGGTATATGTAAGTTTCCATTATTGGCGGTTTTTTCATTAGGATTAGCCGTTTCCACCCTGAGTTATATTTTGCCTGTGTGGATCATGCGATCCACTCTGCCGATCTGCCTCTCGTGTGCGGGTAGATCTCCGGTCTTCTTCTCCCTTGTACCCGCTCCGATCATCATCCCATCCTTATCGAGTGTTCTAGGGGATATGAATACCACTTTGGGCCCTCAGATTTTCCATTTTCAAAACTTCTGGACTTCGCAGCCTGACTTCCATTCCCTCATCACCATTGCCTGGACTCTTCCCCTCTAGGCTGCTAACCCTATTCTCTCTCTCATGGCCAAGTTGCGTTACCTCCGTGGAGTCCTTCGGGAGTGGAACGCCCAGTCGGTTGGTAATGTTCATCAACAGGTGGAGTGGACGCTTGCCTAGCTTATGGATTTACAGTCTTGTTGTCTGCACACGAGCTATTCCAAAGCCAACATTGAGACTGAGATTGCCCTTCAGATCCAGTTCTCTTCTTTGCTCGATACTCAGGCTAGTGTTCTTCGGCATAAGAGCTGGGCTGAGTGGCTCACGGATGGTGATCATAACTCGGCCTTTTTCCACTGTAACATAATGCTCGAGTCATGAAATCCTCCATCGGTTCTCTCTTGATTGATGGAGTGGTCAGTCATTCCCCTGATGCAATTCAGTAAGATCATATCCTTCTTCTCGGATCTTTTCTCCGCCAGGCACCCTCTTCTGGCCCCTGATTTGATTTGATGAGTTCCGGCATCCGGTCGTTGACTCTCGGTCTAATCTATTTCTTTCTGTTACCCGAGCGATAAGGAGATTTGCGAGGCGGTTTTTTCTCTCACCCTAGAAGCGCTCCTGGTCCGAACTGTTTTAATGGTCACTTCTTTAAGGAATGTTGGGATATTATTGGGCTATATGTCTGTTCGGCAGTCCGACACTTCTTCTATTCTTCCTCTCTCCTTATTGGCTTCAATTCCAATTTCATGATCTTCATTCTGAAAGTTAAGGGGGCAATTCGGGTGGAAGATTTCCATCTGATTGCCCTTAGTAAATTCTCCTTTAAGATCATTACTAAGATAATGGCTACCTGTCTTAGTGTTGTCATTATTATTGTGATCTTGGATTCCCAGTTCAGTTTCATCCCGGGAAAGCAGATCTAGACTGTATTGTCATGGCCTCTGAGGCTTTTAATTGCCTCTCCTCAATGCCTTTGATACTCTAAATTGGGGCTTTCTGATTGAGGTTTTATGTCATTTCAGTTTTTTTTCCATCTTTATTGGGTAGGTTGAGACCATTCTACACTCGGATCTCATTTCGGTGCTCTTTAATGGTAGCCCTGCGGGCTATTTTAGTTGTTCCCGGGAGATCCTCTTTCTCCTCTCCTTTTTTGCATCGCGGAGGACGTCCTTGAACGTGCCCTCCATTTCGATGCTGACTGTGACACGATTTCCCTGTTTCGTGCCAGTTGCTCTCTTTACTTCCCGACCTGCATTCTTTACGCTGATCATATCTTTGTTATGATTCATGCTTCGACCCCTAATGCTAGGTCTATTTTGGACATTTTCTTTCATTACAGGGATTTCTCCAGACAGATTCTCAGTCCGAAGAAATCCAAGATCTACTTTAGTTCCATGGTAACCCCTGCTGTTATTAGACGTATTTGCCAGGTCTCTAATTTCTCTGTGGGCTTAATCCCTTCCTCTTATCTCGGCGTCCCGATGTTTCAGGTAGCCCTCGCGCTACTCATATTTGCCCGATCCTTGATAAAATGTTGGATAAGTTTGGGACTTCGAAGGGTTCCTCTCTGTCTTTGGCTGGTCGTATCTGCCTTGTTAACTCAGTCATTACTAGCACTATCCATGCTCATTCTCAAATGGCCGACCTCACTTCTTCTCAAGCTTGAGACTGTTATAATGAATTTCGTCTGGTCTGGCGATATTTTTAAGCGTAAGCGTTGTACTGTTAGCTGGGCCCGCTGTTGTGCCCCTCGTGAGGAAGGCAGCCTTGTTATCTGCTCAGTCACCACAACCAACTCATCGTTCCTCTTCAAATTTACTAATAACTTGCTTAGCAAAGACTCTATGGTCTTTTGTCTTCTTCGTGAACGCTTCCTTAAGACGAATGGTTACCTCCGTGCTCATGTCTCCTCGTCCATTTGGGGAGGCATCCGGGGTCATGGTACTAGCATTTTGGAGAACTATTATTAGATTCCTGGTAGTGACTCTCGGGTTAGATCTTGGTGGGATAACTGACTGGGTTACTCCATTGCTACCCGCATTGGTGTCCCGGAGATCCTTAAGCCTCGCTTTTCTCAGACTGTCGCTGATTACTTCTTCTTTGGGGTTTGGCACTTCACAGAGATCTTCCTCACCACTTATACTAACATTTTCACTGACATCTTTCGGTTTCTTTGGTCCCTCATACCGAGGATAAGCGTGTTTGTACTATTTTTCCTAATGGGGACATCTCTGCCAAGATTGCGTATGACCATCTCCGTCAAAAGTTTCTTAAGGTTCGATGGGGCAGTTGGATTTGGTCTTCTCGTATTCCCATTCGGTGCTCTATAACTGTTTGGAAGCCGATTTTTAATCAGCTCAGTGTCTTCAACGTGATCCGCAGGCGGTGGTTCATTGGTCCTTATTTTTTCTATTTCTGCTTGATGAGCTCTCAGACGGTCGACTACATTCTCATGGATTGCCATTTTGCGCGTCACCTTTGAAACTGGATTGAGGACACTTTCGACATCGAGTTCCCCCTCTCAGATGTTTTTGCTAATCTTTATGTTTAAGCTATTGACTGTCGTTTTAGTGCACAAGTACTCATTCTTTGGAAGACCGCATTCATCTCGGTGATTTAGATGATTTGGCACCTTCGGTTCAATTACATCCATAATGGAGTTCTTCTTTCTACCACGAAAGATCTCATTTTCATTCGCTCGCTCATTCTGGAGTCCTCCGCTCTTGATCACGGCACGATGGCTAACACTGTCTCTGACCTGATCTGTTTTCACAAATTAGGTTTGTGTGGTAGGCCCGCGCCTCCGTCCACCCTCTCCCCTGTGTCCTAGTTGCCCCCTTAACCTGGATGGATTAAGGTGAATACCGATGGCATTTCTCTGGGCGGCCCTGGCGAGTGCATCTCAACGGGCATTTTACGCACGTGTTGGGACTTTGTTAAAGGATGTTTTTCAAGATCGCCTTGTCAAGGTTTTGCCTTCGAGGCAAAGTTGGAGGCCACGATTATTATGGTTGAGGATGCTGATCAGAGAGGCTGGAGACGGATTAAGCTGGAATCCGATTCTACTTATGTGGTGGAACTGTTAGTGAAGCGTTGCCTATCTCTTGGCGCTTTTTGGCTCGTTAATGGCTGGTTCTTGTCATCACTACCTCGATTGAGTTCATGGTTTTGCATGTTTATTGAGAAGGTAATCGCGCTGCTGATGCGCTTTCCAAGTTTGATTCTCCTGGTTACGACTTGTTTACGTCACCTTCCGCGTTCCTCTTATATTTAGTGAACGATGATATTTGGGTAAAATGGTGTTCCATTCATCACGGTAATGATTTCAGCACCTTTCATTGCAGTTTAATCTCAGTTCAGCAGAGGACCCTGATAGTGCTTCTTGATAGATCATGACTTGCTTGTTGTAGCTTGATTTTATTATTAGCCGGCTTGTGGCTTTTAGCGTTTTATGTCGCTTTGATCCTTTTCTTCTACTTTTGGCGTGGAGAGGGTACTCTTTCCTCTACAAGGGTTTCTCCCACAAGGGTGGGTTTATCTCGGGCCCAAACAGACGCCTTTAGTCCAGGAACGGACGTCGTGATCTGTGTTTGTATTGACGATTTTCTCCTTTTTAATATATATTTCGAATTTATTAAAACAAATATAATAAATAATGATATAATATAATTAAAACAAAAAGGAAAAGAAAAATAAATCAAATTAAAAGGAGAGAAGAGAGAAATTGTAGAGGAAAAAAATGTAGAAGAAGAAAGAAGGAATTTATTTTGCCAAGGAACAATCTCAATAATATACTGAGAGAATCTATGGAATAGAGTCAGCTATCAAACATAAGGGGTAAGTTCTCATTGTTGCTTGATTCAATTATTTAGGTGAGGGTTTGGATTCTTTCAAAAAAACTCTCGTGTTCGACTTTGGTTCTACGAACAAGAGCCATCTGTTCGGAGAAGAATTTTAAACTTCCTGGCCATGTTCACAAATAATAACCGAACAATCTTTTTGCAGAAATATTGAAGATACAGGTGTTCGGACTTTCTTTTCGAACTCACTGGTTCTGTTCGTAAAAACCATTTTGAACACAAGCAATGTGTTCGAGATTTTATTTCGAACACAAGCAATTTGTTCAAAATTTTATTTCGAAGACAAGAAATTTGTTTCAATTAGTTTTTTGAACACTTGTGTTTGAATTAATATTTCAAACACATTGATTATGTTCGAAATTATTTCGAACACATTGCTTCGCACAACTTGCACCCGTTCTGATATTATTAAGAACCTAGATATGTAAGATAATACATGTCTTATATTTTGATTGTATTTTTTTGGTCCAATCAATTATTGATGAAGGATAATTGGAAGGATTCAGAATTAAACCAATGACATCGATTAGGAGGCAACGAGGTCGGGGCCATCAAATCGAGGGCAAAGAAATAAGACTATGAAAATACGGAAGAGCCACCTATATCGAACGAAGACTTTGGAGAGGGTGAAAGAGTTCGCGTACACCTATTTCTACTGAGAATGAGATACTCAAGGCTCCCCATCCTTGAGGTCCTAAGGTTATTACCTTGTTGTGTAATTTTCCGACACCTGTTGCCTCGAAAATATGGTTTAGCGTCAAACAAGATATCTTGAGGTCTTAGTGCCATTAACTAAGATTATCTCAGTGTGAACTCGAAACTAAACAATTCAGGAGATTGATTAGGCGCTTGAAGCTTCTTCCCTTATGGGGTATGTCATATCCTGCTCCAAATAGAACTTTGATAAGTGCGTTTGTCGAACGTTGGCATCCAAAGACCAACATATTTCACATGCTATTTGGGGAGAAGAGACCATCACATTGGATGAATTTTATTGTTTGAACGGTTTCTTAGTTTCAGGAAATCATGTGGAGCTTACAGGAGAACGATTGGAGAAAGCAGATGCTTTAATTGAGCGGTAGGAATTGAACAATTTGACGCCTACACGGAGATTGCTAACAGTAGGGGTAGCTATGTGAGACTTGAGTGGATAAAAGATCAAATTTTTGAGGATATTAAGATTGAAGATATGGAGAAATTAAAATATACAACATGAGCGTACATGTTATACACTCTAGGATGCACGTTATTTGCATATAAGACTGGCAATAAAGTAATGACCATATATCTAAGGTTGGAAAGATTTAATAAGATACATATGTATGCGTGGGACACCACTGCTTTGGATTTCATGTATAGGCAGCTAGGACACACATCAAGATGCAAGGTCAAATCTATTTTATGGCCACTTGACATTACTTGAGGTATGATTTTATTTACTATATCTTACAATAAACTCGTTCTTAGGCGTGGATATATGAAATAAACTCGTACTTACTATAATGCAATGTTATAAGCATGGATATATGCGTATTTTCATTGTATGCAGCCCCCACACAACAGATAGCACGATGTCAGCCAACCTTTTACATTTAGGTGGTCACCATCATCACGATCAGCTTGACGACAGAGAGACACTCGACTCGCTTACGGTATTGGATGTAAGTTTCAATGATTTCCTCATATTTATATTATCATTAAATTGATACTCATATTAGTTATTTATATAATTACCGAGGGAGTCACAATATGCAGGTTGATTGGTCCCCATTTGACACCATTCGTGCAAAGTATGAATTCTGCAAGGTCGCTTTTTTAAGGGTGTATTAGGTGTTTTCCATTATTAAGCCCTACCATTCGGATCGTGTTCTCAGATAGTTTGGTTATGTTCAGAGAGTTCTGGATGCCCCTCTTAGTTCGAGGGTTGCAATACGACCAAAAAATAGTACTTGATACAAGGTAGAGTGGGCATTTTCTCTTGCAAGTTACTTTGTGCAACCGGATTCTCATTTATTGTCTAACCCTCGACGTGGGCGTGAGGTGATCGTGCTGGGGGAGATTGTACCTGGATACACGAAATGGTATGTCAAACATTCTCACCCTATTGTACCGAATCCAGAATGACTTTCGACTAATCTTAGTCTCTCTTCGACGGTAAATGCGTGAAAGAAGATAAAGCTTGCAAGAGATCTACTTGAAACAGTGGTGCAACAATGGAGGCATCCGGAAGAGGATCTCGTGGAAGACTACCTCACTGTGGAAGTTACATACAAAGCCATAGAAGGGGGGCAGTGTGATAGTGATGATGTTCCTGAGTCATCTAGTAGTAGACGTGGGGGTCGAGGATGAGTTGAGCTATTGGGATTTATTTGTGTTGAATTATTATTTGTGTTTTGGATGTTTATTGGTTTCTAACTGATTGAATTGTTATTTGTGTTTTGGATGTTCAATAGTTTTTAGCTTGTTGAATTGTTATTTGTGTTTTGGATGTTCAGTAGTTTTTAGCATGTTGAATTGTTATTTTGTGTATCAAATGTGTAGTAGTGTTAAGTTTTCTAAATTGTTAACTTTGGACCAAACATAGGGTGTTCGGATAACAAATTCGAAAATAACACATTTGTTCAGACCAGAATTTTGAACATACTAGTTATGTGTGGAATATTTGTCCGAATAGTTCTGTTATGAGTCAAGAATAGTAAGTTCAGATACAGACGTCGAACAATAGTGATATGTTCAAAATTATTATCCGAACACTCTATTCTTGGGTTCAGTACAAAATACAATCTATTTTGAACTGGACCCGAGAATAGGGTGTTCGGATAATAATTTCAAACAATGAAAACAAGTTCAAAGTTATTGTTCGAATACTCTATTCTTGCATCTAATATAGACTGCAGTCTGTTCTGAACTGGACCCGAGAATAGGGTGTTCTAAAAACAAAGTCAAAAATAACATATTTGTTCTTGAATTTTGAACATAGTAGCTATGTTCAAGATTTTTATTCGAACATCCCTAATAATAGTATGTTCGGAACATGTTTTTAAGGGTCAAGTTTTTTTTCCTAAACACCCTATGTTTGGGTCTAGAATTAACTTATTTTAATATAAAAAATACATTCAAATTACATAGTATTATTTCAAGAATATATCATAGCATAAGTTCGAAAACAAGTTCAACATTCAAGTAACATAACATAAATTCGATACAAAGTTGAATGAAATTATAAAACACAAACTACAAATTAACATAATCCAACATTTAATAGAATATTGTACAAATGATTATAATATGTTTAATTAACTGCCACAAGTTCATTGTACAACCTAAGTTGTTGTATGCACAACGCTTTCTATCCCCTCGCACAATCCTTCATACTACTAAGAAAGTACGATAAGTAGTGGATGTCGCAAACGTGAGGTCACCTAAATCAAACAAGTATAAACTTGATTACTATACATTAAGTGCAATCACATATATATTTAAAAAACAAGTAACCTACCGCAATAAAGTGCATTCCATCAGCAACTAATGCAATGAATATGCATTTAGGGTTAGCGAAAATTGGAATCGATGGTGTAAAAAGATAATTATGTGTTGCAATTCTTTAGGGATAATAGCACCAATATTAAATTGTATGCAGATGCAATAAGTTGGCCAATCTCTGGTAGTAACAACCAATATCTCAAGGGTGCAGGTGTATCATAGTTCAATGCACACAACACATCATCAATAGCTCTGTGTGCGATGAATACTTGTAAAATCTCACAATATTTTTGCAATTCATCAATAAGGTCTCGCCGCACTTTACCCTATGAATCCTCGCCAAAACACATTAAATGAGATACTACACGGTAACCACAATGACCATCCCCTATAGATTCTTTGTTTCAAGAACATAATCAAGAAAAAACGTAAGTAGTTCATCCCTAAAAACTCCATATGCATCTGATCTCTTTTTTTTTTTTTTGGATAACCGATTGCTTTTGTTTTGGAGTAGAAGCAAAAATCGCCTTCATAGCAATTGGCCCACTCAAGTCAATACTTTTGTCCATTGGGGAATAGCTATCATGAAATGACTCCACATACTCAATTTTTCTCGGGTCACGTCTTATAGAATTCACATTCTTTGTGCGTTTGCCCTTTAGCCTTCCACGAGGTCATACAGGGTCCTCAGGCGGAATCAAAGACATTGTGTCATGTTTCAAAATTTCTCTCAACCTTTTCACCATTAGTAGCTACTCAGATGATTAACCAAATTATACTTGTTCAAGTAGTCCGCAATACTATCTTTCACCCGATTCTGAATATCATTTCCAACACTCGCATCATCCAATTGAGTTGGTTCCATGTCTAGTTTTTTTCAAAACTTATTGATACTATCTAATGGAATTGGCATCCCTAATCACTTAAATTTAATAATCTCATGTGCACAAGGCAAATCACATGTCTTTCTTAGCAAAAAAACACAAAGTAATGAGTCGATGCCAATGTCATTTATGACCTTCATTTCATTTACGATTTTATCCAATGCCGTAATAGAAGCATCTTGAAAATAGTTGGTTGATAATGATGTTGGACTAAATGAATACTCTTCTCAAATGAAGTCTTAATTACAGTGTGTGAAATCTCGAGAAGATAATGTATTTTCATCCAACATGTATGAAAGTTTCTCATACTTGATCCCATTTGTCTTTTCAACTTGACATGCACACTCTCTGCCCTAAAAGGCATTACAAAAAGTAATCAAAATTAAAATAAAAAAATATTCATAAATAGTGTTAAAAATTAAACATAAAAATATTTTGAAGTACCTATTAGTCGTCGTATTGTTGAAAGGCATGATATTATTTGTCCAGGCAGAGATAAATCAATCTTTGCAGGGATTCACCTATTAATTAATACAATGTTGTACGACTAGTTGATGATCTGAATAGTCAGACTCAAATCTCCTGAGTTGTTCGTTGAAATCCACTCCATTATTGGCAAGCATCATTTTATCCCATGAACTATTAAATATTCAAACTCTTCCTTTGTGCGAAATATTTTCTTACAATTTGCCAAAATATTTTTACCAATGTGCCAGCAACATAAAAATTGTCTCGCATTTGGAAAAGTAGTTGATGCCGCATTAATTAACGCATTTTCTTAGTGATAATAACACGAGGGATTCATCAACGATTAGAGGATAGAGCATGCCCACATGTAATTTTCCTCACGCTCTCGCTCCATATAAGCACAAGCAACCATAAACGTCATATCCTTCAACATCACTCCCGTTATCTCTAATAAAGGCATTTTATAATGATTCATTTTGTATGTACAGTCTACCATCAAGACAATGGGAAATACAAGAAGCAAATCAACCAAAGTTAGATGAGCAACAAAATATCTTTAACTTGGTCAGTCGTACTACAATGATTCACGTGGAAAAGATAACGATTCTCCTCTAATTTTGACATGAGAAATTGCAATTGTGATGGACTTGAATGCTCCACAACTCTATGCTTTACTTGAGCATTGTAAATAGTTCTCATTGTTGACACATTACCAGGATTTCAAGTTTTCAATTCGTACAATATATCTTTTGGTCGACTATTGCTTCTTGTCATATAAAAAATAATTGCCTTTTCAGTAGGAGTCAAGCAACCGACATAAGAATGACCCTCAAAGTGTTTCACAAGAGGATGATTATGCCTGCCACATGTTATTTGCAATGACCACTTCTCATCATGGTCAACAAACATTTGAGAGCCATTTAAAATGAATGGACATCCGCACTTCTTTGTCCCAGTTTGCCTCTTTTTGGATTTTTCTCCTTCGGTCTCCTTCTCTGATTTGTCAGTTTGTGAAGTTTGTCCAACCATGCCACGATATTTTCCACTTCATTCGCCTGCTAAAATAATCTGAGCTCGTCTCCCACTCTCTCCATTATCTAATATTTTAACTACTTCACCATACGATTTTCAATTCCTTTCGAACGAACCCAATTGATTAATTCATCTCTAGATTCAAAATAACTCATTGTGTAGAATAAATATGAGTAGTCTACAACCATATCATTCATAATTGGACTTCCAATACCGTTTTTGATTGACATTGTGTTCGATTTCTGAAAAAAATTAAAGAACAAACACATTATGTTCGAAAATATTATTCGAACACATTGCTTTTGTTCGAATCATACATCCTAACATTGTACAAATGTTAAAAAAAATATTCGAACGTCTTTTTCAAATAATTATTAAGAAAAACATTTGAAAATTATTTTTGAACATATGTACAATGTTCAGATACCACTTTTGTTTATCAAAACAATCGAACATAATCACGATTTTTAACCCCATGAACAATAATACCCCAAAAAAGAGAGAAAAGATTACTAAAACTGCAATCTGGATGATTCAAACACGATAGTTGTCAAGAACACTTATATTATTTATCTTGTTCGCATCACTATCCTCCATTCTTGAGTTTTTAAGGTTTAATGTGAATATTGGTTAGCTAATGATAGAGGTTTTGGAAGGAAGAAGAAGATAGAAGAGTTTTTATATTTTTGATTTATAATATATATATAGGGGTGGGTTCAAATGAGAACCATGTCATTATATGCGAACCTGCGAACTAGTGCTTTTATTATGTAACAGCAGTGCTTTTACAATCACAGTGCTTTATTAATATTTTAGTTATATACACCAGTAGTGCTTTTATTGTAAAATTCTAATGCTTTTAATTAAATAAGGAAATACACAAAAAGTCTGATCCATCCATTTAATTAGATCTAAGGCCCATAATTGACCCTAGATTCACATATAGGAATATGATTCCCATTTGAACCTAATCTTATATATATATATATATAGGGGTGGGATCTTGTGGGAACCTTACCCTATGTGGGAACTGGGAACCAATCCTAATAGTTGAAATCTATTGATCAAACGGCCATAATTCAATGTTGTATTTAAGGTATGATATATTAATATTATTACACATTTGCTTGTTTTACGTCCATTGGAGGGTAGCATTGTGATTTCTCATATTCCCAAAAATCAGGCGGAGATCCTCTCCCAAAATCATTCCCGTTTTTCAGACGAAGAAAAATCTGAATCATTTTGCATCTCTTCGGGAAAAAGAAAAGCAATCGAAACTAAATCAAGGCTATTCACGGTCGTCATCCGTCTTCCTCAACCCATCACCACCTCGATCGCCAGGCAAACTGAATCCCTCAACTGTCATGCGCCCAGCACCGCCATGGTCGCCGTCTCATCAAGTGCCGGAAATCATGGACGGGCCCTCCTCGAATCGGAGAGCCAAATAACCATTGTCGTTGTTGACATTCCGTCACGAACAGGGATCCGAAAAATTCGACCAGCCAAATCTCACCACCGTGCTTCGCCGACGGCGGTGCTTGATCCAAATCTAGCTGTGGACTCACGTCGCCACAGCAGTCGATTTCCTCATGTTGTGTGTGGCGGCACTAGATCTGACGAGCTTGCTAATATAATGTTAGCAACATATACTAATATAATCCTCAGGTTGGGAGCTTGCTATTTTTTTATATGAATGTTGCTAATTTTAGATGGAGAATGGAAAAATTACTAGATGTATGCTATTTTTTTTTTAATGTTTTATAGAGGCATCCTTAAACATATGTGAATTGTGCTTAAACAAGCTTGCTAATTATATGTATTAAATTTGCTGACTTTATTGATGTTGCTGATATAACCTAACTGGCATGCTGAAATGAATGAGGATGCAAAAATAAATAATTAGCAGTGTGCTGAAAAGAATAATTAACTGTATGCTAATTATATGTATATGATGCTGAATGTAGTTTGTTTTTGTGTTAATAATAGTAGCATGGCTATGCTAAAAAAATATGTAGTATTTTAGATTAGACTGTCAGATTGTAGGGCTATTTTTTGGTGTAAGATTGTAGGTGTTGTTTGCTAATCTCATGGATTAGTGATGCTAATGTGTGATTCAAAAGTTGCTAAAATACTATCTTGTGTGTATATTTATCTGAAGCAGTGCTAATTTAGTGACACGCATGTAAATTAGTAGAATTCTAATATTATAATTTATTGGAATGTTCTTGTTTAATTGTTCTGATCTGTGACTTTAAGAATATGAAATAATTTATGTCTGATTTCTGTTGCAGGACATGT
>BMAC01000600.1:1017955-1051164 GCA_014905375.1 Phtheirospermum japonicum | reverse complement strand
AGAGTATATATTCTAATTATGTTAAGAAGATTCCTACATAATTAAAAGAGGAAACTAATCATATGTGGCTTTTTAGTTAAATAAGTATCAATCATAATTATGTTAACCAAATCCTAATAATAATAAAATAAGGTATCTATCAATAATTATGTTAAGAAAATTCTCTCATAACTAAAAAAAAAAATAATCCTACGTGGCATTACGTTCTCTCTCTACTCATCTTTTTTTCTCTCTCCAGACCTCTCTTTTTATATATACTAGTATTGTACCCGTGCGTTGCACGATAATTTTTTTATTTTATTTTATTTAAAATAAAAAGAATTATTTAAAATGTATTAAAATATTTAAATAAGTAATTGTATATATGTATACTTAAATTATATATATCTCTCTGTGTGTATGTATATTTCGGTAAGAACCATCACTGGTTCTCACACCAGAGATGGTTTTACCATAACTGCTCCCTATATATAAATCATCTAAATATTATTTAAAGATCGAATAGTATTCAAAATGATATAACCTAATTCATAAAAGGATTGTTATTAGACGAAATATACTTTACAAATTATGATAAATTTCCTTATACACAACATTTGTAGTTTTGTTAACATATAACCTAATTCATAAAAGGATTGTTATTAGACGAAATATACTTTACAAATTATGATAAATTTCCTTATACACAACATTTGTAGTTTTGTTAACATATAACCTAATTCATAAAAGGATTGTTATTAGACGAAATATACTTTACAAATTATGATAAATTTCCTTATACACAACATTTGTAGTTTTGTTAACTTTTAAAAATATATATATAAAAAATTACGACACAGATATTAAAAAATTAATAAAATTACAATTCGCAAACTAAGAGTGTGATTTCAAATATAAAAAAATAACAATGGGGGAATTCGCAAACTAAGAATGTGATTTCGAATATTAATAAAAATAAAAGAAATAATAATAATAATAATAATAATAATAATAATAATAATAATAATAATAATAATAATAATAATAATAATAATAATAATAATAATAATAATAATAATAATAATAATAATAATAATAAAAACTTACAATTCGCATATGTATTTTTCGATTTTCAATTTAAAAAAAAAAATGAATTTCACATGAACCCTACATTGCAGCAACAAAAATTGTTCCAAACTCAACATTTCAACATGCACAAGTCTTATCTATACTTTATCATGCATAAGTCCCCTCAACCACATGCATGTATTATATTTTTAAATTATTTTTATTTCTTTATATTTCATTCATTTATTCACAATTCAATTCACTCGGCGTTCAAAATTGTTCAAGATTTCTCTTGCTCTCATCTCAATTTTTCTATTTTTTCATAAATGTACTCAAAAAAGTTTTGATCCACATTGTTCTTTGCGTAGAAAAATAAATTCACCATTTTAGTTTGAGAAATTATTTCAGGTAAAGTTCAATATTTTAATCTTTTATATTTAAATTAATAGTGGCATATTTTCTTATATTAGTTTTGAAATAGATATAATGCTTAGTTGTTTTGTTGTTTATAAATTATTTCTATGTAGTTAAATTATTGTTTATATTAGTTTAGAAATAAATATGTATTAGTTAAATTGTTGTTTATAAATTATTGATAATTAGTTAAATTGTTCTTTATAAATTGTTGATGTAAAATGTCTGTTATCGTTGTTTATAAAAGTTTCTTAAATTGTTGTTTATATTTATGCATGAAATGATTTTATAAGCTATTGTTAACTGTTTATAAATTCTTTTTAAATTCTTATTTATATTTATGCATGCAGTAATGATTCTTTATAAATTATTGCTAATTATTTATAAATTATTTCTTAAATTGATATTTATATTTATGCATGCATTAGGTATATCGATCTCTGCTTGAAGTCAGCCTCCATTTCTAAATAATATACAGAACCCAACATATGAGTATATATATACATAATTGTTAAATTGGATAAATTACATTATATGTTCATCTAATATAAACTTAAATTTGATAGATTACATTATGTGTTCATTTGTTATAAACTTACTTTTTTTGCTTTTTAATAATTTTCCATATTTTAAGGATGGCTCCTTGTCGTTGTCGTGTCATTACAAAGGCAGAAATTAGTGAAGTTCAGAAGTTTTATAATGATTTCCTTTTGTACAAGATGAAGCCAAGTCATTCAATCCTGAACACTACTTGACAATGCTCAAAATGTGGGTCCACGTGCTTTATTTAAAAGCCTATAATTGCCTTAAAATGTTGATCGTAACCATTTAACACGAGGAGTTGATTGGTTAAATACTTTAAACAAAAATGATCAGGAAAGAGGCATGCATTTGCTAAGTGAACTGCAATTTAAGGGTAAAAAATCAAATGATCCTAACTTGATGAAAGATTTAATTGAAGACTGAAGAAAGAACATTGGGAGATCGACCATTCTAGGAATGAGTCATAATTGGGAAATGATATTTTCCAATTAAGAAAATCTCCACCTTCTACTTATCCATGGCCAACTAATTCAAGTGTAAAGAATCATTTGATGGATCCATTTGCCCGTATTAAGTTCAATGATGGTTCTCAATTTAAAATTTTTAGAGACATTGAAAGACTTGAAGAAATTGCAAAACTATTAGCACATGAACTTACAGAGGGTTTTTGAATGCTTAAATGAATCACTTTTTTATATTTTGTTCCTTTTTTTTTCTTTTTTTCTTTTTTTGTATTTTTCAATTTATTGTAAATTTTCTTCTTGTAATAAAGTTTGAAGGAACTTTGTTTTACGACTTCTCATGTAGCCAATATTCCTTATTTATGATATTTGAGTGGACATTTTGATGAGTTAGTTTGGATTTTTCAAAATTGAAATGTTTATGTGATCTTATATTGGTAGTTTTAATTAAATAAATAACAAATATTTGATACAAGTGCATATGAACTCAAAATCGAAGAAATAAATTTTATTTGCAACTGAAAAATAATAAGATTTTAATCACAATCGCAGTGGCAGATTTCTGATAAGGTTGTGGTATTGACAAATGCAATTCAACAAATTTTTGTTGAATACCCAATCCATTAAACTGAATAAGGGTTCTCCATTTTTTAGATATGCAGAAGTAAACTCAGCATCTCCTGCCTCGTCATTCCAAAAACGCACAAGCCATTCTAGCGCTTGCACTTTGTTGGTCTCATGATCCCAAGTAGAATTCTTATTTCCCAACATCATATGAAAATGCTTGTATCGTTTTTCAAGAAGTTGAACTCGAGCAGTTATGTCATCCATTGTGAAATCTTTCCCGAACATAATATTGATTTTATCCAACAAGATCCACGTGATATTGTTGCCTAATCTTCTTCTGGGATCATAGGCATCATTGAACTTACTCTCACGGAGGTCTTCAACCAACATAGTATCCATATGGATGCTCCACTCGATTAACTTTCTATCGTAGAAAAAGAAATCTTCTTCAAAATAAAAATTTGGTACATTATTAGGCTGATGAGAACTCTTTTTTTTTCTTATGGTAACACCAAGATGGTGGAGAAAAAAATGTGTAAGTGAACTGTATTTAAAATCTAGTTTGAAATTCCCAATTTATAGATGAGTTAAAATTTCACAAGACAGTTGTACTGATGGTGTAGTCTTATCAAAAGTAAAGCTGTTAAATCTGCTGAATGTGAAAAAAAATGGTATTATTGTATGTCTTTGTTACAGCTAAAGATGAAAACATAATTATTAATGTGTAGTCTTGTCAAAAAGAAAGTTAAAAAACGTATGGAGTAATTTCTAGTATTGTCACAACAAAAGTTGAAAAACAAATTGATTAATAATGTGTAGCCTTCTCACCAGCAAGGTTGGAAGTGTAATAAATTGGGGTGTGCATAGGTCGGGTTGGTCGACCAAACCGACCGAATTGACCGAATTCGGTCGTCGCTCGGACCGAATCGAAAAAAAATGAAAAACTGACTCTCAGCTGAACAGAAATATTTCGGTCGGTTTCGGGCCGAACCGATTTCTTTTTTTTTCCCATTATTTTCTAAGCCATAAAAATAAATTAAAAAATATATATAATTAATATATATATATATATATATATATATATATATATATATATAATTTGGTCGCTTCGGTTATATAGGTTTTTTGATAGTCAAATCGAAACTGACACAATTGACCGAATCTTTTACGACCGAAAATCAAGAACCGAACTGACGGTCGAAAAATTGAACCGAATTATACTATTCGGTCGGTTCGATTTTTGGTCTAATTTTGCACACCCCTGGTAATAAATACAACCATAAAGAGACCAATAAGTAATTTGATTAAATAAACAAAAAAAAATTACACAGTCAAACATTACACAATTTGACATAGTTGCACAATGAAACCGAGGTCATCCCGACCCCATCTTATCACACACTTGAACATAAAACTAAATATTTTAAAACCAAAAATTACAAATACAAACACATTAGTACTTTCGAATTGACCAACACAATATTAACGCTTCATCCAAAAGCTTGCTCTAATTTCTTCCACATTGGTGGCTCGTCTAACACATAGTACTTGTGTGGCGGTAAGACATCATTGTACTCCTTCATAAAAAAAGAGTTAGTGATGCATCTAATCTATAATAAAAAATTCAATCATGTCATTATAGAGAGAGGAAGTTGTGAACTTTACATCGGTAAAGTGATAGTAGAGAGTGGTATCTACACAAACTAGTTTGCGATCATGATCCCTAAAAACTCCAGGCTCAGCAAACAACACCTCGTAGTAATTGAACCTCATTTCCATTTCCTGGATCCTCTGACTAACATCCTCAAATGAAGGTGAAAACGCAAAACTCCCTCGGAGTACATTTGTTACCTGCATGACAATTAAACTTCTATCTCCTTTATTGCTCCCCTTTCAACACTTTCTTTCTGGGAGATTAAAAATTCAAGAATTACTCGTTCCATGGGCATGATCCATGGGTTCTTTAGGATTATAGTAATTCCCTCGAATTCTTCTTACATTGGGATCATTTCATCAAAGTCAGCCATTAGTTTTTATCTTTTTCACAAAGAAAAAATCCAATTAGAAATTCTATTTACTATAGTATACTTGGTTGTTATTGTAAATGTATATATATACACACACATACCTAAATACCTACACACACACACACACACACACACACACACACACACACACACATATATATATATATATATATATATATATAGAGAGAGAGAGAGAGAGAGATGCATGAGTTAAGTGAGAAACGGTGTCCGTGTGTTATTTATTCACTTGAATAGTTGCACAACTCGTATTTTGATGAATTGTGTTGTCTTGTCTTCTCAACAAATGTCACTGAACACTAGCAATAACTGTCCATCCCAATATCAATGAAATGAAGCTTTGCAAACTAATATTGACAACATCAAAATTATACAAAGTAAGGAGAACAGTGATAGGACTTGTTAGTTGGAGTTTTGTAGGCTATCTGTCTATAAATTTGTAGAATTTGAATTAAATGGAAATAGTAATATATAAAGTTGTGCCATTGTGTTGTCTTGTCGTTAGTAGCAAACAACTTCATTAGAATACATAAGAAATATTACAAAATCGGGCAATTATTAAGAAGGAACATTGTTTGGTCTTGTCGATGAGCTATGACTCTGGGACCCTAGCAAGCTCAGTCAAGTTTTTTGGTCTTGTCAAGATTCATGATTGGGAAAATATATTTTTAATTGATTAGTAACTTATCTGATAGTCTCTTCTTGTTATAAATACGTAGTGGAACAAATAATGGATAACTTATCAACAAGTACATATCAATTACTTCTATCTTATTTGAGAAAAAGCTATTGGCATACCACTTTAATGACACAAATGGTCCTCCTACACTTCGGCTCCAAACAATCGATTACAACTATGAAGAAAATACTAAGTGGACACTCACTAGAGATGAAAATCTATTGGAATTCCTAGTCACCAAAAAAGATATTCGTGGATGGAATCCAAATAAAGGACCATTACCAGAAAACCAAGTGAAGGAATCTAAACATTTACTTAATTGCTGCTTCAAAAATGAGCCTGCCATTTCCAAAGCCGACGTCATAGCCAAGATTGTCTAACTTCAAAGGCGGTTCAGGTTCTTCAAAGAACTGATTCGGACCCCTTGTACAATTTGGAACAAAATGTAAAAATGGTCTTTAGTAAGCATAACGCCCGAAAGAAGTTTATGCATGTAAGTTCTACACTCCCTTTTAAATTATTACAGGCACTTTGAATCTTTCTTTATTCTAACTTGTTGTGATGAATACATGATTGTCCAATCAAAATCTATTGCAACGCTTTTGATGAGGAACCCTTGCTCACGAAAATGGAAGTACTTTTCAAAGATGTGTATCCAACTAACCGCAGTGGAAGCTCTGCGAGTGGAAGTGAGAAGGGCAAGAAACATGCCTAGTGGAGATTATTGAACGTCCCATGTTGTTTTACCAACAATGCTTATCTGTTTATCCTATGTTTGTTGTTTCATTGTGTAATGATTTTCTGGTGTGTTATTTTTTATTTCACCAAATCACTTTTGCTACTTCTTGGAAGATTGTAATTTTTATTTTTGCATTAGTTAAGTGTGGAACTGTGTCTATGTGTTATGGTATCACAACTCATATTTTGATGAAGTGTGTTGTCTTTATCTACTTTATTGTGTGTTTGTTGCTCTGATGTCGTATCTGTTCACTTTTATTTGTAATATTTCATCATTATGTTATGTTTTGTTGGTGTGCTATGTTTTTTTTCCATATTAAGTAACACATTAATATTTAGAGTCACATACAAAATCACAACATAATTAAAATGGATAACATGTAGATAGCATTAATACAACATTATTAAATTAGTCTCAAAGATGTCCTCCTGTGCCACATCTCCTTGGGTGAATAATTGTACGAAGGTCATAGTTATGTCCTTGCGAGGGGGGTCTGGTGTATGTGAGTCACTCGTTTGCACATCTCTATAACTTCCCCCAAACCCGTTGTTAGGAAATGGTATAGGGGACCTAGATATCTGTACATTAGGATGTTCAAAACAACCTAAGTGCTCTTGTGAAGCTGTGGGAAACCACAAGTTCATACCAGATTGGAGTAATCTAGTATATGAGTGGTATGCATCAGGTTGCCCCATGGGAAGTGTATAGTATCCTAGAGTGCTAGACACACCGAAGGGAGGTTGGTAGGTCGAAGTGGATGGCCCTTAAATTTGATTGAATAATATTAATAAGTATATATGTTTGTCCATAATTACAAAGACAAAGTATTGAGAACTTAATTACCTGGATAATATTGATGCATGGATGTGGTGGCACCTGCAGTATATGAGGAAGGGGGGGCATTTGATTTGTACGTGTATGGGTGCTCTGCTTACCTCTACCTCTAGAAGTTGTAGTATGTTGTGGAATAGACTCGTAGGAAGACAGAAAAGGTGGTAATTGAGGCAAATGTAGGAGTTATCGCATTTCGGTAGACTCTTGCATAAACACATGTCGAATGTGATAAATAGACTATCCAAAAGGTCACACAAGATGCATGGTACTCTGGCCAATCAAATCTAGACCGACCTGCACGAGTAATGTTATGCAATATGAGCAGCCACATGTACAGGTATATCTTGGTGCATACCAAATTGTCTCAACACTCGATTCGAAAGGTGAAACTCCACTATAGCGAAATTGTAAAGACACTGAACTTTACACAAGTCAGTATGGAAACGTGTCTCTAGAGATGCAATATGCAGCGACCATATGTCATATGGCTCCCACACAAACTGAAATTTATGAAATAATACATTAGACAATATAGTATGTGAAATTATATAAATAAAACATTAGAAATAAATATAAACCAGGTATGGTATTAATTGGTCTAGCATGTCCCGAATGACATGCAATGAGTGACTCGCAATGTGTGGGAACCTGCAATACTGCATCCATCGTGCACCATATGGAGGCAAGGGCCATGCATCCTCATCTTCTTCATCTAAAAACAGAAAGCCTAGCAGAACCCTCGAGTGCACTCTCTGATGAACTACAGTAATCCGAGGCCAATCCCATATTTGTATTAATAAACAAGGTCCCCCCATTACACACTTGTTAGCGCTTGATGCAGTGTATAACTCCCGATATAAGCTGGCCAATGAGGCACTAGCCCAGTGATTTGTACATTTTTGTGTGTGTTTTCTGTTTGTTTTTGCATTTTTTTTGTATGTAATAATGGGTTTTAGGTCGTTGTTCTTCTTGTTTTTCTTCCTTTTTAGTATTTTTGTAGGCCATTTTATTTCTATCCCGTTTAACACTTTTTCTCTCTCGTTTCATAAGTTGTCGTTCTAACTTCGAGTAATTGCCTATTTCAGCTTCGGAATGATGAAAACTGGATGAGGGACGCAGAGCTGTCATCAATCAACGTGTCGTCGACGCTGCCCGTCGACACAACACGGACACTGACGTCGAAAGAACCTGTCGATCGACGTGCCGAGTGTTTTGCATGTAATTGTTGTGTTCTTCTCGTGTTTTTAATTAGGGTTTTATATTATTTTTAGCGGTTCTTGAGTCGTTTAGTTATGTTTTCTAGATTGTTTTAGGGTTTTTGTGTTCTTCTTTTGATTTTATGTTTAAATGGGTTAAATGGTTTAAATTGATTTAAGGTTGGTGAAATTCTTGGGTTTTTATGTTGAAAATTCTCATTTAATAGGTGGTTTAATGATGTGAATTCAAGCTAAGGCATGGAGGCCAAAATTCAAGACATGGCTTGCCAAAAGTTGTGCCAAGAGAGAGCTTCAAAGTTGCAAACATTCTGGAATTGCTGCCATCCCTTGCCATCAGCTGCCATCTCCAGTGCCCAGTGTACATGGCAGCGCCCAGCTGCCAAGATCCTAGCCATCTCCAGCGCCCAGTGTACATGGCAGCGCTATGCGCTGCCATCTCCCCTGCCATCTTCTGCGCCACCCAGCTGCTCCAGCATGCCAAGGCAGCGCCCAGCTGCCATCAGCGCTGCCATCCTCCCTGCCAAGCCCCCAAGGATGCCCCTCCCTTCCATCTTTCGTGCCAAGCTTCAAGCCAAGGTGCAAAAACGGGTCAAACCGGGAAATTAAGCCTTTAAAGCCTAAATTGGCCCATTTAAACCCAATTAAACCTATTATAAATAGAACCTTAGTATCATTTTTATAGAAATCACTCCCCTCCCAACCCAAGCTTGGGTTTGGGACCAAACTACTCACAAGCTCTTGATAATTTTCTCTCTTCTTAAGTTTTAGATTTAATTTCAAGCTTAGTTGTAATTTCTTTCCTAGATTTAGATTTAATTTCAAGCACCTCCTTGGGTTTGTAAGCCTAAGAAGAATCCAAATACTCCTTTGGATTGTTACTTTGATGCAATTACATTCAAGCTTTGTTTCATTTCTTAATTCAAGTAAGTTTCCTTTCAATTTCATGTTTTCTGCTTTATTTCCTTGCTTTGTTCTTCATTTCCATGCTTGTTCTTCATGTTATGCTTTTTGCCTTAGCACCTTGATCTCTTGTTAGATCATAGTAATTGGCTATGGAATCTAGATGAGTGACACATCTAGATCATAGATCGGCTCTTGGATCGTCTTGATTTTGAGTTGTTCTTGTGCTCTATTTGCAATTTAATTTTCATGCTTTGTTTCAGGTTAAATTTTAGATCTACTCTTTGTTGCTTGTTATTTTCCTTAAATTTTTGAACTTTCACGTCAGCTTTTCTTGCTCTTTCCATTCATGCTTTCAATTTTTGATTATTTACAATTTTTAGGATTTTATGCATAGTTGTACCTTGTGCTTGCATGCTTGTACTTGGTGAAACTTTGCTTGTTTTTGCTTATTTTCATTATTGCTTTGCATTTTCAATTAAGGCATCTGACCGAGGCATCCGACCAATTTGCATTTCATTTCCTTAGTGTAGTTTAGTTAGTTTATTTGCTTTATTTTCATTTTTCTTTACTTTTTCAAAGCTTGAAACACATTGAAGCTTTCAATTGAATCGAAATCCGATAACACCAAGTCATGAACCCGTTGATACTTTCAACATCACTAAAACTCTTCTAACAAAATGGCACCGTTGCGACTCAGCTTGGTTAAGGCTTTCGATTTTCTTGTAGTTTCATTGTATTTTTAGCTTTCTTTGTTATTTGACATTTTTGTTTAGTATGCAAGGTTCTTATAGCTATGGTGGATACATTCCCAACATGGTAGGGCATGGTGCAAACCATGTTGGGAATGGGATGTATAATGGATTTGGCAACGTGGGAGGGCATGGTGCAAACCACGTTGCCAGTGGTGGATTCGGCTATGGTCAACCCAACATGGGAGGGCATGGTGCAAACTATGTTGGGTCGAGCGGCTTCTTGGGTTCAAATGGTTCGTATGGAGGTTACGGAGCCCCTACTCCTCAATTTCTGAACATGTATGATGGAGGCTTCGTTAATCCAAATGAGATCGTTCGTACCCAAACTCTGAATTCCACTCCGTATGGAGGATATGGTGCTTCCAATCACTTTCCGAATATGCATACACCAACATCCGGTCCATATGGTGGTTATAGTGCTCCCACTCCCTTTCTGAATATGTATAATGGTGGCTTTGGGAGTCCCGACCCGGGTGGAGGTCCTCTTACTTCGAATCTCAATTTTGGGACGCGCATAACCCTATCCGTTAAAGATCACGAGGCTTATGCGTTGTTTGGAGGTCCGAGCTCCAATATCGAAAGTGGCCCCTCCATCCGCCCTATGAGGGATGTTAACCGACCATTTGTGGGATGTGCATGCTGTGGATTGCGTTGTCATGTTACTGACTCTTGCCTTTCCTTCCCTTGTTGAACTTGTCGATGCCTCGTTCGGAGGATGTGTATGGAGGCCATGGATATCCGGTGGGACCCGATTGTGCTCCACCATTGTTTGCTCTGCCGCCGACTCCTAATCCTCTTGTTACTCCTCCTGAAGGCCCATTTCATCCGTCTACCCCGATTATTGCTCCTACTCCATCCCTCGATCTGGATATATGGGCCATTACACGACAATTCTCAAGCCCGCCTTCACATACTTTTTCGGTCGCGTTCTTCGATAAGTGTGGGGTGGTTGGGGATAAGGTTGTCTCGCCGCCGGAAGAGGAAGTGTTTCCAATTCCGAGTGTTCTTACTCCTCTTGATTCCACCCCCATGGACCTCACTTTGCTTTCTCTTTCAAAAAATTCTATTATCGATCGGATATATATGGACATGATCGAAGGTATAGTCGAGCGAGCTTATATGGAGGAAATGACCAATGAGGAGGTGGTTGGCCCGAACGTCGATATTGAAGAATGTTGTGAAGATGAACCCCTTGTCCTATATGATAAGTCCGTTGTGCCTCTATGTGACCCCGATTTGTGTGTCGATGATTCTCGATGTGTCGTTGAGGGCAACGACAACTTTTTATAGGGGGAGGTGGAGGTTAGTGATGATATGATTGGAGAGACTGAAGAGTGTCTTGAGGGGTTCGGTGGATTGTTTGAGTTAGTTTTCGATGAGGCCGAGAGGAGGCACAAGCCCGAGCTTAAGCCTCCTCCATCTCCCCTCGAGCATGCTTATTTAGAGAGAGAGGAGAGCCAACCGATTTCCATCTTGGAAAATTCGGATCGAGGTGAAGAGGAGGGGTCGATTGGAGCGGTTAAAGTTCTTAAGAGTGCGATTGGTTGGAGACCCGGAGTGATAAAGGGAGCTAGACCTTGGACTTACTTGCTTAAACTCATCTTGGAGGATGATGCCACACCACCTCGAGGATTTCAAAGGCATTTGAATCCAAATTTTGAGGAAATAGTGGAAGACGAGAAGGTGATCGAGGATGAAAAGGGAAATTTATTGGCCACGAGGGCTACGATGAGATGGAGGATGTTGATCAATTCTAAGAGGTTAAATGCGGATATCAAAAGCGATTGTTTACCTCCCCCATTGCTCGACCACATGTTGGAAAAGATATCCGGCCATTCCTCCTTTTGTTTTTGGGATGAGTCGTCGGGCCACTTCAAAACCACCATCCCACCCGAGGACCTAGCCGAGGCGAGTGTCGATTGCCCGTTTGGAATGTTTGCTTTTTGGCGGATCTTATTTGAGCTATGCAATGCGCCAAGGACGTTTCAAAGAGTGGATCCTCCCGACAAGGAGGAGATTGTGTTGGTGGACCCTCCCGTGATCTTTCCACCTTGACCAAAAGGGAGTACGTCGAGCTAATGACGTAAAACAAGCGCTTCTTGGGAGGCAACCCAAGTTCTTCTCATTTATTTCTTTTAATTTCTTTCTTTCTTCTTAAAATGAAAATCCAAAAGCATTTGAAAAATTGAAAAACAAAACAAAAATATTTTGTTGAGATTCGTGTACATATTTTCTTGAGTTTTTAATTTTGTGTGACCTTCTTGTATAGTGTGTTGTTTTCTGACTTCAACCTTGGGCGATTGGATAAGTGACTAGCGTTCATGAAGCCAGGAGATACTAGTCATGCCCGATTTTTGCTTGAATTACTTAGATGCCTAGGTGGACCCCACCGAGCTCGACCAAAACTCGCTCGGTTAAGGAAGTTTCTATTCCCCCTCCTTTTACTTGGTTTTCATTAAAATGTGCGTAATGCATGGTTTAAGTGTGGGGTGGGTAGGTGGTTAGGATCCCGGTTTTTGTCAAGCATGATTTGTGGTTCTTAACTCGAGCCTTGGCGAAGTGATGCATTCTTGGTGAAGTGACGCTTACTATTTGCGCTATTATATGGTTGAGTCGATTTTTGTGTCGTTAGTGTCTTTATTACATTGTTGAACAACTCCACGTGCTTGAAAGTTTGAATAGTTTACTTGTCGGGTTTTTGCATATTTATAGCCTCTGTTGTAAGGGGTTGAATTTTTATGCTTCGTCCAAACCCGCCTATTATATATATATATATATATATATATATATATATATATATATATATATATATATATATATATATATATATATATATATATATATATAATCAACATTTTCTCGTGAAAAGATTGCAAAGCTCTAAAAGCTCTTTTGATTTTGCTCCCAAATTCGGTGCAAACTAGTGAGTAGCCTTGTGTGATTTATCGGCTTGCTTGCATTTTTATGGAAATTGCATTGAGGAGGTTTGATTTTGCTCGTACATGATTGAATTCGAAAATGACCTCAAGGCACATATATCACCCTTGTTCCGGCCATATCCATATATGTAAGCTACTTAAAAATCCCAAATGATCCCCCTTGAGCCTTTATCCCGTTTCTTGTTAGCCGAGCTCGATTTTAGCTCTTGTATCTCCATGAATTGTGAGGTGAGAGGATATGTTGTTAGTTGCCAAAAAATGTGAGGAAAATCGATTGTGGGTTTCGGGTTTTGAGTTGCGTATACAAAAAAAAAAGAGAATAATACTCCAACACAAATCACGAAAAGTGATAAAGCGTGCGTTCAAATAAAAAGCCTAATTCAAAAAGGCTAAGTTTAGTAAAAGAATCAAATTCAAAAAGCTTCTAAGTGTTGTGAAATAAAGTCGGAAAAGCGTGTGAGAATACGAAAGAGTTTTGAATGAGAGTTTGGTGAATTGGGAAAGGTGAAGCGATCATAAGCTTCGGGTTTTAGAAATTAGGATTTTGTGTGTTATTGATCTCGTTTGATCGTGTGTTAGCCACTATATCCAAATATTCCACACCTTACCAAAGAGCCAACATTACAACCCATAATAAAGACCTCTTTCGATTCTTATTTGGTCATGTGCTATGAGCAATTTTGAGCATCCGATTTGTGAAATCTTGAAAAGGTGCATGCATTGATCGACTTGAGCGTAAACACGTCCTATATACACTTGAGCGAATTGAGCGAACACCCTCAAATTTCCATTTATGAAGAAGCCCCCGATTTGTCTTGCATTTGAGAAAGAGTAATACGAGCAATGCTTGACGATAACGAGTTTATGTTGATACTTTCATCATATTAATGAGGATAAGCACAAGGATTTCTCGTTTTACACAATGTTCATTGCATGTACACTCTCGATCCTTTTAGTTGTTCAAGAACGAACAAACCGATAAGTGTGGAGTAGTTGTTTTGCATGTAATTATTGTATTTTTCTCGTATTTTTAATTAGGGTTTTATATTATTTTTAGCGGTTCTTGAGTCGTTTAGCTATGTTTTCTAGATTGTTTTTCTTGTTTAGGGTTTTTGTGTTCTTCTTTTGATTTTATGTTTAAATTGGTTAAATGGTTTAAATTGATTTAAGGTTGGTGAAATTCTTGGGTTTTTATGTTGAAAATTCTCATTTAATAGGTGGTTTAATGATGTGAATTCAAGCTAAGGCATGGAGGCAAAATTCAAGACATGGCTTGCCAAAAGTTGTGCCAAGAGAGAGCTTCAAAGTTGCAAACATTCTGGAATTGCTGCCATCCCTTGCCATCAGCTGCGCATCTCCAGCTGCTCCAGTGTACATGGCAGCGCCAGCTGCCAAGATCCTGGCCATCTCCAGCGCCCAGTGTACATGGCAGCGCTATGCGCTGCCATCTCCCCTGCCATCTTCTGCGCCACCCAGCTGCTCCAGCATGCCAAGGCAGCGCCCAGCTGCCATCAGCGCTGCCATCCTCCCTGCCAAGCCCCAAGGATGCCCCTCCCTTCCATCTTTCGTGCCAAGCTTCAAGCCAAGGTGCAAAAACGGGTCAAACCGGGAAATTAAGCCTTTAAAGCCTAAATTGGCCCATTTAAACCCAATTAAACCTATTATAAATAGAACCTTAGTATCATTTTTATAGAAATCACTCCCCTCCCAACCCAAGCTTGGTTTGGGACCAAACTACTCACAAGCTCTTGATAATTTTCTCTCTTCTTAAGTTTTAGATTTAATTTCAAGCTTAGTTGTAATTTCTTTTCCTAGATTTAGATTTAATTTCAAGCACCTCCTTGGGTTTGTAAGCCTAAGAAGAATCCAAATACTCCTTTGGATTGTTACTTTGATGCAATTACATTCTGTTGGAAATTTATTAATTTCCAATTAAAGTGGGCAATATATATTTTAATTACAATTATACTTGTCATTATATTATTATTATTGTTGGACTTAATTAAGTGATCTAATTAAGAAAAGAGTCCTTTGACTACTGGAATTTGATATGGACTTAAAGAGTAGATACCTGATAGTATCAATTTAGGAGATTATGGGATACCCTAATTGATAACTATATAAAGACTACATGGTTATGGTCCCCAATATACTAAATCGTACACTATTTTCTACTCTCCCCATCAAGATAGAAAACTAAGGCCCCTTATGAGATTTAGGTGAGGAAGATCATAAAACCAACCCGAACCCATCTGTGTTCGTGTTCTCGCTCGCTTTTGGATTAGGAGTCCCGTCTCGTGTTACGGGCTGCATACGATTACGACTATGGATCCAGGTATTCCGTTAATCCATAAATCTTTGATGATTATAGCATGATGTTTATATCCTAAAATTATTCCGCATGTTTTAGGATATGTTATATGAATTTTATGTGTTTATATCTATAAAATTCCAACACATTCAAGCTTTGTTTCATTTCTTAATTCAAGTAAGTTTCCTTTCAATTTCATGTTTTATGCTTTATTTCCTTGCTTTGTTCTTCATTTCCATGCTTGTTCTTCATGTTATGCTTTTTACCTTAGCACCTTGATCTCTTGTTAGATCTTAAGAATTGGATATGGAATCTGGATGAGTGACACATCTAGATCATAGATCGAGTCTTAGATCGTCTTGATTTTGAGTTGTTCTTGTGCTTTATTTGCAATTTAATTTTCATGCATAGTTTTAGGTTAAATTTTAGATCTACTCTTTGTTGCTTGTTATTTTCCTTAAAGTTTTGAACTTTCACGTCAACTTTTCTTGCTCTTTCCATTCATGCTTTCAATTTTTGATTATTTGCAATTTTTAGGATTTATTCATAGTTGTACCTTGTGCTTGCATGCTTGTACTTGGTGAAACTTTGCTTGTTTTTGCTTATTTTCATTATTGCTTTGCATTTTCAATTAAGGAATCCAACCGAGGCATCCGTCTAATTTGAATTTCATTTCCTTAGTGTAGTTTAGTTAGTTTATTTGCTTTATTTTCATTTTTCTTAATTTTTCAAAGCTTGAAACACATTGAAGCTTTCAATTGAATCGAGATCCGATAACACCAAGCCATGAACCCTTTGATACTTTCAACACCACTAAAACTCTTCTAACACTGAGGTTTTCCAGCTTTCGTCGATCGATGTTGCCCATCGACGCGACACCGATGGGCGCCCACCAGCGGAGTCGACAGCCTTGGTCGATCGACACGCCAGAGTCACACGCCACCGTCGACTGACGACCGGCATCAATGGTGGTCGATGACAGAGACAACATCGATCGACGCAAATTGATGGTCGATCAACGGTCGTAATTTTCACGTGATTTTACCACGATGCCCTCCTCGTCTAACACTATATAAATGATGTCTTTCTTCAGCTGGATATCAGACCCATCCAGGACCAGTAACTTACCTTTGGAAACCCTAGTTTCCATGTATTTTAATGTTTAAATTCCTCTTCCCATCCTAGCTTGATTTTTCTTTGAATTTACTACTTGCAAGAACTTAACTACGAATTTATAAACTAATTTATAAACGATTTGGAAACTTAACATGAAGATTAAACATCGAATTGTTATTCAAGCATTTCATAGAACACATGATAGGTATTAGCAAACTATGATTCTAATAAGATTAATAACCAAACCAATAACCAAACAAAACAAGATCAGTAGTAACTAATTAACCAACGTAAAGCAAGTGTAAAACTAATTAAGTGATTTCATTCTCCAAAACAAACACTTATCATTCCAGAACCAAACATCAAAATAAGAAACAACAACCGAACGATTCACAACTACGAAATAGAAATGAGTTTAGAGAATACTGAATTCGAACGAAAGTGCGATCTACTAGAGCGGTGAAAGTTATATTGTCTCCAGCGATTCCGGAGAAGAGATACTCTATGTGACGAATTTGGAAGCTTGTCATAAACTCCTAATTCCTATGATGAAAGTATTCTACGGAACCGATCAAACGTCTATGTTAACTGTCGTAAGGGCTCTATGTCGAATGCAAGAGAGATGAGTCAAATCTCACCTCTAAAGTGGTGTGTCGTCGGAGGTGTCAAGTACGAGATGCTTGATAAGATCAATCCTCTCGTCCTTTTGTAGTCCAAGCCCCCATCAATGCCCAGCGTAACTGAAAAATCTTTTCAAATCTAAGTTTGTAACGTCTGCATCCGGCTGGATGGTCAGAAGTTTCGACCGGATAAAAGATTCTGTCAGCTGATCCGGTCGGATGTAACATCCATCCGACCAGATGTTAGACCAGTAGGTCTATCTGGCAGGTCATCCGATCGGTTACGATTTTTGAGGATCAATCCGGTCGGATGTCAGATCCATCCGACCGGATAAGTGTCCTTTTGGCTACTTTTGGGGGTTGACTTCCTCGTCCTTGTCTCTCCAGCTTGCCAAAGGCTCTAGCTGTATGAGAAAATACAAAAATTATCTCAAAAGGACCAATTATCGATCGATAAGTCAGAAAGTTAAGTAAAAATCCATAGAATGCAAAATTATGCAAGCCATCCTAATATTAACCCGAAAACGATAACAAAAAGACTCAAATACGACTCGAAATATATAAAAATACATAACAAATACGTATGAATCAACCACCCCACGTTTATTGGTTTGTCCGTCTTCGAACAAACAAAAGGATCAAAACCACGCAAGCATGAAAGTAGCTAGAGGAAAGAGTCATGTTGTGCATATAATTTAGATTTGCAAATATAAACACTTTTGTCAAAAACTCTTAAGCTAAGCTCGTATTATCTTTTCCCCTTGAAATCAAAAGAATACGTCCTCACAAAAGGGAAATATATTTTGGTGCCCTCATTCGCTCGTGTTTTTCAAAAGGTAAGTATATACGCTCGAATCAACATAAACATGCATTCAACGACTCGTGAAATCAAAGACTCGTACATCGCATATGTGTGCACATTTAATCAAGAATCGGATTATGACTTTCTAGGGTTGTAATGCAGGCTCTTTAGTAAGGTATGTCATATATATAGATGGTGGCTAACTTGCGAACAAACTCAATCAAAAACTTAAGCATAGAGCAAAATTCTGCTCCTCATTCCTCCCAAAACAACCATGTATCGCTATTTTCAACCTTTTATGAATAAGGCTATTGCTTACCCCAAAACTGAATAAACACGCCCAATCCTTAGGAACATGAGTGTTAGTTCATTCTATACTCGTTTGCCTTTATAAATAGGCTTTTATTCTTAACAATTAGATGCTCGTATCAACTTAAGCACCCTTAATTTCATTTTTTTTAACTTATTCCCACCCTGCAAACGTCAAGTCTCAATAAGCAAAAATTAAACTCTCATCTCACAAACTTAACCAAAATAAGAGCTACAATGATGCTCATGGGTAAAAAAGAGACGGAATGAAGGCTCAAAAGGGGCTCATTAGGAATTTATAGTGGTTTTTATTTCTGAATATAGCCGGAATTGGGTTTTATGTGTGCCTATCATCATTTCCAAAACCAAACATACACATGCCACTTTAGAGACTTCTCAAAACACTTATCGAATCACAGCATGAAATGTTGATAAACACACAAGGCTCCTTACTAGGGTTTTATTCAAACTTTTAAAAACAAGAAGATCGAGTTTTACGAGCTTCGCAAAATTGCTAACGATTAAGTGTTGTTTTAAATATATATATATATATATATAATATATATATATATATATATATATATAATATATATATATATATATATATATATATATATATATATATATATATATATACTAGTTTAACACCCGTGTATTACACGGGATTTATAAAAAATTATATATAAAAATATTTGTGAAAATTACAAAGTTTTAGATTTAAATTAAAAAATTGAAAGTATTTGTTTTCAACCCGTGCCCTGTTCAATTTATTAATTATTATAATTATTAATTAATATTATATTTTAATATTTAGATTAAGTTTATTAATAATTATATTTATATACTTATAAAAATTAAAAAGATGTCACATTCCCAACCGTCTTTAATCTATTATAATTAATTATTATTAACCCATTTTATATTTTTATGTGTAGATTAATTTTATTAATAATATAAATTATTTATATTTTTATATTAGGAGTATAAAAGAAAATTATTGAATTAGACAAAATATAATAAAATAAAACTATTAAGTTAGGCTAAATATAATACAAGAAAATATTCAATTAGGCTAGTTTAGATCTTAATCTATTAATTATATATGACTTATTTATATTTTAATATTAGGAGGATCAAAGGAAAGTATTGAATAAGGAAATATATAATAAAAGAATTAAATTAGGTAAGATACATTAAAAATGAAATTATTAAATTAGGTAAATATTAGGCTCGGATGACACAAAAGCAAACGAAGCACCAGAATTTTTTATTTGTCAAACGAAGTATACGAAAGAGACACATAGGTTAGGAGGATTTTGCATTAATATATAGGGGTGATATATTTAATATATATAAGTAGATTTTGAGAACTTTTGCACTAAACAAGCTCAAAAAACTCTAACGTCAGATCACACAAGACATGATTTCGACAGGCAAGCCAGTACAAACACAAATAAGCATGGGAATGAATTCAACGTATGTTGACAAAAATAAAGACTCAAACGTAAACTATTTGACTGAAATGACTCGAATCATGCATGCATAACCTTTGGACTAGGTAGGCTATATCACATCCGGTCGGATGTAGTACAATTCGACCGATCCACTGCTCACATCCGATCAGATGGTAGGACAATGTGTTTTATCCGACCGGTTACCTGCACACATCCGGTCGGATGGTGCTGGTGAGAAGGAATCCCGGCCGGTTACCGATAAGAATCCGATCAGATTACCCCCCCCCCCCCCCCCTTCCCACATAGAAATAAGCAATCTCCTAAATTTGTGATTGAAGAACGTTAATCATTTAAGCAAAAATGAGGTGCAGGGAAGCAGCCATCGATCGACGGCCGGCGTCGATGAGATGTCGACGCTAATGTGCTACCAGCATCGATCGACCAACCTATCGACAACTTGTCGATGAGGTCTATGTCCATTCTGTCAATGCTTCGTCGGTCGACGCAAGTGGTCGATGAAGTCTATGTCCCGACCATCGATGCTATATCGATCGATGCAGGTGGTCGACGAAGTCTCTGTCCCGAATGTCGACGCTCCATTGATCGACGCCCTTGGTCGACAAGCTCTCCGTCCAGACCGTTGACGCTCTGTCTATCGATGCCCGTGATCGACGAGCTCTCTGTCCTAACCGTCGACCCATCGTCGATCGATGGCCTGTCGATGCCAACCCAGAACCAGCCCGTTCACTGGCTTAAAACTCAGGTATTTCGACCCAGCCCATCCAGAAAACCCGACCCGTGCTGCCTTTATAAAAATATCCCCTATCATTCTTCCTCTTTTTTTTCACAACAAAACAAGTAAGCAATGGTTATTTTTCTTTTTGCTCCTCTCCTTGTTCCTTCCAAACCCACAACAAATTTCTCACAAATATCCCATGATTCCCTTCCTTTTCTGGCGACTTTCTGATCTTGTTCACCTAATTTCGGAGAATTACTAACTTCATCTCCTTATTTTCTCACTTTTTCTCCAACTTAGACAAAAAAGGGGAGGGGGGTTACGATTTCGGTTACGAGTTCATTTGGTGAGGCAATCCATTTAAACTATATCTTTGAGACTTGTTTTTCATTATTGGGTGAGATTGAGGTGATTTGGGTTCAAGTTTTCTTTGAATTCTTCCCTTTTGAAACACCCACGCCTCGTGTTCGAAAAATGTCCTCAAAGAACCCAAACTTTAATTTTTTCCTATTTTCAAATCCCTTTCAATCCTATACTCATAAACCATGTCTCGGGCGGGTAAGCAAAAAGATATCTCGGGGAAATATGGCGCTCCATTTCTGATTTGCAATAAGGAGGAGGGGAAAGTTTTCACGTCAATTCAAGGTTGGTAATTTACTTCCCATCGGGTTGTTGACATCGAGGAGCGGGCCTAAAAAGGTTCGGAGCACCATGCTAACGTCCTTCGGTACATCAAAGGACTCAGATGCGCGGCGTTCACCCGAATGCACCTACCCGGTTTTTGCGAGCTATGCTCAAGTTTTTTTCTACATTGAACGCCGATAAGACGTTCTCATGCTGATTGGGTGGTGTTGACATTCGAGTGAGCGAGCATGTTTTTGGAGAGGTGTTTGGGTTGCCGAACGAGGGCATTTACCCAATTCCCCAAGAGGACAAATTCGACATCACCTCCTTTTGGGGCGAAGTGACAAGGGGGAATACGTGAAATTGCACTGGATTTGCTTGTACGAGGATTCATGACGATGCCGTGTACGTCGCCTACAAAATCCTATCTCATGTGGTGTTGTCCTAGTTTAGTAACTTTTCATATTCTTGCTTGTGTATTTGATACTAGTCGTATGTATTTATATTGACTAGAACCTTGACGAAGTGACGTGGTTAGATGTTTTGGTTAGGTTGTTTAGACTTTCGTTCAACAATAGTATAATTATGGGGAATGAAGTGTAAAGAACCTATGAAGTGTTTTGATCTTTGTTCTATTCATGTTTCGTTCCAAAAGGTTGAATATTCTCTACTAGCCCCGTTTTCAAATACCCTATATAGGAATTTGTGTAATTTTTTTCTTTTTTGAAGACGTTTAAAACTCCATGTATGTATCGATAAATGTAATAAATTGCATTTAGAAACATAAGATTGGAGTCAATGAACTCTCATTCTCGTCTTATGAATATTGTGCTTGTTTAGTACCTCACCTCTATGGGTACTCAAAAAAAAAAGTACAAGAAGAGAAATCCTTGTACAAGTGAAGTTCTTATAATAAGTTGTGTAACCTTTGTACGCATTTTATTTTCATTTTCTAGATTATTTTGTTAAAGAGGAATATAGATGGCTGGGTTAGTTGGATGCCGACTTAGCAGTTTGAACATGAATAGACTTTGGCCGAGACATGGATAAGGGACGTACATGGAGGGCAACACAATACTTTTAGGCATTCGAAAGAAAGTCTAAATTTCTTATCTCAACATATCATAGAATCCTTTTAGTTGAGTTTCTAGTCGATTTAATGCATTAACTTCTCGAATCATTTGACTGCATATGTGGTTAGTTCATCAGGCTAACTTTTTCTTGTCTACGTCCAGATTCGATTTTCCTTGAGGCAAACAAAAAGCTAAGTGTGGGGGAGTTGATTGGTACATTTTTGTGTGTATTTTTTTTTGTTTTTGCATTTTGTTTTGTGTTATAACGAGTTTTAGGTCATTGTACTTCTTGTTTTTCTTCCTTTTTAGTATTTTTGTAGGTCGTTTTGTTTCTATCTTGTTTAACACTTTCTCTCTCATTTCGTAAGTTATCGTTCTAATTTTGTGTGATTGCCTATTTCAGCTTTGGAATGATGAAAACTGGATGAGGGACATAGAGCTGCTATGATCGACGCGTCGTCAACACCGCCCGTTGACGCAACACCGATGCCGACGATGAAAGAACCTGTCGATCGATGTGCCGAAGTTTTCCAACCTCCATCGATCAACGCCACCCGTCAATGCAACATCGACGATGCCCACCAGCGGAGTCGACAGCCTTGGTCAATCGACACGCTGAGAGCCACATGCCACCGTTGACCGATGGCCGGCGTCGACGGTGGTCATCGCCAGAGACATCGTTGATCGACGTAAATCGACGGTCGATCAACGATCATAATTTTCACGTGATTTTACCACGACGCCCTCCTCGTTTAACACTATATAAATGATGTCTTTCTTCAGCTAGATATCAGAATCGACCAAGACCAGAAACTTACCTTTTGGAAACCCTAGTTTCCATGTATTTGAATGTTTGAATTCCTCTTTTCATCCTAGCTTGATTTTTCTTTGAATTTGTTACTTTCGATTCTTGCATTTGAATGATCCGGTGTTTGGATCTCCAGAACTCATCTCGTGGATAGTTTTTTAATTCGCTTTTTTTGCAATTCGTATAATCAATTCGCTTGGGTAATTTCCTTAGTTCGATTCTTGATTAAGTTCGTGAATTTTAATAGTTAGGTTACATGTTATTGTTGCATTGATCTTGGATTCCGTTGTTCATATGTTTTGGTATTGTCTTTGTTTGTTCTAATTTGTGAATTTATTTGGTGATTTTATTGTTCACTCATTCTTGTTTTAGATTCGTCGTTGTTTGGATATTAGTGGATTTTTCGTCTATTTGGTTTTCGTCATTTGATTGAACACCTTTGATTATTGTTTTTTTTCCTTGCTTATTCTTTTCGTTTTCATTTATCATGTTTGGAATTCAGTTTAAAACTTTAGTTGAATCGTCTACTTGCTTGTTTGATTTGAAAGTCAATTTGATCCACTATTCTTAGTTTTTAAAACAAGACAAACAACCAAACTTATTTGATCGAGTGTTTAGTTACTTTGTGTGTCTTAGCGAACATTTTTCAACTCCGATTGTCATTCCTCAAGAGATTCGACTCGAGTCAACTTGTCACTTACAACCGCTCCGTTCTCTTATGGACGAGTGTTTTGCATGTAATTGTTGTGTTTTTATCGTATTTTTAATTAGGATTTTATTGTGGTTTTAACGGTTTTTATGTCGTTTAATTTAGGTTTTTAAGTTGTTTTTCTAGTTTTGTTGTTTTTCATGTTTCTTGTCAATTTTATGTTTATTTAGGTTAAATGGTTTCAATTAATTGGAGGTTTAGTTTAATTCTTGGGCTTTGATATTTTAAAGCTTCATTTGATAGGTGAATTAAGGTGAGAAATCAAGYTAAGGCATGGAGACCAAGGCTCTAGCCTAGAGTTGCCTAAATACATGCCTAATTGGGTGAGAAGAAGCTACAAAATGGGCAACTCTCTGGAATGGTAGCCTAGCTCGCCTAGGCTCGCCTATTCTCAAGCCTAAGGCAAGCTAATTCAAGCCTACATCAATGCCTAAAGTGGCGCCCCACTCCAGCACTCTAAGCAAGCCAATGGAGCCTACGTTTCTGCCTAGAACGCAGCCCACTCCAGCCCCAAGGCTTGCCAAGAAGCAAGCTGATGCAAGCCTAGAACGCAGCCTAGCTCCAAGCCTCCTCCTTGCCCTCTTAACGCCCAAGATCAGCTCAAGGACGCCAAGGACCAAGGACGCCCAAGACCCTTCACCCACGCCCAGGCTTGGCCTCACCGAGCCACCTTGAGCCAAGGTCGAGCCACCTTGAGCCAAATCAAGCTAAAATGCCCAATTTGGCCCATTTAACTCCATTTAAACCCAATTAAAACTAGTATAAAGAGGAGACAACTCTCATTTTGGAAGACACCTCTCATTTTCTCTCAACCCAAGCATGGTTTTGGGGATTAAAAATCCTCTCTCTAGTTTTTAAGATCTAATTTCTCTCTCTTAGGTTTTAGATTCAATTTCAAGCTTTGATGTAATTTCTTTTCTAGTTTTAGATTTAATTTCAAGCACCTCCTTGGGTTTGTAAGCCTAAGAAGAATCGAAATACTCCTTTGGATTGTTTATTTTGATGCAATTTAATTCAAGCTTGCTACTCTTTCCTTTAATTCAAGTAAGTTTCCTTTCAATTTAATGTTTTATGCTTTATTTCCATGCTTTGTTCTTCATTTCCATGCTTGTTCTTCATGTTATGCCTTTTGCCTTAGCACCTTGAATTCATGATGAAACATATGAATTGACTATGGATTCTAGTTGAGTGACACACCTAGGCTATAGATCGGGTCCTTGATCGTCATGATTTTGAGTTTTTCCTATGCTTTATTTTGATTCTTATTTTATGCTTTGTTTCATGATTAAATCTTAGATCTACTCTTTGTTACTTGTTATTTTCCTTAAAATTTTGAACTTTCTTTTTGATTTCCATTGCTCTTTACATCTATGCTTTCAATTTTAGTTAATTTACTTTATTTAGGATTTTATGCATAATTGTACCTTGTGCATGCATGCTTGTACTTGGTGAAACAATGCATTTTCTTGCTTATTTTCATTTTGCTTTGCATTTTTCATTTGAGGCATCCGACGAGGCATCCTACCAACTTGTTATTTCAATTTCTAGCTGAGTTTAGCTATTTTAATTGCTTTATTTTCATTTTCCCTTTATTTTTCCAAGCTTGAAACACATTGACTACTTCAATTGAATCGATTTCCGATAATACCGAGCCATGAACCTTTTCAAATCTTTTGAACCACGAAAAACTACACTTCAAAATGGTTTGCACCGAATTTGGGAGCAAAATCAAAAGAGATTTTAGAGTTTTGCAATCTTTTCATGAGAAAATGTTGAATATATATATATAGGCGGGTTTGGACGAAGCACAAAGATTCAACTCTTCACACAAGAGGCCATAAACATGCCAAAACCCGACAAGTAAACTATTCAAACTTCCAAGCATGTGGAGTTGTTCAACAATGTAATAACGACTCAAAAGACACAAAAATCGACTCAACCATATAAAAGCGCAAGTAGTAAGCGTCACTTCGCCAAGAATGCGACGAGCTTTTTATTTTAATAAAAAGTAAGTGTTAAAAAAGTTCGATTCACCTAGTTGTACTTCCTTGATACATTGAAATCCTCCAACAACCGTAGGTGCAACAACGATGTAGAGTCACCTATCGAGTCAGGCATAGAAATTAGAGTAATTACAACACCCCTACCGTATTGGTCCATTATCATCTGATCCATCTCATCTGTGATGATAATTACCTCGAAGTGTCGTCTAATGGCTGTAAGCAAAAGACGTGATGTGCCCCTAATGTCTCTTGTTTGTGAACTAAATCCTAAGAATTGTTGGCAGTATTGTATCCCATTCTCCTTCGACCAACCAAAATCTTTTGCTATCACAGGCCTCCCTTTTACCGGTAAGCCCCATATAATGGCAACATCCAGCAATGTCACGGTGGCCTCACCCCATGGGAGGTGGAAGGTATGAGTCTCAGGTCGCCATCTCTCAACTAATGCAGTGATAAGATGAGCATCAATATCCATCTGCCCATAACGTACAACCCCATAAAAGCCAAGACAGATTAGTGCCCGAAGAACTCATTTGTGCAATGAGTTTTCTTCTCCCTGTATAGATCACCAAGGTCCTGATCCATGCCTAACATTGATAGTTGCATCCAAAATGTCATCGCTCGATCCGTTCAAAGTCTGCGAACGATGAATACCCTGGACAGTTAGAACCGATGATGATGATGATGATGATGATAATAATAATAATAATAATAATAATAATAATAATAATAATAATAATAATAATAATAATAATAATAATAATAATAATAATAATAATAATAATAATAATAATAATAATAATAATAATAATAAGTAACAATATATTACGTTTATACCAACACAAAGGGCATCAATAAAATAGATGATAATGTAGTTTGCGTAGAAACTACACAGGTTCTCACAAACTATCAAATTTAGTTATATTTCACTAGTACTTACATTAAGATTACAAACTTATAGAATTAAATCACTACAATCGTGATGAAGATGTTTGATACTGTTGTTGCTCACGTGTAACAGCCCAATCCATTGAATTACGTATTCTCGTAGTGACATCTCTTCCACGTCTAACACAAGCTCGCCTGGTTGGATCGTGGACTAATTGAAATGTTGCATTGTCCCATTCATCTTCATCGGGAAATGGAATGAACTGCCCAGCATATGTTCTTGCATAAGCATTTGTACTATAATATGCTCTCATGAAACTTGCTGGATCCATGCCCGCGTGCTAACAAGCTTGCATTGCATGAGCACAATGTATCTTACAATTACTCCATTTCCCGCATGAGCATTCTTGGGTTGTTAATTGAACCTTGAAAGTCTTAGCACGGTGTGTACCCGGTATCAACATTATCACATCAGCAATCTGTGTATGATGATGATATAGTTGTACGACTGCGTGCCATGCAAATCTTTGTTGTTGCTCGTAATGCTCCATGATGTTGCTTGGATAGGGTTGATTCCTGTGAAACCAAGCAGATTCCTTCACCATTTTATCATAGAAAAGTTTAATAGTACAAATCAATGTGAAGCGCACTATGGCAGAAATGGGCAATTGTCGCGCACCCTGTAGGATAGAGTTCATGCACTCTGAAATATTAGTATTCAGAACTCCACAACGTTTTCCACCATCTTGGGACAATGTCCATTTTGTCTTATCTATCTGTTCTAAGTAAGCATATGCAGGTTCTGATATCTTCTTAATCTCCTCCATTATCTTCGGAATAATACTGGTAAAACTGCAGCTCCGGCAATCCAACATAAATCCTTCATTGTGACATTTTTAAATTGGCTATAAAGAGTGGCATAAACATGTCTCAAATAGAAATGAGGAAACACCTGAGGGGATTGGTACTCAGCCATTTATCTAGTGCAATTGGTAATTCCTGGATGACGATCTGATATGAAGCAAACACCCTCTCTACTCCGAAGAATGTGTCTAAACACAATTTGTACAAACCAATACCACGAAGCAAAAGTCTCTTCATCTACGATTGCATAATCCAAGGGCAATAATCGTTAATCTGTGTCTAATGTCACCGCGACAAGCATCTTATATATGTACTTTGTGTACATATGTGTACCATCCAGACTAAGAACCGACGACAATGGGTAAATGCATCAATACATGGCTTGAATGTCCAGAATACATAGTGCATCATCTTGATGGCAGGGTTCTCAAGGTTTTTGTGTTTCTACTCAACGATTGTATCGAGATTATATTTCTGCAAGGCTTGCATATACTTGGGTAGAATTTGACACTACGTCTCCCAAGTACCATAAACATTCTCCCGTACTTGTTTCACCGCCTGCCATGCTTTATCATATGAAATATCATAATCGTATTTGTCCTTGATCATTTGTTGAATAAATTGGGCACAATAAGACGGATCACACTGCACCATGCCCACAAGAGTATCAGCAATAAAATCTTTATCCAAATCTTTGTGACCTAATTCAGTTGGATGCATCTGACATTCGTGAGAAGGCCCTACTTTGGTGATCTTAGACATAACACTTCTTTTGTTGTAACTCGCCCTCAAAAACCAATCTCACTGTTGAGAAGACACACTTGGCAAACTTGACTCACACATAACTTTCCACACTTTGGGTGAGCTTTCCACCACTCTAAACATACATTTCACCCATTTGGCATGAAAGTCTTTCTCTGCACTCTTCAAGTGTTTTTGATCTCTAAAAAGCATTTCCTTAATCAGGACACCTTGGAAATCGTAAATCTTCAATGGCTTAGGAGCCCCAATGGAGTCAATTGGTACATCTGAGTAGTTGGAATCAAAAAATGAAATTTTACGACTCATACGAAGATTTCCAATCAATTTGCGATTTATTGCAGTAGGATTCACAAATTGTTTGGCATCTTCACGATCCTCAAAATCACCATGCGCATTAACACCGTCGTCGTGATCATCATCATCACCACTATTATCAGAGTTAGTATCGCTTCTCATCTCATTAGGTTCAGAACTAAGAGTCGAGTCTGGCCCAAAATGATCGGCCACGTGTGTATCATCTGTTCCTATAACATTCTCTAAAACATTATCATGACTAGAGCACAAAGTATTTGTATCATGCTCCTGATTAATGACATTTAAAAAATCTTGTTTGCCTATAGGTATACTAGACACATTTTTATCCCCTAGAAGCTCTGCATATTGATAATAATAATCATGATCTATCGAGGCAAATGTGTTGATATTTTCACCTCGAGGCTCAAATTCAACGTATAGCTAAATAAATTCTAGGCCTAAGGATGGATCTAGGAATCCCCATTAATCTTGCTCATTAGCAATTGAAACACTACAACAAATGTTATTATAACAGAACTTAGCGAACACTTTTAAAACTACTTCATTTACATTACTCTTCGTAACTGTAAATAAAATATCGGTCAACTCCGCAAAATTTGTTTGACGAGAAATCCTTCTAGAAGCAATGCCTGGCGGTCATACCTCACTTCGTAACCATTTTGCACAATTTGGCCACCAAAATACACGACTATGGTGATCATATTTGAATTCGACATTTTCTATATATCTTAACAATTAAGAACATCACTAAATATTAGAATTCACGATTTATCACTTCTATAATTTATTGTACAAAATATTATGTAATTTCTATTAATTAACATGCCTTTTTTCATATAAAATATGAAAACTTCTAAAATTGTTGTATTTAATATTATTATTTAAATAGTTTTTTTTTATTATAGAGTGATTAGAATAATGAATATATAAAGTATAGATTATACTTATGGATATTCAGTTTGGCACAATTTTTGTTCATGCATGAAATTCGATTTTTGCTAAAAGATTCAAAAAAATGGAAAATATTAAAAATAAAAAATGCTCAAATAATTTGTTAACTTTTTTTTTAATATTTTGGAATCGCACACTGTGTGTGTGATTTATAATTTTATTTTCTTAATATTTAAATTGCACACTATGTGTGCAATTTGTAATTTAATTTTTTAAAAATTATTTTTAAATCGCACATTATGTGTGCGATTGTAATTTTAATTTTTTTTAATATCTTAAAATCGCACACTATGTGTGCGATTTGTAAATTAATTTTTGTAATTATATTTTTAAATCGCACACAACGTGTGCGATTGTAATTTTATTTTTTTTTTAATTTTAAAAATCAAACACTATGTGTGCTATTTGTAATTGAGTTTTTCTAAAAATATTTTTAAGTCGCACACTATGTGTGCGATTGTAATTTTATTTTTTTTAAATCTACTTTTTAATAATTTGTAGTTTCAAATTTAATTTTTTTTTAAATTCATCTATGAATTTCAATAAATTAAAAATATAAAGAATATATAGGTTTTGTCTATTATTTAGAAATGGAGGCTGACTTATTTACGCATATGTTGGGTTTTGTCCATTATTTGGAAATGGAGGGCTGACTTCAAGCAGGTTGGATATACGTAATGCATGCATAAATATAAACAACAACTTAAGAAATAATTTATAAACAGTTAGCAATAATTTATAAAGAATCATTTACCTGCATGCATAAATATAAACAATAATTTAAGAAATAATTTATAAACAACAATAATAGACATGTTACATCAACAATTTATAAAGAACAATTTAACTAGTTATCAATAATTGATAAAGAATTTAACTACATATGCAGACATACTTATTTCTAAACTAATAAAAATAATAATTTAACTACATAGAAATAATTTATAAACAAATGGTTTATAAATGGTAGCCCTACCTTTATTGGGTGGATTAAGACCATTCTTCGCTCGACACGTATCTCGGTGCTCCTAAATGGTAGTCCTGCTAGCTGTTTTAGCTACTTTAGGGGTGTCCGCCAGAGGGATCCCCTCTCTCCTCGGTTGTTTTGCATCGCGGAGGACGTTCTTGCACGCGCCCTCTGTTTTGTTGCAGATCGCGACACGATCTATCTATTTCGTGTCGGACGCTCGCTTTACTACCCGATCCGCCTTCTGTACACCGATGATATCCTCGTTATGTGTCATGCTTCGACCCCTAACGCTAGGGCCATCTTGTATATCTTCCGTTGTTACGGAGATTTCTCCGGACATATTTCAGTTCGGAGAAATCTAAGATTTACTTTGGTTCCTTGGTGACTCCTGCCGTTATCCGTCGTATTTGTCAGGTCTCTAGTTTCTCCATTGGCTCCCTCCCCACCTCTTATCTCAGTGTCCCGATGTTCCATGGTAGCCCTCATGCTACTCATCTCCGTCCGATCCTTGATAAGACGCTGGCTAAGTTTGGAACTTGGAAAGGTTCCTCTCTTTCTCTAGCTGGTCGTACCTGCCCGGTTAACTTGGTCATTACCAACACTAATGTGCATTCCATGCTCATTCTCAAATGACCGACCTCGCTTACCCACAGACTGGAGACTATTATTAGAGATTTCGTCTGGTCTGGAGATATTTCTAAGTGTAAGCATTGTACAGTTAACTGGGCCTACTGTTGTGCCCCTTGGCATCTGCTCTATCACCACAGCCAATTCCTCGTTCCTCTTCAAATTTGCTAATAACTTGCTTAATAAGTATTATATGGCCTTTCGTCTTCTCTGTGAGCGCTTCTTTAAGACGAATGGTTCACCCCGTGCCCATGTCTCCTCGTCCATTTGGGGTGGCATTAGGGGTCACGTTATTAACGTTTTGGAGAACTCTCATTGGATTCCTGGCAGTGACTCCAGGGTTAGATTTTGGTGGGATAACTGGCTCGGTTACTTCATCGCTTCCCGCATCGGCATTCCAGAGACCTTTAAGCCTCGCTTTTCTTAGACTATCACTGATTACTTTTTCTCTGGGGTCTAGCACCTCACGGAGAGCTTCTTCATCGCTTATACTGACATCGTCATTGACATCCTCCGGTTTCCCATTGTCCCTCACATTGACGATAAGCGTGTTTGGTCTATCTCCCCTACTGGGACATCTCGACCAAGATTGCGTACGACCATCTCCGACAGAAGTTTCTCAAGGTCCGGTGGGGCAACTGGATTTGGTCTTCTCATATTCCCGTTCAGCGCTCTATCACTATTTGGAAGGCGATCTTTAATCTGCTCGGTGTCCTCGACGTGATCCGCAGGCGGGGTTCATAGGTCCTTCCTTTTGCTATTTTTGCTTCGTGATTTCTGAGACGATCGACTGCATCCTCATGGAGTGCCAGTTTGCACGACACCTTTGGAGCTGGATCGAGGACTCTTTCGACATCCAGTTCCCCCTGTCAAGTGGTTTTTCTAATCTTTGTGTTTTTGTTATTGACTGTCGTTTTAGTGCTCAAGTACTCTTCTTATGGAAAGTGGCATTCATCTCGGCGATTTGGACGATCTGGCACCTCCGGTGCAATTCTATCCATTATGGATTTTGACCTTCCACCACGGAGGCTCTTATACTCATTCGTTCACTCATTTTAGAGTCTTCCGCTCTGGATCACGGCACGATGACGAACACTGTCTCTGACCTGATTTGTATGCACAAATTGGGTGTGCGTGGTAGGCCCGCGCTTCCGGCCACCCTTTCCCCAGTTACTTGGTTGCCTCCCTCACCTGGTTGGATTAAGGTGAATACGAATGGTAGTGCTCCGTGCTGTCCTGGAGATTGCATTGCAGCGGGCATTTTCCGCACGTGTTGGGGCTTTGTAAAAGGCGGTTTTTCAAGATCGCTTTGCTAGGTTTTTGCCTTCGAGGCTGATTTAGAGGCCGCAATCATTGTTGTTGAGGAGGCTGATCGAGAGGCTGGAGACGGATTTGGCTGAAATCTGACTCGACTTCTGCGGTGGGGCTTTTTGTGAAGAATAGTCTGGATGTCCATTGGCACTTCCTGGCTCATTGGCTTCGAATTCTTTTTCTCACTACCTCAATTGAGTTCATGGTCTCGCATGTTTATCGAGAAGGCAATCGCGCTGCTGATGCGCTTTCCAAGTTCGATTCTCCTTATTACGATTGGTTTACGTCGTCTCCGACGTTCCTCTCAGGTCTGGTGAACGATGATATTTTGGATAAAACGATATTTCGTTTATCACGATAAGGATATCAGCCCCTCGGATGGCAGTTTAATCTCGGTTCGGCAGAGGAGATTGGTATTGCTGCTTTATAGATCACGACCTGCTTGTTGTAGCTTGCTTTTACTTTTAGCCGGTTTGTGGCTTTTAGCGTTCTTAATCGCTTTGATCCATTCCTTCTACTACTGGCATGGGGAGGGTACTCTTCCCTCTACGAATATTTTTCTCACAAAGGTGGGTTTACCTCGGGATGTTTTAATGAGGCATTTAAAATCGCACTCTTAGTTTGCAAATTCCCACATTATTAGTTTTTTTTTTTTTATATTTGAAATGCGCACTCTTAGTTTGCGAATTGTAATTTTATTAATCTTTTAAATATTTTGAAATCGTACACGTAGTGTGCAATGTGTATATTATATATATATATATATATTATATATATATATACTATATAGTATATATATATTATATATATATACTA
>BMAC01000600.1:956955-1017457 GCA_014905375.1 Phtheirospermum japonicum | reverse complement strand
TATTATATATAATTTGAGATCGCACACTATGTGTGCAGTTTTAATTTAAAAAAAATACAATCGCACAACAAATATTCGATTCCTATTATATATATATATAAATATTTTTTAGGAATCGCATACCATATGTGCGATTCCATATAAAAAAAAATCATAATTCAAGAACTGCATATTGTATGTGCGATTATACCTATTTTAACAACCCCTTCCAATCACCCCCTATAAACACAATTTGATTTTGAAAATGTAATATTTATGCATATTTTTCAAGAAAAAGGGAATCGTGAAAAATGGGAAAAATCCCGATTGTATGTGTGAGATTGAAAGGGAGTTTCATAACTTTGTTCAGTAAGGCCTCTTTGAACTAGCATTCGTTGGGATTGTGAATTCTGATATTCAGAATATTAGAGTATTCACAATTCTGTGAATAGTAAGAATCTTTGTTTGTTATAGGATTCAAGATCCTTTACTTTTTATTGTATATGTCAAATCATGTGTGAAAAATGGATGATAATGTATTAATATATTGTATTTGATGTCAAAGCATGTCTGAAAAGTAGGTGGTAGTGTATTATTATATTATATTTAGTAATATTTAATTATTTAGTTGTAAGATATTATTGTTCGAATATTTGATTTTTGAATCTTAGGGCTGTTTGGACTAGGCTTCGTTGGAATTCTGAATTCTGGTATTCAGAATCTTGATTATTCAAAATTCTGTAAATAGTAAGAGTTTTTGTTTGTTATAGAATTCAGAATCCTTTACTTTTTACTGTAGATGTCAAATCATGTTTGGAAAGTGGATGATAATGTATTTTTATATTGTATTTGATGTCAAATCATGTCTGAAAAGTGGATGATAGTGTATTATTATATTGTATTTAGTAATATTTAATTTTGTAGATATAATGATGATGTGATAAAAGAGATGAGTGTGGGGTTAGGTGTAAGAAATGGTTGGTTGTGAATTGAAAATTAGAGTCGTAGAACAAACGAGGATTGGGATTCGAAATCCCAATCCTGGTATTGGGAGTCCTAGAACAAACAACCCGATAAAGAACGAGTATTCGGTATTGCGAATCCTGAATCCGTTATTCCGAATCCTAAGAAGGGCATTTTTTAATTGGGCGCGGATATACGCACCCCAAAATATTATTAGTTGACCTCTATGATAAGAACACCCCGAATTTTTTTGAAATACATTTATTTTTACTAATTCAACCCCACAAACACCTTATTTAACCCATATAATATAATAAATAATATAATAATAAAAATAAAACAAAAAAAAGAAAAAAAAAAAGAAAAGTAATACCAAAAGATAAGAAAAAGAAAAGTAAGAAGAAAAATAAAACCTTCATCAATTTGAAGAAAATGGACGAATTAGGGCCCGACCCTCAAATCCTGACCCCATGTGGCAGTGCAAGAAGAAAATCGATCGGCATTTCAAATTTGTCGGAGTTCGAATTCGTCAATTACATTCTCTGGTCGCCTGATCTGGTCTGCGCCGCTCGAGCTCTTCTCCAACGGCGTCCTCCTCCCCCTCCACCGCCCATCGAACAATGCACCGCTTCTACCGGCGCCAGTCCCGGAACCTTTCTGGTCGGATCGCGGGCCGCCCGAACCCGAAATTATTATACCGCTCAATTGTCGGCTTCCTCCATTAATAATACATTGTCCTCCTCGATGCGGTGACGAGATATTTTTAGGAAGAATGGCAAGAAAAGCTCACGGTGGCGGTCTATCGACATTGACGCAGAGAAAGCAGAAGAAAGAGAGAGGAGAAATAGTATCGGCGGCGGCAAACCTCAACATTAATATATGACCATTCTCGAGGAGTAGATTCGGAAACGGCGCAACTGAAAAAAAGTGTCTCCGATCTCAAAAACTTCAGCCTCTCCGCCTCCTCCCGCGAGATCTGATACGCGACGGCGATCACGTCCACGACATCCCTCTCAGGGCGGAGGTGCGGCCGTTGAGCGTGTTCATCATCGCGTTGTCGTTGGTGTTGAACTCCACCCACTCGCAACTCTGCTCGTCGCCCTGCTTCACCACCGCAAAGTTCTGCGGCACGACCACCGCCTGCCCCTCCCGGACCTGGCCGTCGAACACCGACTGGCTACAGTGGTTCACGACCTGCATGCGCGACTCGCCGCGGGTGATGTACATGATGTTGTGGGCGTTCACGAACCAGTGCATAAATATAATATGTTTATATAATTGCATAAATTTTATTTTTACAATTTTATATATATTTTTTAATAAAACTATTTTAATCTTTTCATTTATAACTATTTTTGTCTAAAATATTTAGAGGTCAACTAATAATAATTTTGGGTGCTTATATTTGCGCCATTTTTAATTTCCTCAATTAAAAAATCGATGATGGGGTAATTGATATTTGATTTGGTTATTTATTATTTTTATGACTCCTTAATTTGAAGTTGCAACAAGAAAAAATACGGTGGGAATCGCCAAGAGGCACCGCAGTGTGCACGCAGTACGCTCTTACCCCTCTTTTTCTCTACGTAGTCTTCCCCATCGCCATTATTCTTCTTTGATTTTGGATTACAAAACTGAAACAAACACCAATTGTACCGAGAACTCTTATCGTTTTGACCGGAGTGAAAACTTTGTACCGGCACCGATTTTTTCTGAAATCACGTCTCTGAATACGGAGTTCTTTAATTCATAAAGAGAGAGGGGGAAACGAGGAAGAGAAGAAGAATGACCGAAGTGGATCAGTTACTGTCTAAGAAAGTGGCCGATCGTTACCTGAAACGCGAAGTCCTCGGTGAAGGTACATACGGTGTCGTTTACAAAGCCATCGATACTAAGGTATAATTCTTATTCCATTTTGTAGTGTACGTGCTTGTCTGGGCTATTGGGTTCTGTCTATGTTATCAATCCGTATTATAGCCTTTTCGTTTTTCCAACCTTATGTGCCAAATAATTGGTATTCTAGGGTTTTTGCTTGGGCATCGGATCAGCTGGAATATTTGCTGTCTTTCTTTATTCGGTTTTGTTTGTGAACGAGTTTGTCTTGTTTGATTTATCAATAATTTAGTTCAGTGTGGCTTTTCGGTGTGGCAAGATGATGGTAGGAGTTGCAAATGTTTCTGAAGCCGAGGAAGAACAAGGATGAGTAAATTGTTTTGGGTTCCTTATTATGGGTTTTGGGTGTTGGAGGCTTCAATAGATATTGCATTCATCAATTCTATGTGGCTATCTTCTGTGTGTTCTAATATTGGAGTCTTTAGCTTAGATACTGTAAAATGAAAGGTCCTTGATTGCTACCACTTTCCATTATAATTATGTGTGCAGACAGGGCAGGTAGTTGCCATCAAGAAGATTCGACTAGGGAAGCAGAAGGAAGGAGTGAACTTCACAGCGCTGAGAGAAATTAAATTACTTAAGGAGCTCAAGGATCCAAATATAATTGAGTTGATCGATGCGTTCCCTCATAAGGGGAACTTGCACCTTGTGTTTGAGTTTATGGAGACAGATATGGAAGCCGTTATTCGTGATAGGAATATCTTTCTTTCTCCAGCTGATATCAAATCGTACATTCAGATGACTCTGAAGGGGCTTGCATTTTGCCATAGGAAATGGGTCTTGCATAGGTGAATTTTTTTCAAGGTGGTGCTATTTATTATGTCGAGCTTGCTTCATTTTTTTTGAGTTTCTTTATTGTCTTGACCAGGGATATGAAACCAAACAACTTGTTGATTGGACCTGGCGGGCAGCTTAAACTCGCTGATTTTGGGTTGGCTCGTTTATTTGGGAGCCCAGGTCGAAGATTCACTCATCAGGTATGCTGTCTCTGGTTCCATCACACATATCTGATTAATCCATGAACTCTCAGAGTAAATAGACTGGCATGTGCTCCATATGGACATTTTTTTGTGTGTTTAAATTCTTGACACCCAGTTATTTTGATGGAGTGTTGACAATTGTAGAAAAAAAGTACGATAATTTTGCCTGGATGCTTGCCTGTGGCCACAAACACTGTTGCCAGTGACTTCTGTCTTTAAATGTAATCTCTTGTCAGGCTGTCGCTTATGGGGATATGCTAGTTCTACTTCAATATCTGAGTATAATTTAAGAATTTTAAATCTGCAAAAGCTTCCTTATATCTTAATCCAGCATTTGAGTTGATATTTTTTAATAAATCTTTTTGTGGTAAATCCTATTGAACTGTTCAGTATCATATTAGGTTTTTGCTAGATGGTACAGAGCGCCAGAGCTGCTGTTTGGTGTCAAGCAATATGGACCAGGGGTAGATGTGTGGGCTGCAGCATGTATATTTGCTGAACTACTTTTACGTCGACCTTTTCTGCAGGTGAAACTCAAATTTATTATTGTCATTTTGTCCCCTCAAGCTTGACTATATTCAGTGTTTTATTTTTAGTGACTATTTATGATAGCGATTGATTTGTCATATTAAATTTAAATATATTTTAATTATGCTTATTTAAACAATTAGTTGGCTTTGGGCCCGTCGAAGTAGGGTTAGGTTTATTTATCTATTTAAGTAATAGAGTAGCAGTCTTTTAAGGCATCGAGAAAGCAGTAGAAAAATATTAGCAGATTATTTCTTGGGCAGGAAGTTCACTTACTGAGAGGGAATCGGCGCTCTGATCTCGGGGCAGGCGAACCTGTTTGTTTCTTTTCTTTTATTTTAATTATATATTCTCTGTTTGTAAACCATTTACTCTATTAAATTGGTCCGACCTTCCGGATGACGAAGATGGGGACACGTATGGTTGCGATGGAGGCACATGCGGAGATGATAGAGAAGGGTTTGTCATATGTACGGGAGGAAGTCCCCAAATCCAACCAGTTCTTATTATCTAGTTGGTGGAGATGCTTTCAACCTTCCTGCGCGAGCGAGAAGGGACTGTTGCCTCATGATTACGTCGGCGCAACAACTACCACCAAAGCAGTGGCGACGGTGCCCGGTTTTTCTCCCATGACGACACCTGTTCCTCTTTCCGTGAATCACCCAATTTTGCGCGAACAAAGTCAGGAACTCGGCGGTGGTGATGAATCAGCTTCCTCTCTTCCGGCCAGTCGTGTGTAGCCTGACGAAGCCACCTTTTTTGCTGCCCGACATATAGGTTTTCCCAATTTTCACGGCGATGACACCGTTGAAGGGCTATCCCCCTCTCGCCTTTATCATACACCCAAGACTGACAAATCCATGGCGCATGACTTATTTAATCGAATGGAGGATTATAGCAAGTTGTCCACTATTTTTCTTCGTTGGACGGATTGGGAGAAGTTGCATGAGAAGATGTGCACTGAGAGTGCAAAATTATCCGAGATTTAAAAGCAGGCGATGAGACTCGGTGTCCCTATGCGTTAATTGGCGTTCTTTTTGTTTTTTTTACGAAGGCCTTATAGTCTTGCCGTACACTAGGGAGTGCGGGCCGATCGACCACCGGGGCTGGGTTTTTTCTCACACTTCAGCCTTGAGGACAAGGCTGTTTTGAACGGTGGAGTTGATAGAGATCGATTTGTCATATTTAATTTAATTATGCTTATTGAAATAATTAGTGCGCTTTGGGCCTGTAGAATTAGGGTTAGGGTTATTTATCTATTTACGCATCGAGGGATCAGCAGATTACTGCTTGGGCAGGAAGTCCACTTCCTGAGGGAATCGGCTCTCTGCGCTTGTGGCAGGCTGGGCCTGTTTGTTTCTTTTATTTTAATTAATTGTTCTTTGTTCGTAAACCCTTGACTCTATCAATTTATGTAGCGAGTCTCGAGTTTTATTGGTATATTGCTATAATAATAAGATACTTTGGTGCATAACAGTCATCACTCACGATAAGTGACTATTTAGGGCAGTTATAACCTAGGGAATTTTAGCATATACCAGCTGTCCATGAATGACATCAGTATGTAAAACTCTTTGGACGCGTCTGAGTAGTTGGTTGCTTCAATTTCATACAGTCATCACTCAGCCCATTTTTTTTTTTTTGGAATATGAAGTGATGCTTTATTTTGAGGTGATGCAAAGTTTCTATTGCAACTTCCCGCTCGTCCTGCTTTTATAGTCTTGGGATGTACTCAATTTTGAATGTGTTACATTTCTACTAGTTAAGTAGTGACCAAAAATCTACATTTCTGCAGGGAAACACTGATATTGATCAACTAGGAAAGATCTTTGCTGCTTTTGGGACACCAAAGCAATCACAATGGCCAGATATGGTGTATCTTCCTGATTATGTGGAATACCAATATGCGCCTGCTCAACCATTGCGTGCATTGTTTCCCATGGCCAGTGATGATGCTTTGGACCTTTTAGGAAAAATGTTTATGTATGATCCAAAAGCAAGAATTTCAGCTCAACAGGCATTGGAGCATCGGTATGCTCTATTCAACGCAGTTGATGGTAAATTGACAAACACAGGCATTTACCTTTGCTTTTCTGCAGGTACTTTTCTTCCACGCCTCCAGCTACGGAACCTGCTTTGCTTCCAAGACCTCCCCCAAAGAGGGAATCTATCAATTCAAAGGTCTCAGACTTTAATCCTCAGGAGGGTCCTACAGTATTGTCTCCTCCAAGAAAGCAAAGAAGGGTGATGCCTGATCGTGAGGGGTTTGATGTAAGTGCTCGCCAGATGGATAGGATGGACGACCATGGGAATGAGATAAGACAGACAGCTGGGGAGAGGAGTGAACATGCTCCAATGTCTTTGGACTTCTCAGTTTTTGAAACGAGGGAACCGAATAGACCAACAATTACCAGGTAGGCAATTTCAAGTCAATATGTTTGATGATACATTGATATTACCTTGAATGTCAATTTTTGGATATGGAGTTTTGTGCCATATAATCGTGGTTATATAGTTATATCTTGTTTTTATTTGACTGTTCCAGAAACAATTATAGTTGGGTATGTTTCAGCACACAGATGCAGCTTGAGGGAGATATGGTCAAAAGTCATATATACTACTATAGGATATAAATTGAATTTAGTAAAAGGTAGGGATCTATAGACGGGATAAATTAATCAAATAAACCCATGAGAATCATGGGAAGCAATTGCTCAAACATATATGTGAAGAAAATGTTACCATTTTGATGCTTGCTACAGATTTTTCAGAGATCGTAAACATAGAGGATGCAACATAAATTTGTGCATAATAATATAGTATTTATCTGAAATCCTTTAGTTCTTTATCAATGAGGAGGCCAACTGGAAAGGGGTATTAACCAGTTTTCTAAAACGCGCCCTAGGCAGGCGCCTAGGCGCTTGGCGTCACCAGGCCGCCGCCGATTTTCGAAAATCGGCCACAGAAATTGCCGGGCGCCCTTGGCGCCCAAGTCGTCCGCGCACCATGTGATGTTTTATTATTTTTTTAAATTTTTTCTGGCCCAAAACGACGTCGTTTTTGGGCCTATTTTTTATTATTTTGATTTTGTAATCGTTTTGGGCCTATTTTTTGATTATTTTGATTTTTTAATGTATGCTATGGTATTGTTATTTGACTAATGAACTTATGGATCTATGTTGTTTTGAACTTTGAATTGAACAATGGTTTTAACTTGTGAATTGTAACTTGTGATCATTACTTTTAGTTTTGGATTGTTATAGACTTTATTGTGTAGCAGGTAGTATGTTGAACTATTAATGGTTGGATGTAATGTTGTAAATCAAGGTATTTATTCTCAAATTCTAGGCCCCGCCTAGGCGCTAGGCACTGGCCTGGTGCCTAGCAGCCGCCTAGCGAGTTTTAGAACACTGGTATTAACAAAAGTTACTGCTGAAGTTTAACACAGACTCTGTAAAATTGATACAGTAATACCTTCTTGAGATTCCAGTACTTCAATTTTTCACAATTACTAAGAAAAATCCAAGGAATAGCTCGAATTTACCAATTGGAGCTGCCACCCTTCAGTAGAAAACTTAGGAAGTGATTTTGGTTCTGAGGTTTTGAATATAAATTTGTAAAGAATGACTGTACTCTATTGTATATACACACACTGGCTCAATAATACACTAGTAGGGATCGAGCCTGAATTCCCCCCATCCTCCTCTTTGGGTGTCATTCAACAACAACAAAAAAAACTATATAAATTTACTTCAGTTTGGTGTACTGTATTGATCTGTATCTCATGTGCACTTCGTGAATCTGCATATACAGTAGTGAGGGAAATCATGAATCTGTTATACGTACTGTGTCAGTCAATCCAAAGTTAGCGTCTTCCCCCACTAGATACGTGATCTTGTGTCTCCAGGCGATTTTCCTTTGGAATAGTTCAGGTTCAAGGGTGAGTCTTAAATGATGTCATTTTGATCAAGTAAATATTGCATTGAAAAGATACAAATGGACATATAAAATAAATATAATTTGCAAAATAGGTTGATTTGTTTGCATATGTTGATTGGGAGTATATTGGGTTTACGTCCAGGAAACTACAAGTGAAAAAAGTAAAACCCTCGAAAAGAGAAATGTGCCTTGTTTTTTTTATCACCCACCAATTTTGTCCTTGTGGTTTTGGTATTAATTTGTACATGAAATTGGATGTGTTTGTCCATGAGATCACTGTTTAGTTGCCTACCATTTTTCTTGTGCTTATACATGAGCTGGTCTTGGATTTTGGTAAGGCTGGCTCTTTATGTACAAATGAACCCACTCATTCAAGCCATTTAAGTGGCAAGAATGGGCAGGCAGATAGCATTTGGGTTATATTACCATAAGAACTATTCATAGTTGAGGGATTGCATCTGACTGCCGGCAGTCTTTGAACGAGGATGAGATTTCAGCCCTTTTGCTTATATCCAGGTGTTGTTATTTTTCTGATGGTTACATATACTTAGAGCATTCATGCCTTATGTTTCAATTTTAATAGTGATGATCTGCTTGTGTGCTGTAGTAAATTATGTGAGATTTATATTTCTTTCTCTCTATATATTTATATATGTACATATATACACCACCTATTACACGACTCAATTCATTTGAGTAGCTTCTTTACCCTTCACTCTAATAAGATAAACACCATTGTCAGCCATAGTGCTCTAAACTCACTGCGAGGAAAGCACCTCAACAATACTTGTGTCCTAACTACTATAATGTTCTAATTTTTTAGCCACAACTATAAGGTCATGGTAGGTTTTTCTTCCCAGACTTTTACTATGCAAACACTGAGGTTCATGTTTATGCTATTTGATTTCATTGGAAATACCCCAGTTCTCTATTTCTCATTTTCGAGAAACCATCATTCCAAACTATTATCCCTTTTTCCAAGGCAATTCTGTCATCCCTATACAATCATCAAATAGGAAGTCCCAAGGATGCCATATTCTAGCAGCCCAAATTAGGATATTGAATAAATCCTCCTCTATAAGTTGTCGGTCAAGGGCTCCTTCCCTCTCCCCTTCTTCGGAAATGAGACTGCCTCAGTCCATATATACACTGATTTCTTCCATTTACTCATTTTCTCCAAACCTGTCTTCAAACTTAGTGGGGTGCTTCCAGATAGACTTCCTATTCTTATTCTCCATTGCTAAACACATTTTTAACATCTAGTTGGAACTATGACCTCTTCAAATTAATAGCTAGGAAGTATTATTTGAATCTTACTCAGCTTGACCACCGAGCAAACATCTCCTGATAGTCAAATAATCCTTTTGCTGCTATTCTTGCTTTATAGTGTTTCAAGGTGTCCATCTCAGTGAATGATGTGATGTATTTCAAAAGCTCATGTCAAAGGACATCCATTCGAAGTTGTTGGAGAATGAATGGGGATTGCCTATGCTTGGTGGAGAAGATGAAATAACAAAAACTTTAGGATATGTACTTGCTATAATAAAAAGAACAAATGGAATTGTTTGGGAATTATGCTGTAACAAAATTAACGAAGCTGCTAAAGGAAATAAATTTGAAATCTCAATCAGAGATATCGGAGAGGAGATCAATTAAAATTGCTTGACCCCAAAATTATGTGCCTTTTTGAATGCATCATTACACCCCTCCGAGACAACACCGATCCCATGTGGCACAAAGTCCTCACCATCTTTAGGAAAGTATAAAGTTTGCTGGAATTCATGAACATACTGTCGATGTCGATGGACCTGACATTTTGTTTCAACTTAGCTAACTGGCCTAGACGATTGAGACATTTAGGAGAGCTAAAATGCAGGGTACATGTGTTTTTTTTTTTAACTAAGCCAAGAAAGTTTGGCAAACCTAAACTCGGTGTACCAAAGTTGGGCGGTGTGTATTATGTGATAAACTGTCATGCCCACCTTCTCACATTCATTGTGCCCTTATTAGCAAAGTAGAGTTCTCAACATTTGATCCAAACCATTGGGTCTTCTTTGCCCGAAATATTTGGGAAATCCCACTATCGTGTTGGCAATATTTTTGTTGGCTGATTTGGGTTGGAGTTGACGGGGGTGGCTGAAGATCATGGTAGTACTGCAACGGTGGAGTTATGGGGGTGTTTTGGTGTTCTTTGTGTTTTGTTTAGCTAAAATGTCTTTCATCAAATTGCTTAGCTTGTGAACCGTGTCTGCCACGGAATCTAGCTTTTGGATTGAGAATTGTATGGTTTGAACAAAAGATTGGAGAGCCCGAATGTCTGCTTGGAGAGTTTAGAGATCGCCAATATTGACGCCCGACAATGGAACCATTTCGAAATGTTATGATCTTTCATAAATTGTGTCAATGGCGATCAAAGTTGGAGGATGAACTGGTATTTACCTATGTTTGACGGAGAAGATGAAATGGCACAGATTTGAGGATATGTAGTTGCTATCAATAGAAAAAACAAAGTGGAATTGTTTGGGAGTTTTCGTTCTCCCCTTTTCCCCCTTTTTCTAAGTCTGGTATTTCATTTAATAAAAAGGTCCCCTTATGTAATAGGTAATTACAACCTCTCAAGTCTCAACCAACAATCAATTTTGCTTTCAGGCTACCATCTCCCATGTTTCATCATCTTGTCACACATTTTCAGTGATAGAAGGGAACATGTATAGTTTGTTCACAACGGCATGCGGTGTGTTATATACCCTTTTAGAGCATCCACAACGGTGGAGCTCTTTTGTGGTCCCCACTTGCCACCTCATTGACACATTAAATTGGAAAAAGCTCAAACCTCTTCTCATCATCAAAAACCTCTCGCCCACTTTCTTATGGGTCCCACTTAGACATGCACAATTGGTTCCGGTTAACTAGCGAACTGCCGGTTCCAGTCAACGATTTGGTTGACCGTCAACCACGGTTCACGATTAGAACCGAAACCGGGGTTTGGAATAACTTTGAACTGCTTGTTTCGGTTATAACTGACAGTTAAACCTCTGTAAATTTGAAAAAAAAAAAAGGCTGGGATGATATAGCCGTTGGGAAACAAACCGGCGGTTCAAATCGAAATTGCCGGTTAACCAGCGAATCGGCGGTTCCCAACGGCTAGTTTTGCTTTTTTTTTTAAACTCTTTTTTACACCTATAAACAAGCCCCTTCCCAATACCATTACTCAGACCAATTCATTTCTAATATTCTTCTTTTATACTTCCAAAGTTCCAAGCTTTAAATTCTAAAAATACTATCAAGAATCAAGTCTTGACTCTCGTTTCTAAAGTTCTATAATCTTTTCATAATTCACTCTCTCGTGAATATTCCACTAATTCTTCTGATTCTAGTGATCCCCTTCACCTTATCCGAGTTTCAATTTTGGTAGTAGTAGTACTTCTAATGTAAGATCATTGTTTTTCGACCTTCGAGAGGCTACTTTAGAAACGAGTAAGGGCTGGTGCTAGTCCATCTCAAGAATTGGACACTTATTTAGGTAGTTTTGATCTGAGAACTTATACTGAAAAAAACCCTTGTGCGGTGTTGGTCGAGAATGCCATCTATTTTTCCTATACTTTCTAAAATTGCAAAGGAGATTTTCACCGTTCCTTCGTCAACGGTTTCCGTTGAACAAGCTTTTAGTGTCGAGGGCTATGTTGGACGAGCGACGATCTAGATGATTGCCTCGCAATCTAGAAAATCAAGTTTTGCTCAATGATTGAGTTGAAGTCAAAAGGCGCACCCAACAACCCGATTTTGATGAAGGTGAAGTGAGCGACCACAACGATATCACATCGAGAAGCAACAATGATTAAATAAGGTCCAGGACGAGCCTCCTCCACAATCCATTTTCGGCAACAAGGTAAGTTAAGTATAAGAACTACTTGGGCTTTGATTCCTCAACGAGTATACAGTCAAGTTAATTCCAATATTAGAAGTTAAAATGTTTAATTTTAACTTCTTATATTAGAATTAAACTCAAGTCTTTTTTTTTAAACAACTTGTTTTTTTTATTTTCAAAATACATACGGACTACGTGAGCTTTGATTCCTCAACGAGGATACGCAGACAAGTTAATTCCAATATTAGAAGTTAAGATTTTTAATTTTAACTCCTACGAATTAAACTCAAACTCAAGTCCTTTTTTATTTATTTTTTTAAACTCGTTTGTTTTTCCAAAATACATAAGAACTACGTGGGCTTTGATTCCTCAAATGAGGATACGTAGGCAAGTTAATCCCAATATTGAGAGTTAAAATTTTTAACTTTAACTTCTAATTTCAGAATTAAACTCAATCCTTTCTCTTTAAAAAATATAACTTTTTTTTTCATTTTTAGAAATTTAGAATTAAACACAAGTCTTTTTTCTTTAAAAATTATTTTGTTTGTCTTGATTAATTTTTTCAAAATACATACTTAAACCCCCCTACCCCCACCCCGAAAAAAAACCGCTTGTTACGAAATGAACTGGCGGTTTGTAACCGTAACCGGTTTTCATCCAGTTCGGTTACGGTTTGGGATTTTCCGGTGAAAAAAAACGCCGGTTCGTAAAGTCCGAACGTTCACCTCTAGTCCCACTTTGTCCAGTTCAAAAATAACAAATAAAATATGAATACCTTGTGTGATGTAGGACTCACCAATGGCCGCAAAATTATTCAAAACCTCACCTCTTTATTTAAAGAGTTGGTTTGTGTGAAAAAGCTTTTTGCCCAACTCCACAATGGTAAAAAGCTTTTTGTCAAGGTTTTTCAATATGAAGAAGCTCTAAAAAAGCCACCATTGTGGTTGCTCTTAGAATGTATAAAACTACCTTAAGGGTTGTACTATACTTGTAGCTTTTGTCTTTCTTGGATCTAGTCAGGTCAGTCTATGTGAGTGCGTTAATTATCTTCAGCAGTCATCCTTGTTAAATTAAGCAGGGCCCATCTCATATTCAGTAGAACCATTTTTTTTTTTAATAGTTAAAAATGTGGACTATAGTTTGGGATAACAAGTTATTCTGCAACATCTTGGTCTGCTGGTTCTTTGTCGAAAAACATTAGAAAACTCACCTCTAAACTTCAAGTAGTTCCATTCAAGATCCTCTTTATCTTGTATTTAGGATATTGTAAGTTCTGTTCTATATTAAGTTTTCTCAAAGAAAACCAATTTGATATTTTGAATTGTTTGACCGATGATTAGCTATAAGTTGGAAATTCTATAGGAGTGGCGATACCTTTTCTTGTTAGGTTGAATTAAGCTAAAACCTGACTTGCCAGTGCGATGCTTGAACTGTTTTGTTTTTTTATTTTTATGTTCATTTATCAAGGCTAATATGCGAATGCTGTCATTTCACTGTAAGTTGTCTTTGTTATCTCAAAACATTAACTGCTCAAGGACAACTCATCATAACCTATATCAGAAGTGCAATCTCTATAGAATATACTTCATAACTCTAGGGTTGTCTAAAGGATTTAAGAACATGTAGACTCAAATATGAATATAAGTAAAAGACATCGTAAACAAACACACGCCACACATATTTGTACAAATTGTGTATGTGGCACATTTTGTCAATGAGGTTTTCTATCTAAATTTTAAATAGCTTAACTTTGGCACAAATGCACACATGATTTACCAGCTGTAAATCATTGTTTCAAAAAACGACCGAGGCGTACGCCTCGAGGCGCGCCTCGGAATGGTTTGGGGGAAATCGGTTTGAGGCGGGCCGCATCAGATCCCCATGTTGGGAACGTACGCCTCAACTCGGATGTGCCTTGAGGCGGACGCCTCAGTTTTTGAGGCATGTTTTTTATTTTATTTTTGAATTTCCTCTTTTATGTTATATTTCTTTATTTATTTTATTTTTATAAATGTATAAAAGAAATTAATATAAATAGAATAATATAAAAGGAGGTAAATAGAATTAAAACCAGTCGGCCGAAACCTTACGCACTCCTCTCTCCTCTTCTGCTAGATCTGTCCTCTCTATCTCCACTTTTTTCTCCCCTTTCTTCTGAACAAATTATATTGTTATATAAATATAGGTGTTTGCTATTGTTAATTTGTTATATAACTTTTAAAAAACAAAAATAAAAAAAAAGAAGCTATATTGTTTTTCTTGGCAGTTAGTTGAGTTTTTTAGAATAATCCCTTAGTTATATTTAATGGTTGATTGATAATTGTTAGTTAATTGTTAATTTTGGTTTTGACTTAATTTTAGACTTTTATTTGAGATTTTTTATTTTTTTAGCCACTGTCTTGATACTTCTTGTTTTATAAATTTTTTAAATTGTTGGATTTAATTGTTAGTTGTTGGTTAATTGTTAATTTTTGGTTGTGAATTAATTTTAGACTTTTTAGTTAACACACACACACATATATATATGTGTGTGTGTGTGTATATATATATATAGACTTAGTTTTATTATTTTTGGTTTTTTATTTTAGGTTTTCCCAAAAAATTGAGGCGCACACCTCGTTCCGCTTTGAGGCGTACGCCTCGTTTCATCTGAGCAAAACGCCTCGTTTCCACCTTTCGTTTTTTGAAACATTGCTGTAAATACGAAATATTTCTTATTAGCTTTTATTGAAACTTTCGTTCTCTGTTTTTGTTAACTAACCTTGAGTACGCATGCAATGTCTCCATTCCATCGTTTTGTGAATTGTGAAATTTTTTCAACGTCTGTTGGAAAAATGGTCTCGACTCGTTATTGTCGTCTCTTTTGTCTTTTTGTTTATATTGACTTGATTCCAATAGAACTGTTCCTTTGCAGACGACATCTTCTCCAGCCTAGATTCTTGTAGTCCTCAGTTAAAATGTCAAGTCATTTTACGATATCCTATTCTTGAATATAGACAATGCTATTTTCGTTTGCTTTTCTAATTCAATAGCTTTTCCTCCAAAAAAAAATTAAATGTTACATGTCCATAGATATCTTTTTTTCTTAGTTATAACAGTGCTAACTTAGTGTTTTTTTAGAGATCAGGAGTCCTTTTCTCAAATTACATGCTTTCGATAAATATAAACACGTAGTTGTTCTACTTATTAGCCTAATCTATAGATATGGTACCAAGCCTGTCACTTATGCTTATGCAGTTTAACCATATGACATAATAACTATACCAAATTTTATAAATGTACTATTTGCGCAAGTGAGCATTGTATGGCAAGTCTAAAAATTTATTTGAGAAATAGTGGGGCAAATGAAGTGCAATTAAGCCTGGAGAAGTTTGAAAGGAAATAAGATGGGGGTGCTTTGGGCACTTTTTTAGATCATGTTCTGCGGAAAAAGAGAAATGATGTAAATTATAGTTGATGTGAGTTGCTAGTGAATCTGTTATGATGAACTGTTTTAAGATGGTTTTCCATCCTTTTGTTTTCCGATATCACACTGGCTTTGGTTGATTTGTTGGGTGGTCATGTGGACAGAGTTATGATCCCTTTTAGAACCCTTGGTTTTACGGATTAGGAACGATTGTTTCGAGTTTATTTGGTTCGGATGGGGTAGGTTTTGGTCAAGAAGGCCCAAGAATTGGATTCTTAACGAAAACCTTGGTTTTATATATATGGATGTTTTGCGCAAGCTATCTTCATGTCTAGATCGTGGGGCCTACGACAGCATGTACATTTACACTTACGTCCTTTATATTATTAAACGTTTGTCCTTTATACAGTGCTGACAAATCACAATTGATTGTCGAATGATTTTATTTTCTAATATTATTAAAAGTTTGTACTTTATACAGTGCTGACAGATCACATTTGAAGAGGAAACTTGATCTTGAATTTCAACTGCCTGAAGAAGAAGAATAACTTGTAGACAAGTATATCTGGTTTTCTGGAGTTCTGCACGATGTATAAATCATTCTACCAGAGGTTTGTGATGGTTCTCTCATAAGATAGCTTTCTTTTGTCTTATGGTTTGTTGTTTCTTGAGAAATCTTAATAGTACTTTTTGGTTTTAGGTTTCATGATTCATTATGTGAGAAGGCAGTGCCATCAGCTGAAAGGAGTAATTAACCCGTAGATTTGTAGCCCATGCTTTTTACCCGACAGTACTTGAAATAGATCGAAGCGATAATTGTATTCCTGCAGGTGATCGTTTGTCTGTGGCTTGGACACGTCAGTTCAATATGAGAATTGTGTACTAATTTATTGAGTTGTGAGATTTTTAAAACTGTTTGCTGAAGCACTTGGCATTCAATGCATTTAAAAGTGCCATTCTTCAACATATGATGCATTTTTTTAGGTCATTGTACGTGTTTTCAGACTGGAGTTTGACTTGTAATGACTTTCATTAAATTTTGTATATCACATATTGTGCCTTTGATTGGTCATCCGAGGTTTGACCTAATTTCAAATGACTTGGAAGCTGTTGTAACATACATCAATTATTTCCAAAGTTAAATATATCATCGTTATAGAAACGGATCCTCAAGATTGCATCAGTCTCTTATTTGGAAGATTGTGTTCTTCCATCGTTTGTTTCCCGTTGCATAAAAATTGTGTGTTAAATATGTTGTGTTATCTTCAACAATGTTATGCCTTGCTTTGTAGAGGTATTTGGAGATGCTTATAGCCTATTCTCTCCCAAAAAGCTTTTGATAGCTTATTTGGCATAATAAGTTTATTTTAGGAAAACTACAATTGTAGCTTTTCTTAATAAATTTCTACCTTATTGAGAAAAAAATCATTTTTATTTTTTATATTGGAAAATTATTATGTTTTATAAACTAATATATTATTTTATATTTTACAAAAATATTGTTCTTAAACATAAGAAGATTTTTATTTATAATATAATTGGTTTTTTTAAATAAGTTTTTATATTATTCTTATTTTTGAAAATTTATTTTAGGAAGCTTTTATTATTGCTAAACTTTATTTGTTTTTTGTATTTATATTTTTCTTGTTTTTTAATATTTTTATATTTTTCAATCATGTTTATACTGATAATTAATTTTAATTAACTATTTTAATCAGTTAATTTATCAAATACTAATTTAAAATTAGATACCAGTTATCAACAATCAGCTCTTTAAATCAGTTCATTTAATGAAACTCTTGAATAGCCATAAGTTTAGTAATGTTCTCTATTCAATCCTTAGAAGTACCTTTACTAAGTAGACAAGTAGTCCCTGGAAGTACCTATACTTGCAATGAACCCGACAAGTGGTTGGGTTATTGGTTTGACTGGTGAAAAAAACTTGGTTAGCTTAAATAATAAATTAAATATTTATATATAATAATATATAGCTCTAAACGAGTATAAAGTGTAATAAAATGGTTATTGTTTAATACAAATATTAAAATTCTCAATATGACAAATGAATTTCAGCATAATTTATCTGGAGACTTCGTTATAAATAATTCAAGATCTCAGCTTCATTTTATCGAAATTTTTTTCGCTTCACCGTCTCATGGACTCAAACAAGGTTGAGGTAAACAATTATGGTTTATTTATTTTCTTCTCTCTCCCTATATTTCTCTTTACATAGGCATGAATTCTCTTATCCTCTTTCCTTGTTTTTTTCCTCCTTCAAACTGCCTTCTTCATAATGATTCCAATTTCAGATTTGAATAGTTGTCTTCTTCATAATGATTCAAGTTTCAGATCTGAATTGTCAAACCACTTGTTTTTGGTGCCATTTCATCTTTCCATTTCTTTTTTGGGGCCCTAGACCGGACCAAGCAGGTATGCCAGTTCCCAATTTGTCTGGGTGACAATAAGTTTATAGTCACGCATATATAGCATATAATCGAACCTGACACATGGCCGGTTCTCGGCTAAATCGGTTTGAACGACCGGTCAGGTCCGAGTTCAAGAACACTACATAGGTCTATAAAATATATAGAAAAAAGAGAGACTACTTCATAAGACCGTTCAGCGGGCCAACCAAATCCATGATTATAAGCTAACCATCCAAAACTACCAAGTTACTAACGAAGAACTAAAATCTAACGTGGTACAAATTAGCTTAATCCAGGGAAACAGCGTCGTGAAGAGAGACTCTGGCATAAAACTCTGCCAGTGATCCCCCTTAGCCTATATCGAGAGAACATTCCAAACCATTAACCTACCAAAAGACATGCGAAACCCAAAACTAAACCGTCGCCAAAAGAGGAAAGCGATAGCACAACCGATTCCTAACGCACTAGGGAACCGTTTAAGAATGTACCTCGAATATAGAAACCACATAAGTAGAGTTCGGTTCGAGCCAAATAAACTCCCAACCTCTAATCAAGGTAGTCTCGCAAGCAAAAATTGCGGCCTCAAGTTCTGCTAAGAAGCGAGATAAGTGCTACGAAAAACACCGCCGAAGGCGACTGCTCCCGGAGCGCCAAGACAACTAACATCCGTGTTAACCTTAACCCAAACCGGGGGTGGAGGCGCCTAACGAACCAAGATACCCTCCCTAGGGGGTCTAGAACGTGCCGAGATGCCAAAAGTCAGAAGAGCAGTGGTTTTCGACTCAACCGAGGAGGAGAAACCCGAGGTGAGATGGAGGTCCTCCCGAATGAACGCCCAAGCCTGTGTCCAAATGGTAAACTCCTGAACCTGAATATCCTCAAGAATCGCCCAATTACGACAATCCTAAATCACCTGAAGCAGTGTAATGATAGCCGGCCACCAAACCATCGAAAGTTGTGAACTAAACTTCACATCCAAACACCAGCAGAGAAACCTAAGGTGATCTAAAATAAGTCCACGAGAGCTTGGGAAGTACCCTAAACAGCTAGGCCCTCAAGGGAATAATAGTCCGAAGATTCTGCCGCATGCAAACAAAAATATCAACAAGACGGCCCTGAAAAACCCCGACGCTACAGGTTACCTCAAAGAGGTATCTTATCAAGAATAAGAAACCAAACCAAGAATGAGTTCCAAGGGGAGATATCCGCATGCCCAATCCATCGACCACATTGAACTTTAGGGAAGTGTATCTGGAGGTGCCAACAAGCGATATTGGAGGAGACTTTCTTGTGAACTAAATAAGTCCAAATTCGCTCACCTTGCTCATTATCCACAACAAGAGCGGCAAGAATATCTAACACAATATCCTCCCATCGAAGAATAACAAAAAATGGAAAAATCCAGACTCCATCAACCAGGCAAATGCGTTGGAATACCGACCTATCCAGGATATGGTAACCCAACCAATTATCCCACCAGAAGGAAATATCCTGACTTGAGCCAACCAACCATCTAGACTCAAACTAAGAGAAGCAACATAATCTCGAATCCCACACAAGATCGAGAAAACAAACTCGTTACAATTGGGCTGAAGATTCGAGTCCAAGAACTGAGAGTGGAGGACAACTCCCATGGTTGAGTCAACCATCAACATGTCTCAAGCAAGGTGAGTCAAAAAGTCGCGCTCATGAAAATAAGAGAATGTAAATCGAGCCCTTCCTCCTCTTTGGCCTGGTGACCTTGCCCAAGGAATGGTAACGCAACCCCATTTCGTGACATTCCCCATCTAAGTGAAGTCCAAAATAGCTCATCCCATCCACTTAACAAGGGTAACAGGCAACCGATAGATCAGCGTGGAGGAACTGCCAAACTAAGAATAACCGGATACATAAGATAAGCATGACCCGCTATCGAAAGTGAATGCCGATTCTAATTACTAAATTTTGAAATAAAATGGTCGACCATTGCCTCGAAATGAATATTCCGCGGGATACTTGTGAAACGTGGCATGCCCAAATACTTAAAGGGTTAAGACCCTTCCTATATGGTGATAGCACATAAGATAGCCCTCTTCTGCCACACATGCCGCCTAAAATAAACCAAAGACTTCTCTAAGTTGGTAATATGACCTGATAAACCACTATACTCCTCAAGCAACCGCCTGATCACTTGATCGTTCTTAAAGGAAACATTGCAAAAAAGAATCACATCTTCGTCTACAGAAGATGAGATGGGTAGGTAATGCCCCTACCTGCCCAATCCTAACCAACTCATTCAACTGAACCCACTCCAATATGAGGTAATACAACACCTCCTCAAATAAGCAAAAGAGAAGAGGGGATGGAGGGTCACCCTGACCCATGCCTTTCGAACAACCAAAGTAGCCTCTCGATAATCTATTTAAGAGCACGAAAAGCTTAGAAGAGCCCAAAATCACCCGAATCTAATTACTAAAGGTGTCCGAGAAACTGAACGCCCGAAGGACCGTAAGTAAGAAGTTCCCACAAGAGTGTGTCAAATGCCTTCCAGATATCAATCTTAACAGCCATATTCTGACCAAAAGGCCAACTATCAAGATAATTAACACATCTTTAAGCCTAGACAATTCAATCATGAATCCTACGACCCACAATAAACCCAAACTATCCCAGTGAAATAATATCGGACATGATCAAAGCCAAAACCTTTGTAATGATTTTAAACAAAAAGAAACTAAGAACAATAGAACGAGAAATATGAACATGGTATGCATCGAGCGACTTTGGAAAAAGTACTACAAAACTGGTGTTCAATTCGATGAGCAATGTACCTGAATCAAAAAGTAATGCACCGACCAAACCACATCAATGGAAACAATATCCCAAACATGGTGATAATATCTCTTGGAAATGCCATCCAGGCCAGGGGCACTGTTTGGATCCATATCAAAAACCGCAACCTAAATATACTCGAAAGAAGGTCGGTAAAGAGGCAATTCATTATCAACCACGGTGATAATGCTCGGAACAAGACCCAAAATGCGATCAAGTAATCTCAAAGGTGGAATGAAGGAAGCATCAAAAAGATGCTGACAATAAGCAACAATATGCTCCTCAATCTGAACAGGCTCTCGACAGAGCACGCCATCAATGCGAAGGAAAGAGATGGATTTTTGGTCGGCAAAAATCTTGAGACTACGATGTAAAAATGAGGAATTACAGTCCCTATCATTCAACCACGTAATGCGTCTGTGTTGTTTGGAAAAGTTGAACTCCTTGGCTAATATCTTGAAGTAATGCCGTCATTTCCACTTCTTGACAAAATAACTCATTCGTGTAGCCCTCGGCTGTAGTATTCCTCTGAATGCATAAGAATCTTCCCTTTCTTATGAAAAGTATTCCCAAGAGTGGCCTCATTACACCCCTTTAAATGAACCTTCAGATGCTTAAGTTTTTTGATAAGTCGATGCCATGGGTCGAAAATGGGAAAACTCTCATCCAGGATGCACATACCGTGTCAAGAAAAGAAGAGTCCCGAATCTATATAGACTAAACCTGGAACGGCCGTGGGCCCGACATGAGGCCCGAGCGAAAAGAGAAGTATAAAGGGTTATGATCCGAAGCGACACGAGGCAAAGCGTGCCTGGACACTAAATCTCATAACTCAATAAACCCCTCTGTAGCTATCCCTCGATTCAGCGAAGATTAAAAATGCTACCCATTACACATCCTACCCTTGTAAGTGTGAGGTTGCCCCGACATGAGCAAATTAATGAATTGACCCTCTTCTAAGAAATCTAAAAAATCTCGACACATAGTTATACCAGGAGGCACATCGCTACGTCGCCCTCAAGATCGTATTAAAATCCCCAATCAAACATCTCATGAAACTGAAATGTTAACAAATCAACCCACAACAAACGCCTACGCTCGGGGGAATTACGACCATGAAAAACACCCAACCAAAAAGACATAAATTATAAGACCACATCAATCACCTCAGCTGATCTGACATAAAGGCAATGTATGAAGCCAAAACAAAAGAATGGGAAGCAATGACTCAAATATTCGAACACACACCCGCATGAGTTAATGGAAACTATCAAAAGTCCAAAGGCACACAAATAAGAGCTATGGACAGTCAAAATATTTACCCTTGTCTCCACCACACACAAAAATTCCAGTTTGACTAAGTCACAATAGAGATTTAGAGAAGACTTAGATAAATACAAAATAATTCCATGAATATAAAAATCCATAATATTCATTAGGACACGTTGTAATCACTATCATAATATCCCAAAAAAAAACTAAATACAAAGCAATTTAAACTTTTGTTAGGTTGTCTCCCAATAAGCGTCAAGTTTAACGTCTTCTTCTAAATGCCTATTTAGCTCAAAGAGACGCCCAATTCTAGGTGCTTTCCGAGCACACCCATGATCATCATATTCTTTTCCATACCCACCTTCATCAAAAATAACTTCATAATCACTATCATCAAACATCAAACAAAACATAGAAAAGTACAAAACATTATTAAAATAATGAAGTTTGAGAACTCTATTTTTCATTTCAATCAATGCTCGTGCGGTGTATTAGAATGGTCTTACAAGATGATGTTCCATATAACCATCATCCTCCATGTCGATCACCATAAGTCTAATGGATAATTAAAAGATGCGACATTAATGATCATATCTTCTGCAACTCCTATTAGATGATATCGTTTGATCCACTAACATTAACATCATGTCCGTCATTTTCAAAATCGTGAGGCACAATTTTTAAAATGTTGCCAAACACCCAAATCACAAAGAGATCTATTAACTCAACTCCTTGATGTTTCAAGATATCATGAAACCTACGAGTCTTCATTTTATTGTTTGAGAAGTTTACGACAAATAAGGCTCATCTATCTCCAGTATATAGATCCTCTCGAGTTCTCCTCGTATCCATTGTTCTCCACCACTTAAGATAACATTACATTACACTTTTGGGTTCATTTTGTATCACTCAGAAAACCTACTCTTCTCACCAACTTGAGTGTCTAGATTCTATAAACATGCTCCCATAATCTTGGTCAATACCATCATTTGATTATCAACCGCATCTAATTTTGCTTCATTCTTTAGGAAACATTGAGATAAATCCTTCATAAAGGCATTAAAATCGTTTCTAGCGGTTGTTTCTTCTCTTCAACTATATTTCCATTGACCACCTTAAGATATGGAGGATAAAGTAAGTTCTTTATATTACCATATGACAATTTATCACCATTTCGATAATTAGGATAAAAACTTCCTCGATTATTGTTGTACGACCACTCCATATAATTTGTTTATAATAGATTTGGCGGAGAATTTTTGGTTTCCAGTGGTTCTCCAATGGTCTTTACATGTAATTCATTTGTTAGAATTACCAATTTCGTAGTAGATTCTTGAGAGAATTCACGTCTTTCAACTCAACTACTCGCTCCATATTTGACCTTTAAGAAGGTATTGATAATTAGTTGTAAGTGTAAAATCATCTCTAATATTCTTCGCAATCCTCAAGCGGCCGCATCGATCAAAGCAAAAGTTTGACTCCTCAATCCATTATAATTAGTCCCCAACAACGGCGCCAAAAACTTATTCGCCTCTAAATTTACAACTACTAATGTACGAGGTTCAACCGTACTTGTGTTAAGTAAGGTCATATCCACAGAGACTAGTCAAATTAAGTACCTTAATCATAGTAGTGTAATTTTATTTAGATATTAAAATATCAATTTTATAATTAATATAAAAACAAAATTAACAAAATATAAATATTAAACGAGAAAATATGAGATATGAATGATTCCTAGACGATAGTTTTGATTGACAACTCTTTTATTTTATTATAAATAATGATTTCATTAAAACTTCTAATTTTGTAGGACTTCATGAAACTAATCCACACTCTATTTACGTAAGTAAAGATGCGTAAACTAAATTACTTACATGTCCATATACAATGGCAGATGTATACAAGTGCCCCACCAATTTAAAAGTGTTGGCCAAAAGAGAGTAACCCAATCCAGATAAATTACAAAGTTAAAAAAAACTAATATAAACCCAACTCCCCCCAAACAATATTGCAAAGCACAAGAAAAGTTGAAAAAAACAACACAAAAAAATTAAAGACATAGAAAACTGTAGAATTATCGAAGAAAACAAATAAACAAACTATCTGTTGGAACACCACCTGATTAGCACTAATTTGTCTTGATTTTAGTTAGTATTTTAGTTCGTTTTTATTATTGTTTTTGGTGAAAGTTGGATAGATTGAGCACATTTTCGTATTTTCTTATCTCCAACTTGTTTTATCATATTTTAATCATAATTAATTAATTTTATGTTTATTTTAGATATTTTAAAGTATCTTGGTTTGGACGTAGTCAAGAATGGGTGTACAAGTGGAGTTTCAGTGAAAACGGGCCACGATTTGAAGAATTTAAAACTGTCGGCTTTCTATAACGGTTTTCCATCTAAAATCGTTATAGTAGAGCTGCCGACATTGCCAGCCCACAAAACTTTCTGTAGCGTCGACCAGTTCGCGTCGGTCGACGCAAGAACTGATGCCAATTGACGCACTGGCTGCGGAAGTCTCTGTAGCATCGACCAGTTTGCGTCGGTCGACGCAAGAACCGACGTTAATTGACGCCAACATGTTGAAATGCGTTTTTTAGGTTTTCTTGCTGCCCAAGACTTCCTACAACTATAAATACCCTATGGTCGCGTTCACTTTGAGGATGGGATGGGATATTTTCATCCCATCCAGGGCGAACTGTACTGTAGAGGATGGAACAATCAGCCATTCAGTTGTTCAGTTGGGCTGACGCTGCATTTTGAGTTCGTCGGATACCAATCTCATCTGGTGTTCACTATGAATGATATGTGGGGATAATCGTGAAATTGTCGTTCTTGCCCTTGGTCTACTAAATGCATCAAGCTATTACTAAAACTGAAGCATTGAATCAACATCACATAATAATAATTATAATAATAATAATTATTATTATTATTATTTTTAAATAATAATAATAATAATTAGTCTCCAAAAAACTTCAACTAAAACATAATTTGGGGACTAATAAATGCATTCAAAGCACCACAAAAACTGAGCATAAAGAACAATACATTAGTATCAATGACAACCAACAAAATTCACTATTAAACTCTATTGCACCTAATTTGTTCGTTCAAGATTTTCTTGATGTTTATAATTCAACACCACAAAATAATTATTATAATAATAATAACAACAACAATAATAATAACTAGTCCCACAAAAAATTGAACTACAACATTTAATTTACAGTCAATTTCATGGCAATGGTAGAAAGAGCATCAACGTCATCCCGTTTAAGAAGTTCGGCTATGGCAGCAACATCCCGTATGTATGGGATAAAAGAACATCACATATATAATGTAATAGAACTTGGTTCCCATATGCCAATCGAAGCCTTTATTTATTAGGATCAGATAGTATAAACACACACCAACATCATTGAATATTAACTTAAATCATTTGTTTGGCCAAGTCGTGGCCATTAGGCATGGGAGCCACAGACGATAAGTCCATCAGTCGGAAGTGGCTTTTCTCCACCGGAGCCGATAATCAAATCGAACAAGATCCCAGCAGCGAGTCCGAGAATAAAACCTCCCACAAATCCTGTAGCCACTCCAACGGCGGTGATGAACAATGTAGTAGCCGCTTGACCAGTCAAATGAGTTGCTACTGCCACTCCGACAAGCTTTCCAATTGCCGCCCCTCCTATATTCGCTGCCAGAACTAGGGCCTCTATTGTAGCCGTCGTGATGGGGTGGTCCGACGAAAAGGTTTCCCAGATTATCTGTCCAACGTCTATTATGCGCAAGGCTGTTGAACCGTATTTCAATAACTTCATCCGTCCCTTAGCCTTAATTATGTCTCCCTCATCCTTGGACAACACACTTAGCCTGCCTGATGCCTCGATTATTGAAGCATACACCTCTAGCTTCTGCTCTTCTTCCAAGTCCTCAAACCTTCCCTTATACCCGAGCTTAATCTGGTAACTGCATCCATACATATATGTGCAAGACCTTTATTTATTTTATTCGCTGTGTATAGATAGCAACATGTATATATAACTAATTATAAATGATACCTTCGAACCAGTTCGCTGAAGCCGATGCCAATGTTCCTGAGATATCTTGAGAATTCGGCAGAAGCATGAGGGTTGAGACTCAACCTCATGTAGCTCATAACCATTTGGTCAAATTCCTGAAAGGATTTGGTGAGACCAGCAATTATAACTAGCTATTCTTAAAATATATGTAACCCAAAATTTAACTAGCTATTATAACTACATATATTTCTCAAATTCCTCTAACGTAGATTATTTTTATAATTCCAGAGTCAATCATAACCCAAAATTCCTAATTCATCTTTCATAATATAAAGCACTTTTACAATTTACCGTCTTTAAAAAAAATTAACACTGGTTTGATTCTCAATTGAATTTCATTTCTACTACAACATATCACTTCATCTTTAATAATTTTTGCAACCACATCAAAATCATATATATATGACTAATCAACTACAGTGAAAGAAAAGAACCTTGTGCTAGTTTTATTTGAGTCATCTTCAACTATCACAGTTGAGAAATGTTTTTCTGAAGGAGCTTGAGCAGATTTCCCATTGTTTGTGTTTAGATCAATACTTTGTAGAAGCTGATGCAACAAGAGATGATCCAAGCTTCACTGAAATTAAACAAAAATTTAATTTATCAGCTGGAAATTATGGAACCGGTTTTAATTTCTAATTGCCAAAAAAACAGTGAAAATTGAGTTAAAAACAGTTTTGGCAATTATAATTAGCTTCACAATTATAATCTCTTCTGCTACAGATCTATCTAGAATATCAAACATATAAAAACAACTAGAAGAATATCTGAACAAAATCCGGGGAAAACAAATATAAAAATAAAAAAAATACCTAAAGCGTCGAGGCTTTCGACTTTTCCACCAGTTTGGCTAGATTCAAGTTTCTAAGAGTTTTTCCTTCATATACTGACTCAGCAGATTGCAAGTCAGTGTCGAATCCAATTAGCCCATCACCGCGCAGTCGTTCTGTCGCTGCACAAACACCACGGGGAGGCCGAACCAGACAAGACGACTCGCCACAGTTTTGCATCGTCACCGCCCCGTTAATTGCCGGAAAATCAGGACGGAGCCTTTCGAGCCGGAGCCTGCCCTCGCCGCCGCTTTCCGTCGCAGTGAAGAAGAGGCTGCCATGCCTGACGCCGCTGAGAGCTGCCACCATACTTCCGCCACTGCCGAACGCTGCCGCCTCCGTCGATGAGCCAGGGAGGAGAGTTTTCCGGCCGATTTGATTTTGAATTTGGGAGAAGAAATGAAGAAAAAGGAAAGGGGCGGATAAGAGAGAAATGCATGTCTTGGTTAGGGTTTCTGATCGGTTTTGAAATTGGGAGAAGAAATGAACTATTGATGAAAAAATATAATTTCATTAACTATCAGGGGTAATATGGTAAAATCAAGCGATCACCCAATTTGGGATAAATAAATCCGACCTATGGAGGTGAGACAGCTTAGTCATCCCGTTGCGGGATAATCACCGGGTCGGGATTCAAATCGCGGGTTCAAGTCCACCAAAGTGAACATGGGACGATGCGGGATATCCTCCTATATCCCGTCGCATCTCTCAAAGTGAACGCGGCCTAGGTAATTTGGTTGGGATTTATTTATGTAAAATTTAATTTATAGTTGATATTTGGCTGACTTAGTAAAGAAAAAAATTATACATCTAATTGATTATAATTTTATCGATGATTTAGTTATCTGTCGAAGAGTTTCCAACATGTGGGCATAAAAATACAACTGAGAAGCGTGCTCCAAGTACCATCAATATTATTTTTGTTTGCCAAACACTTGTGCTAGGCCAAATTAACGGGTCATAACCCGTTATTATAATATATTAGTTTTTGTATTGTGATGTATTGATTTTGACTGTAAAGTATTAATTTTTCATAAATCTCTGACCCGTACTAAGATTTATTGGTTTTTGCATTGTAATTTTTTTTTTTACTATGATGTATTGATTTTTTTTATTATAATGTATTGGTTTTTGATTATAATGTATTGATATGAAATTTTGATCTAACGGATGATCTGTTAGTCCGACCTAACAAGAGTGTTGCCCTTTTTGTTTAGTTTGTTTTGATTTCAATGAGTTTTTTAATTCATATTGTGTTTGTTAGTTGTTCACTATTGGTTGTTTTCGATTTATTTCAAATCACTGTTTGAACTTTTTTAGTTTTTTACATTGTTAATTGTCCATGTTCCAAATTTATTTTACACACACACACACACACACACACACACACACACACACACATATATATATATATATATACACACTAGTTTAACACCCGTGTATTACACGAGATTTATAAGAAAAATTAAATATGAAAAATACTTATGAAAATTATAAAGTTTTAAATTTAAAATAAAAAGTTGAAATGATGTGTTCTCAACCCATACCCTGTTCAGTTTATTAATTATTAATTAAATATTATATTTTATTGTTTAGATTGAATTTGTTAAAAAATTATATTTAAATACTTATAAAAATTCAAAAAAATGTCACATTTTCAACCCGTCTAATCTATATTAATTAATTATTATTAAATTATTTTATATTTTTATGTTTAGATTAATTTTGTTAGTAATTACAGTTACATACTTCGAAAAGTTCAAAAGGTGTCATACTTTCAAGTCTTCTCGCATTATGTCATTGTTTAATAAATATTAATTAATTATTATTACATAATTTTATCTTTCTTATACTTAGAGTGAGTTCATTACTAATATTTAGTTACATACTCCAATTATTGCAAATATATCATAAGTTACATATATAGAATATTTAAAATTACAAAATTAAATTATTTCAACTTTTATTATAAATATAATTTATCTAATTATTTTCATAAATAATTTTTTTTGTAATTAAAATTATTTCATATGTACTGTATTTTAATTAAAATAATTAATTTAGATTTTTATTCTACTAATTATATATAATTTATTTATGTTATTATATTAGGAGTATAAAAGAAAATTACTGAATTAGACAAAAAAAAAATTTAAGTTAGGCTAAGTATAATAAAAAAATTATTAAATTAGGCAAGATACAATAAAAGAAAAATATCAAATTAGATATAAATTAGGCTCAGATGACACATAAACAACCAAAACACCAAAATTATTTATTATCCGAGCGAAGCATACGAAATAGACACATACATTAGAGGGGATTTTGCATAAATATATACGTGTTTAACACCCGAGTAATATAAATATAAAAAATATTTATGATAATTATTTAATTTTAAATTTAAAAAAATTTAAAATAATGTATTCTCAACCCGTGCCTTGTACATGTCTAATCTATTTATTAATTATTATAAATATTAAGTAATTTTGTATTTGGTGTTTAAACTACAATCATTAATAATCTTAGTTACATACTTACAAAATTTCAAAAGGCGTCACATTCTAAACCCGTGTCTAATATCTATTTTATTAATTATTATTATTAAATCATTTCATATATTGATGTTTACAATAAATTCTTTAATAATAATTAGTTACATACTTTGAGATATTCAAAAGATGTCATACTCGCAACTCATATCGCATTGTACTGCTGTCTAATCAATATTTATTAATTATTAGCGTATAATTTATATTTATATGTTTAGATTGAATACATTACTAATATTTAGTTACATACTCAAATTATTGTAAATAACTCATATTTTACCTACATATAATATTTAAAATTCAAAAAATAAAATTATTTTAAATTATATTATCAATAAAACTTATTAATTATTTTCATAATAAAATTTGTTTAATCAAATTTATTTCATATGTAGTTTTTATTTTAGTTAAAATAACTAATTTAGATATTATCTACTAATTATATATGACTTATTTCTATTTTTATATTATAAGAATCAAATGAAAGTATTGAATAAGGAAAAGTATAATAAAAAAAATTAAATTAGGTAAGATACAATAAAAAGAAAAATATTAAATTAGGTAAATATTAGGCTCGGATGACACATAAGCAAACGAAGCACCAAAATGTTTTATTTGTCAATCGAAGCATCTGAAGTAGACACGCATCTGAAGTAGACACATTGGCTAGGAGGATTTTGCATTAATATATAGGGGTGATATATATATATATATATAGGATTGGGTTCAAATGAGAACCCCGTCATTATATGTGAACCTAGRGACTAATCCTGGCCTTAGATCTAATATTGCACAATGCAATTATATGTCCAGGTTCATTGTGCTTTTTACACAGTACTGTTGTGCTAAAATCAGTCCAGTTTTTTTAATTTAATTATATATATATTTTTTACATTTTAAAACATGCAATATGTATCTTAAATTGTAGATCTTGAGAATGTGATTAATTTGATATATATTTCATTCAAAACGAATAAAATTTGAAAAGGTTATGGTTTGTTGAAGATTTGAGTTTCATTTCAAATTTTTGAATTTGCAGTTTATAGACGAGATTTGCGATGCTTTTTGTATACAATTGATAGTGTTTTTTTCTTAATGTATTGTGCTTTCTAATGAACAATGTAGTGCTCTTTGTAAACGTTGATATATGTCCAAAAATATCTTTTTTAATTAATTAATGCATTTTTTACATTATTACCAGGCTGACATGTAATGATCTCAACCATCAAGATTATTCAATCTAATGGTCAAGATGAGTCCCTAGGTTCACATATAATGACGGGTTCTCATTTGAACCCAACCCTATATATATATATATATAGGATTAGGTTCAAATGAGAACCATGTCATTATATGTAAACCTAGGGTTAATTATAGGCCTTAGATCTAATTAAATGGATGTATCATATTTTTTTGTATTTCCTTATTTGATTAAAAGCATTAAAATATCAATAAAGCACTGTGATTGTATAATAAAAACACTGGTGGTATATAATAAAAGCACTAGTTCGTAGGTTCGCATATAATGACATGGTTCTCATTTGAACCCACCCATATATACATATATATATATATATATATATATATATATATATTTTGTTTAATTTGTTTTGATTTCAATGATTTGTTTAATTCATGTTGTGTTTGTTAATTGTTGACTTTTGATTGTTTTGGATTTTATTTCAATTCACTCTTTGAACTTTTTTTAGTTTTTTACATTGTTAATTGATCGTGTTCCAAGTTTATTTTATATATATATAGGATTAAGATCATGTGAGAACCAAATCCCTGCGTGGGAACTTTAGGAACCGCTATATTACATTATATGTGATGTTAATTTAAATAATGCAAAATGCTACTTATATTTTCACCTTGCTATTTTTATGTTCCCTTGATGTTTACTATTATCTTATTAGCATGTACATGATTCATAAATAGCATCACATATTATGTAATTTAACAAGTTCATAGTTCCCACACCGGGATTGGTTCTCATGTGAATCCACCCCTATATATACATATACATATATATGATAGAGTTGTCTATATGAGTCAGTTGTTTTGGTTTTTTCCAAATCTTTGTTCTTTCCCTGAAAATAAACTTTTTAGACGTAAACAGCCTATTGACTTTTGTATTGTAATTCAAAATCTTAAATCTCAAGCTTACAATTGTTGATTTTTCAACTATAATTCGAAATTTCAAATCTCAAACCTACAATTTATGACTATTCAACTCTCTTTTATTAATTTATTTATTATTTTCAACTGTAATTCAATATTTTAAATCTCAAGCCTACAATTCAACTATCTTTTATTTATTCTGTTTTTCCTCAAATATGCAAAAAAAAATATTGGATTGATTTGTGGGTATACATAAATTTGTATATTAATTAGATAGAAAATAGTTGCCCATTTTCGCTGATAACCACAACTAATTTATCTGTTCTATTTTTTTGGTGATTTCTTACAACAAATCGTGTAAAAATTGAAAGATAATGAACTTACCTATTTCTTACAACTAATTTTATTGCAATTTCTTATTTAGTTGATTTTTGAATGCATTATAAACTTACCTAAGATAATGAAATTATGACATTGCACGAATAGAAAATAATTCTTGCTGGACAAGCAATCAATCATATACAAAAACATATTTGTTGCAAATAATATAAAATAGAAAATCTTGTAATTTGGTTATTGTTGGTCATTCATGCATAAAATATGCGCTACTATACAAAAAATTAACTTGGCATAGATTAATCGGATCTTACCTTAATCTTATGTCACCAAATTAAGAGAAGAATTTGATTCGGTATATATAAAAATTAGAATTTATCCCTAGGAATAATTCATAAGATTTTATTTTGAATACATCAAAAGCTGATTTTTTTTTTTAAGGTCAGTCTAGTACACATTAATAAATGAAAATAAAAGCAAGCAAATAAAAAATCGAATAAGCACATACGGAAAAATTAATTTGGTATATATCAAAATCAAGTTTATCCAAATGAATAATTCATAAAATATTATTTTGAATATATCAAATTTGATTTTATTTCTTATTTAAATAGTTACATACCCGTAGATGAAAAAAATAAGCAAACAATAATATTGAATATTTTGGAAATAATGAAATCGAGTTCATTTATTTATTTATTTTATTTGCATAATTACAACTCATATGTTGCTTTACACTGATAATAGATGAAAATAAAAGTAGACAAAAAAACTAGATATTTTGAAAACAATAAAACCCATTTTTTTTTTCATAAATACAAAATCATATATTGAAATAAATGAATATAATATCAAAACATAATAAATCGGGATTTTGGTAGCTCAGGTTACCAAAATCCACACTTCTAGGGTTGTACCTAATTTCCACTATATATAGATAGGTCGTTTATTCTACACAGATCACCATCGAACTTGCTATCGAGAAAACAAATGTGTCTCTCTTTGATTAAATATACACGAGGACAAGGAAAATGACTATTTCTTGATACTTAAGAACTTATAACGTCAATATTTATTTTGTATAGCCACATTTTTAATTTAAAAACTCATTTTTTATACTTAATCGACAATATTTATGTATAGATTAATATGTTTCCAATATTATAATGATAATGACAACGATAATGATAATATATATATATATATATATATATATGTGTGTGTGTGTGTGTGTGTGTGTGTGTGTGTGTGTGTGTGTGTGTGTGTGTGTGATCTACGAAGCCAAAGAGACATAAATCGTGAAAAACTCCTTATCCTTTTCGCGATTGCATTTGGGTGACATCACCTAATGGTATATTTGTTATCCTTTACAAAATATTTAATGTTTGAACTACCCAATATTGGTAAATTTAATATATTTTCCTGATTTAACAATTATAGATAAACGACTATGTAGACGTAATAATGAGCATTTAAATAAAGTTTGTGTTGATTCTAATGCAAGCATTATCAAAAAAAATATCCGACGATGATCCCGCTCAAAGTAAAATTGATGATGATAATGTAATTAATTGTGCATCTTATGTCCACTAGAAAAGTTTATTTTGAAGGTCGTATTTTTAATATATTTCAATCTATAAACTAATTACATAAATTTTCTTTAAAATATTATTTTTAACTAACTTTTGGTTTAAGAGAGGACCCCCGAGACGTATTTTTAACTAACATTTCATATAAACGACTGTAAACAAGAGTAAATGTCAATCTCTCTTGAACATCGACATTTACTTGGAGAATCTCGTGTTCATCCATGACCAACTATGTGTTATTATTTTGCAAAATACTAATCGAAAGGTTTTGAAATATTAGTGTGCGGTGACAACAAATCAAAATGGAACATGACCAATAATGTATAATACAAATAAGTATTCACTAATAGTTTTATTGTTCATTTATTTACTATGTATTTGATTCACACACACACACACACACATATATATATTAGCATTTTATTAGTTTCAAATTCTATCCAAACATTGTAATTCTATTTTGCATCTATCTGCCCCATGCATCGCACGGGTGTAAAATTACTAGTTCTATGTAATAACCAAATCCATATCAACCACAAATTAACAAAAAATAAATAATAGTAAATATGAAAAAGATAAAAATGCTATCAACTTGAAATAAGATAAATAAAAAAACGTATTTCACTTTTTCATAATTAGGAATTTATAGATTAATATGGTAAATAAAATGGTTAATTGTTCCCCGTTATTGGAAAATTTAACAAATGAAACTTCAAGTAAATACCCAATTCCAGTTGATTGGATTAATTTTTTTTCGGGCTTGTTTAGAAGCTTATTTTTTTTATATGATTTAAATGTATTAAAGGTGCTAGAATCAGCCAGCTCTGATCGACAAACAAAGCCCGGGGAAGAATTTCATGAACTCACGAGGCAAGAACAAGTCTTATCTTAAAAGGAGAGATCATGAGCAGTATAATTTTCTAATTGCCTAATCCAAAAAAGTGGAAAAAGATATGTCGTGACAAACAAGTCAAACATCTTGGAGTAAGGGTGCGCAAATGGCAGTAAAATCCACCTCTCCTGGGTAGCAGAAATCACACTGCTGGCATCCCCAAGAATACATAAATCCATGAGGTCAAACGCAACTTCAAGGGCTTCTCGCAACGCAAGGAATTTGGCAACCTCAAGATCGGTAATGCCAACAACTTTCTTTCTAAGCCTGTCACGCCCCATTTTCGAAAAGTGTAAAACTTGATTTTTCATAATTAAAACTTCCAAGAACAAGGGCATGAGTTTTCAATAAACCCCAATCACAATAAATTTGAGCGGAAGCGTGAATAAAACTTAACATTAATTTAAAACAGGAAATTCACTTAACGCATCAAATAGTAGTACTCGACTATTCAAGAAGTTTTAAATAGAAACACAAGTCTCAATCTTGTTTTTAAACTTGACAAAAACTAAAGATACCAATCCATAGAGAAGAAAATAAAATAGCATTGAAAATAACATCTTCGCATCCACCGCCTCGTACCACGACCAACTCCTCAACCTGAAAAGTTTGATAAAAATGGGTGTGAGCTTTCAACTCGCTCAGTGGGGATTTGTTTGTCAACATTAAACACAAATCATACAAACCATAAATGAATAGCTACAACACACTGTCAGTCGTTCATAGATGTTGGCCAACCATAGATTTAGCTCGAAAGCTACTGTTGTTTTAGCCCGAAAAGCTACTATGGAATGTTGCATTGAGACATAGATAATTCATACAATCGCATTTAACATAGTCAAACATAGAACACGTTCGGCAATGTTAAGAAGAAATCATATAAATCATAAATGAATGGCTACAACACACTATCATTGTTTTAGCTCGAAAGCTACTATGGAATGTTGCATTGAGACATTGATAATTCATATAATTGCATTTAACATAGACAAACATAGTTTTGAAAAGAGTTTAGAATCACCCACTTGAATGTTGTTTCGTGAAAATGCGAATGTAGATGCATGTGCTTGAAAATCCTAAGTTTGAGGACCCTCGTTTCCTACAATGAAAATAGTAATTTGACTTAGTACTTGGTTTGAGTAAAGTATACATATATTTGAATAATTTTAAAAGGTAATAAAACCATAGCCATGAATCGAATGTCCGGTTAGGGAAAATAAGGCCAATAGTGTTGTTTTATTAGGGTTCTTGAATTTGGAAGGGTATAATTGGAGTTTTGGTAAATTGGAGGCTCAATTGAACAACATTAAAGTTTTGGGATTAAATTGAAAAGGGGCTAAAGTCTGGAGGGTCAATTGAATAAAATTGAGACTTTGGGGTCAAATCGAGATTTCTGGGAAGTTGGGCTAGTATAAAAGGGATTTCAGCCCATTAAATCCCTAAATCCACCCGTCTCCTTCTTCATTTTTCTCCCCCAATTTCCTCTTTCTCTTTCCCCAAACCAGAACTCGGCAATGGCGCAACAATTGGCAATCGGCAAAACGGCGCAGCACCGGCGGAGGCGGTGATGGCGTCAGAAAAATGGACAACGGCATCCAGACATCTCTCCTCTTTCTCATTTCTTTTCCAAAAATGGAAACATTGAATCGGCCACGCAGCACCGACAACTCAAGGCAGCCGCTCTGATCTTCAGTGGCTACCGGCTGCGAACGACGGCCATCGGCTGGCTCAGCGGCAATGCTCCTCTCCAGACACGGTGGATCTCCCCGGAACGGCCGGCCAAATCCTCTCCATCTCTCTAAAATTCGACGGCAGCCCAGGATGTAAAACGGCGGGCTCCGACGTTATGCGATGACCCACAGCGTCCAGAGGCTTAGATGGCCTTGGTGACGAGTATTTGGTTGGTGGCGGGTTGGACGGTTTGGGTTGGGTGGTTCTCTTTCGATCGGGCCGTGACTATGTAGGAAAGGTTTGTCCTGACTCGACCATTGTTGTGGCTGTCGGGGTCTTCGGGTTTGCTTCATCTGGTGTGGGCTAAAACCGGCAATGGTGGTGGTGACCGGAAACTTGGGCTACAAACGGCGGAGATGGCGTGGGTGGTTGTTGGAGGGCAGTGGTTTGGTGTTGAGGATTTTGGGTCGGTGGCGGCCAGGTGCGATCTATAGAACAGACCGCAGATGAGCTAAGAGATCGATGCCAAAAGCTATACAAAAAAAAAATACACGGAAGTGCTCGGGGAAGCATTCAATAGCGACATGGACTTTGCAGCATCATTAGAATCATTTGATGGTTTGAGTCGGGCCGTGGGTTTGGGTGAGGGCTTTGATTTGGGTTCGGGTTGGTGTTTTGGAAAAACGGTTGATGGTTTATCAAGAATTTGGAGAAAACCCTGAATTGTTTTGTTTACCTTTTTGTTGCTGCTTGTTTGCAGAAGAGTGAATGTTGAAATGTGGGTTGAGTGGTTTGTGGTGTAGAAAAATGAAGTGTAGTAGATAAGGTTGGGTTTTAAACTAAGATAAAGTAAATAAATAAAAAGAATTCATTTTGAAAGGCTTGAGTTTTTCTTCTTTTTGTGGGCTTGGGCTAGGTTATTGGGTTTGGGTCAGGATTTTGTAAACAAAATAATATTATTGAAATTGGGCCTTAGTAACATAAAAAAAAAACAATAAAACTAATATTGTTTAAATTTGGTTTTGGTAAAAATAGAATAAAATAAAAATAATGTAATTGGATTTGAATAAAAGGGCTCATTGGACTAGAAATAATAAACTATAAAATTAGAATTAAAATAAAATAAAAAGAAAAATTGGGCTCAAAATAATAAATGAAATAAAAACTTGGGCGTTACAAAGCCCAAATAAGAATTTACCGAGTTTAGATTCAACATACACACCTAGGCCCACTGAAGAGTGAGATTTGGAGATTGTTCCATCAAATAACACCTTCGTAGAATTAGACGGGGGAAGCAACATTCGATGGTGAGTGAAAGACTAGAGTCGCGTTCAGGCTAGGAAATAGTCTTATGAAAGTCAACCAGAGAGGAAGCTTCCAAATGCACCAGGAAGTTTGGGTCGAGTAGTTTACCCTCAAAATTTATGCTATTTCGGTGGAACCATAGGGATTTCAAACAACTGCGAATAATTCGATCTCCTGCTTGCTATTTAAGAGAAATAATATTCTTGATTCAGAGGTCCAAAAGGGTTGGTGGAAAGAAGCTAGCTTCATTCAAGGCTCGTCGAACAATGGGTCAGTATAAAAGAGTGTGACGCAAGGATGTCGCGGGGCTAGTGCAAAATGGACATATCGAACTTCACGTGAGACCATGATGTGTTAGGTTTTCAGGCAAAGGTAATGAATTCGAGAAGAAACCCACAAGAAATGAAGAATTATGTTCGGTATACGAAGGTGCCAAAGTTAATGCCATAGAGGGTTCGGGTCGTGACTAGATGAGGACTGCGGATGTGGGTCAGCTAAGGAAGCAAGCAGGTGATGCGCAACATGGAAAGCATACTTCACATAGTGTCTACCATTTTTCTTGTGGTGCCAAATCCAGTTTCCGGGGGTGTTTAGAAGTTTATTGGGTATGTGAAGAGGAGAGTTATTTCTAACATTAATTGTGGTGAGACTAGGAGATTTTTGGAAGATTGACATCTCAATAAAAATCACGTATACAAGGAACTTTTACATCCTAAAAAGTATTATGTGATTAATTAAAGTTGATGGTTAATAGGAAAATATGGTTTAAATATATGTATATGGGTCTTTATCCTTATTTTTACTTTACTTTGACGTTTTGACAAAAAAAGTTATATATGGTCATTTTATATTATTTTTCTATTGGCCCGATTGATAAGCTTTATTTGCATAAACTTTATCCAGCATCAAATTATCCCAAATTAAAGTCTTGTCCACATTCATTCTCTTGGAAAATTATTAGGTACATCGGGGTGTACATAAAACTGTACATTCGGGTAGACAGAATATGTTCAATGTGATAAGTGTATATTTTCGTAAAATTAAAAATTTATATTTGTTGTGATAAATCTTCATAATTACTATGATAAATGTACAGTTATGAATATGTAACATGCATAAAAATATTCATATTCACTGTTATAAATATGTTCATGTATGTTCTGATAAATATTCATCTTCATTGTGATAAAAGTCCATCTCTATTATGACAAAGATCAATCATCATTTTCATAGATGTTTATCTATCTTAATTATCTCCAATATGATAAATATTAATTTTAATGTGATAAATGTATAATATTTCAGAGTATAGATGAACACATAACAAGAGATACACTTTTTCAAAAAATGTACGTCTCCATAGTATTAAATGTTCATTTTGAGTGTACGGTATAATTTATATTCGGATGTACCTACTAATAGTTGCAGTCTCTCGATCAACCCATAACGCATGATCCTTAAATCTCTCCTTAATCTCACCACTAATTCAGATGTGTTGTATCCTAATAAAATTAGGATAACAGCGAGGAATAATTTGAACCAACAGATTTATTACAATTAAATAGATAAAATGTGAATAAATAACGAAATAAAAAAGTGTCTAGGCGAGCGAACTCTTTCCTTAAAGTTCTTATTGCCCCGTACACATTGCTCAAGGATCTATGATAATTAATCCCCAAGATATAATGACAATAGTACCAGAAGAAGCAGTTGATCCACTCACTCTAATGAACGAGATCTGGCCGAAAAACTGAGCAACCCTAACTACAGGCTATATGATGCGTGAGGCAGGTACGAATATGATGTGCATGTATGAATGCTTAGAAACATATTTTTTATGTGTTTTTACACTATGTAAGAGTTGTTATTTATAGGATCAAAGGAACCCTTAAACAAGGCTGGAAATCATAAGAATTAAGATTCTTAATACAAGACAATCTTCTTATCTTACTCATTAATAAAGTTTGGAAGTTTCCATAAAAGGCCCAAACGTATTAAAACCCAAGGAATTAAATAGTTTGTGGTCCAACACCTTTAATGATTCAACTTCCATAAAATAATAAATATCATTCATATGTTGGACATTTCCTCTTTACTTAAAAAATTCCACACCCTTTTTACCTCTTCATAGCTCGTATGATGTCTTATCCTATCCCTTGCAGGGAACTCTATTCAAAATATGGTTGGAGGAAAGGATCGCATCCCCCCCACATATTTGGAGTAAGCCCGAACTGATTAACATAGGTTGTTCATCTCTTTCAGGGTTCGTTCTTGCATTCAGCAACGCCATTCGATATGGTGAGTACGAACAATTATTTGGTGAACTATGCCTTGTACAGCAAAAAATTCCTCATACGCCCCACCTCATTCATTTCGAATTGCTTTAATTCGAGTGTTTCAACTGAGTCTCAACTTCATTCTTAAAAGTTTTGAAAGCTTCAATTGATTCATGTTTGCCTTTTAGCAAATAACCATAACAATATCTTGTGCAGTCATCAATGAAAGTAATAAAGTACTTTTGTCCCATTTAGTTTGCACAAGTTTCATATCACAAATGTCATTGTGACTCTAGAGGTGCAAAACTCTTTGCACTTAATGAAAAGATACTTTTGGCATCTTAACCTCAACACAAATATCCAATTTGCATTTTAAGTCAACATTGGCATTTGATAGTGAATTCACATTTATCAATTTTATTCAATGCTAGAATAACCAACTTCCAAATTATTGCATAGGTTCATTAATTATGACTTCTCATAGTCTTTCTTTGACTTTACGAGCTTTACATCAAATCCAATACTCTTATGAGATCATATATCTCATGTTAGTTATCTCAATATCCATTTTACCTAACCATTGGAAAATCAAAATGATATAAGAAGTTTCAACAATTAAATCTCAAGATCAGTTCATAAATTAGATACAAATTTAATTCACATTAGACTTTATAAATCTTACCAAAACGATGAGTCCAAATTTATAAATCTTTATTTTTCCAAGAAAAAATAAATCAAAATTAAAAGAGAAAATGCCATCAAATACTACATTATTAGAAAAAATTCCTAATTTACGTTTGGTTAGTTTTTATTCCATTCATGCTATTTTTATTGCCTTTTATACGTTATGAGTTAATTTTTATCTCAAAAAATACGAGCCTCTAGTTAGAAATAATATCACGTTATTTTTGGAATATTTAAATTATATTTACAGTAGGTAATTATTTTTGCTCATTAATTTATATGCATTTAATTAGAGCATTTAATATCACGTTATTTTCGGAGACTCAATGGAAACAACTGCGGAAATTCGAGCAAAAAAGAGAATGCAAGAACCCACTGTCCTTTTCGCTAAATGACTTTAAGCACTCAAGAAAACTCCATTGATGATCGCTCGAGGTCCTCAGGTGAGAGAAAAATGAAATATTGATTATATATATATATATATATATATATATATATATATATATATATATATATTGAATCTCCTCCTATTTTCTATGACTCATCGATTTCAAACCATTAATTTCATCAGGGTCATTGCTTTGCTTTTTCTTGCTTGATATTCAACCTAATATTAGGCTATATTTGTGTGTTAATGGAACTTTTAGCGTTTTTATTTTTCTAGTAGGAAAAAGAAACAAGGAAAAAAAAGGAATCTTGCTACACATTCTACTAATCTTAATTTTGTGTCGGGCTCTTGTTTTCTTGAAAGATAATTGATTTGAATATGGCATCGACAGGTAGCCCGCAATACAGGTTTTCAAACATTTATCACTTGCGTCTGTCCTAATCTTGATCGTCAGACCCCGTATGAAATGATGATTAAATCGCATGATCAATAATTTTGGGAGCTTTTCGATGTTAGCATGGAGGCGTTGTACAAATAAGGATTGTTATTTTTAACGCGTCGATGTTATTGTAGTTTGGTGTGTAAGTTGTGAAAAATATGGTGTGTGTGACTGTGGAATGGCTGTATTAATTCAGATGTAAATAAACGTCAGTGTTGTTTCGAGTTTTGGCTTTCAAGTGTTTAAGCTTTTTGTGTGGGGTGGAAAAATTGTATTTGTATTAGGAATGGAACACAATATTTGATCCACAAGAGAAGACAGGATTTGCTGCCTGGTTTTCAATATCTTGTGTTGAAGCTATTTTACTTGTTGTACATTAATTATTCGAAGAAAGTAATTTACAAACTTTTAGAATTTTAGATATTTGTGCTTGACGCTTCTTAAAAACCCACTACAGATGTTTTATGAATATAAAATTAACAAGTATTTTTTAGTACCAAGAAATAGGAAATATTAAAAAGTATTTTTTTTTAGTATGTTTATTATGGTGTTCTTTGTTGTTATCATCTAGATATCTATATTATTTAGTTTATTTTATGTTTATCTATATTATTTAGTTTATATTATATTATTTGGACTAAATGTTTATTATGCTCTATTTCCTGTTTACTTCGTATTAATATTGTGTTTACCACATGATGATCAAGTTGTTTATCGTTAGTTTATCTACTATTTACTCCAGGTTGTTTACCGCAATTTTATCTACCTCTTATTGAGGCTGTTTATCATAGTTTTATTGAGTGTTTACTCAAGCTTCACCTTCTTTGTTTAATATCTAAAGTTATAAATATAAATCAACAAAAAATCAAATAATAAAGAATTATGGTATAAGAAAGATATATAAAAATTAATTAAATATAAATAAACATCAAACCCAAGAATAAAATAAAAATTACGTTAATAATAAAAAAAAACAAAAAAACATGTGTAAAGAAAACAAAAACGTGTGTAAAGAATTACTACGTTAAATATTAATTCTTGATGAGGAATATGAGTAAGATAGAATAGGAGAATAATTAGGAATGATATCTAAGAATAATTATATTTAATTATAGATGGATGAGATACTATAGGAAAGATAATTGAGGATAATATCTAAAGTTATAAATATAAATCATCAACAAATCAAATAATAAAAAATTATGGTATAAGATAGATATATGAAATTAATTAAATATAAATAAACATCAAACCCAAGAATAAAATAAAACTTACGTTAATAATAAAAAAACAAAAACATGTGTAAAGGAAAAAAATGTTTGTAAAGAATTGCTACGTTAATTATCAATTCTTGATAAGGAATATGAGTAAGATATTATAGGAGAATAATTAGAAATGGTGAATAACTATTTTTAATTATAGATGGATGAGATATTATAGGAAAAATAAATAAGGATAACATCTAAAGTTATAAATATAAATCAACAAAAAATCATATAATAAAAAAATTATGGTATAAGATAAATATATGAAAATTAATTAAATATAAATAAACATCAAACCCAATAATAAAATAAAAATTACGTTAATAATAAAAAAAACAAAAACATGTGTAAAGAAAAAAAAATGTGTGTAAAGAATGTCTATGGTAACTAGTTTGAATACCCGCGTTTTACGCGGGCATATTAAATAAAGGCATAAAAATGTAAAATATATCAAAAATAATTATTAACTTTAGAAAATGAATTATTAATACAATGGAAAAAAATATTTGATATAAATATAAGATGTGTAACATTTCAAAATTCTCTCTGTTACGGCCTCTTAATCCAAAAGGCTTCCTTTAAATGCAATTCATTCAAATCAAGCTTTAGATATACTGCAACTATATCTTTAAGTAATGCAATAGACTCTTAAAATAAAAAATAAACATGCATACTAAAAAATTATTACACATGGAAATTCAACTTATCAATCATGAAAGAGTATTGTCAACCCTTTTGACCCATTTACTCTCGATCGACATTCCAACATAATAAAGTAAATAATTAAAAAAAAATCTTACACAATTCACCTATAATACTCATTTATGATAAAGACTTCAAATATATGATTTATAAAATCAAATCACTGGTATATCAATTTAATCAATTTATTATGTTGTTGTGTTCACCATATTAGATCACTTCATGCTATTTAAAATTGTCTGGTAACCTCTTCATCATCTTATTCACTCTCCCGTCAACTTTGTTATTGTTACCAATTTTTCTATCTCCACAAGAACCTATTCAACACAAATGGATAAATTAAATCTTGGTTGGATCAAATTAATAATTACAGAAACTACATCAATGTTAACTCATTATGTGAAGTTGATATATAATGACAAAAATTAAATAGATAAAAAAATTGTGTTTACTTATTAGATACAATATGTAATATATATTCAATGAACATTATATTGTACACAATTATTAGATTTTATAAATACTTATTTAACTACGATAATTTTTCTACCTATATGTAGTGTTGTCAACCTTAATAATATTTTTAAACACCTAAGAGAGAGTTACTCTGATTTTTATTTATCGGCACAATATTTTGAACTATTAGATTATAATATTCCAATATAAGTCGTGATATTTATTGTCTTGCTCGTGCAAAATACGGGGTGTATAAATATTTTTTAATTAGACATCATAATATTTTAAATTTCATCCAATGATAAAAATAATGACAAATAATCATGAAAGGGATGTATTGTTAGATTAATACACAATATATATGTAAAGGTGAAAATGTTTGTTTCATTACAGAAGAAGATGAATGTTTGACCAATATTAACCACGTATTTTTTATGTTTAATTGATTAATTGAAGGAGATGATTTTAGTGTGTTTTTAGATTAAAATTTTGATTTAGGGAGTTTATTTCATCTTTCATTTAGTCCAAATAAGACATTAATATGATTTAAGAAATTCTGCAATTAACATCAATTACCTATTATAAATTTAAGAACATGTAAAAAAACCATAATTTTGAATAATTAAGGCCTCAATGTTGTAAATGGAATAAATTTTTTTTTTTGTTTTTTTTTTAATTAAATCAACCATATCAACTCAATTTGATGTTAAGCTCAATAAGGGAATAAGTTTGATTAACTTAATTTAAGGATTGATTTTGGGGTATTTTTAAATTCAATTGGCCTTTGAGAGAGTGGATGGGCCATTTGTTTAGTCTTATTATAACTTGAATTTAATATAAGAAGTTCTCCAATTAACATCAACTATGTCTTGAATTAGGGAACATAATTAGGTTTGAAAGTGAAATTCATACGTCAATTGTATTTTTTACCTTCTAATTGATGTTCATTTAAAATATATTTACAAATTATATATTAACTAAATCAATTTGATTAATTGTATTTATGTAATTTATATAATCCGTTATAAAAATTATTAGATTCTTTAAAATAAAAATTAAGATAAAAGAGTGGTGTATCTCAATCATGTACAATACAAATAACATAATTGAAAGAATATGGTGAAATTAGAGAATTTATTTTAAATGTATAATTTATAATCATACTAATTAGTTTTAGATAAACACGGAAAGCTAGTAATGACAAAATTATATATTTAATATAATCATGCTAAAATGAGGATATTTATTTTAATCTTGATTCAGTAATTTCAAATTTTAATTTGAGATAAATATAGAAATTCTACATTAATTAAACATGATTAGTGGAACATTTAAGGATTTATTTTTATGGCTAGATATTCTAATAAATTTTTTTAATGAGCACATCTATTGAATTTGAATATGATTTATCAAATCATGCCTGCTTTAAAATGTTATTCAGATGACTTATTTTAATTAATCATATTTAATGTCAATTTTATATATAGAAATACGTATCAACAAAAAATATTTAAATATTAAAACTATTACACGAAATTCACTGAATTTGTGCTCTTAACTAATTATAATAAGTTACTTAAAAATATATAAATCTCCATTAACATAATAAACATAATAATAATAATAATAATAATAATAATAATAATAATAAGAACAACAACAACAACAACAACAACAACAACAACAACAACAACAACAAAATAGTGGATGGTGATCAAATATGTGAAACCAACCGTAATCCTATAGTAGGCAAAAACCATTTAATACAAATATTCTAAAATTCACCTCAAATTAGTAAAATCTCAAGAATTTTTAAAATAGAAATAACATAATCGAAGAAAATGGTGAAATTAGGGAATTTATTTTAAATGTATAATTTATAATTACACTAATTAGTATTATATAAACACGAAAGCTTGTAATGACAAAGATCTATATTTAATCTAATCATGCTAAAATGAGGATATGTTTTTTAATATAGATTCAATAGTTCCAAGTTTCAATTTGAGATACATAGAGAAATTTTACATTAATTAAGCATAATTAGTGGAACATTTAAGAAAATATTTTTTTATGGCTAGATATTTTTTCTGATTTTTTTTAATGGGCACATCTATTGATTTTGAATATTATTTATTAAATCATGCCTGCTTTAAAATGTTATTCACATTATTTATTTTTATTAATCTTATTTAATGTCAACTTTATTTTCTTCTACTTCAAGAACAGAAAAAGTTGAAATGATGGAAACTTAGAATCAGTTATATAGAGCAATTTAGTCAACAACACAAGTGTTCAAATATACTAAATAAAGGTTCATGCAATAGAAAGTCCCAAGTCTGGACATCACAAGCAATTCACTAAATAAAGGTATATGCACATAGAATTGTGTTAAGTTGCTTTGTTAGCACAGCACATGGATTGATGTGGGAGAAAATCAAGTTTATTCCACGCTGTGCAATGCAGAAAAAATCGAGTCACTGTTGACTGAATAAATTTTCAAAGATATGCGATACTTTTTTCAAAGATTTGAGATTTGATAGAGAGAAACTTAAGGCTGAGAATTTTCAAAATATATTGAAGGAAACGTTTTTTACATACACATTTGGTATGATATTATGTCTCAAAAATAAAAAGACAGAATTGTTTTTGTCAGCAAAGAGGACAAAGATCATAGTAAACAAACATATAGCACTTTATAATCAGTTTACATAAAACAAAAACCCACAATAAACAACTTGACTCAAGAACACCAAGCATAATCACAAATAAGATATCAAGATCATATACAACATTTACCTACATAAATAAGCAAAATCCGCATCAGTATCCAAACTCCTTCTTAATCAGAGAATTTGTAGATGCCTAAAAGATAAATAATAATAACAGGTATCGATAATAATATTCGAATATCAAAGCCGATGATAAATAAAAACCCGTTTATCGAAAATCAATATCTATGAAATTCAAACCCTAGTGTAAAAAACAAAACAAAACAAAACGAAATAAAATTACATAAACCCTTATTCGAAATCATCATTCACCCATGAGTGTTCATAACTTCCCACATCAAATTCTTGGGAATGGGCGACAACAAATCCCGAGCCTCCAACGCCGCGGTCCTCAATGTCCTGGATCTCCGTGCTTGCCACCGCTACGTGAAGTCACCGGTTCGTTACTGTCGAACACCGGTTTTGAAACCAGAATTGATTTAGATCAAAGATGTTAATTCAGATCTAAACATGAGAGAGAGAATCGTGGACTCGATATCCGGATAGAGAGGCGGGTTTGGGGGGTCCGACCCGGTCTTCGAGCACGAGTTGAGGATGGCGGTCTTGAGAGCCAAATTCGGTATCATAGTCGAGAAATCCGGCGTCGATCCATCGACGAGCGATGGGGGAGAAACCCAAGTCTCTACAGACGTTAACACAGACACGCTCGAAGGTCCGGCCGGAGGAGACGACGACGGGATTGGACATCAAGGAACTTGAGATGGGGCAGAGGAATTCGTCCGGCGGACTCTTCTCGAAGTGGTCATTAGGCAATCTCCAGCAGTCTACACTATTTTACAGCAGAATCTGCACTAAAATAGTGCAAAATCTGCACAACTCCAGCAGTTTGCACTAAATTTTACACTAAAAAGGAATATTCCAGTATATTCTTTATTTCAAATTTTTTTTAATCTTATATTATTTTGTAAGGTATTATTAAATAAATAATATATTTTAGTTGTGTATGTAATTTAAATTTGGTACTTCTATGTTATAAATGTGTGTGTTTATTTGTATTTTTAATAATTTTGTGTTTAGTTGTCTTATGTAATTTTAACATGTATTGGTAATTCTATATTTTTACATTTTACATTGTAATTTTATGTGTAGTCTTTTTAATTTTTTTACACTTATTATTATTATTATTATTATTATTATTATTATTATTATATTATATTAAATTAAAAACAATATATATATATATATATATATATATATATATATATATATATATATATAGATATAGATTACATAAAAAAGATACAATATATATATATATATATATATATATATATATATATATATATATATATATATATATATAGATATATTACATTAAATATATATAATTAAATTAAAAAAATTATGTATATTACATAAAAAGAAAACATAAAAAAAATATATATAATAAGTATATATTATTAAATAAAAAAATTATATATATATATATATATATATATATATATATATATATATATATATATTACATTAATTAAAAATAATATATATATATAATTACATTGAATATATATTACATTAAACAAAAAAAAAAAAAAACAAACAAAAAAAAAAAACAGAATAACGCTAAAACAGTGCAGCGTTAAATGTGGCGCTGCACTGTACATTCCTTCAAAATAGCGCATGATTATGATGGACTGCTGGAGCAGTTTTTCTGCAATAAAATAGCGTCAAGCGCTAATTTTGCGCACTGCTGGAGAAGCCCTTAGTAAGCCAAGGAATTGATTGACCCTTTTTCAGAAGATGAAGAATAAAAAGAAAACGGCTGGTGGATGTTACTGGAGAGAGACAAAACCTAAAGTTTTAAAAAAATAAATGAATGAAAAAAAGTACTATTTTATACCCTTGACAATTTTACATTAAAAGAATGATTATATGGAAATTGCTGAGAGAGTGCCACATCAGATTTTGACTACATAACTAAATGACACATGTCATTTGAATGATTGTGAAGTTAACACATAAACAAGGTGTCAATAAAATTAACAAATACGGTTGATTATCAATTTTTGATAAGGAATATGAGTAAGATATTATAAGAGAATAACTAGGAATGATATTTAAGAATAATTATGTTTAATTGTAGATGGATGAGATATTATAGGAAATATAATTAAGGATAATATATAAAAATAATTAAAATTGATTAATGTATCAGAATAGACTACAAAAATTAATCACGTAAAAATAAGATTTCTTATATAGTAGTTAGGTATTTATGATATTTTTTAACTATGGTAATAAAATTGGAATCAAGATACTTAAATCCCGTACACATGTTATTTTCTCAATTTAAAACTCACTTTTATAACTTTGAACCTAATTAAAAAATTAGGCCCAACGTTTATTATAATTTTAGTTCAAAACTAAACTTAATTCATCATTTAATTTATTGAGCCCCACAACAAATACATTAGGCCCAAAAAAACTTTAGGCCATCTTCCTTCTCTATGTGAAGGAGCAGTAACAACCATTACCTTGGGCATGATCAATAATGGGCCATACATAACTGATATCAAAGCCTAACATGGCCCAGTTAGTATTCTCCAAAATATGGATTAGACCCAAGTTCAGTTTCCATCAATTTTGCCCAATCACTATGCCCATGAATTAAATTGGGAAAAAAAATCTTTGCCACCTGTACTTGTAGCGTTTTTATGGTTTGCGACCTAATATTTTTTTTGTTGTTATTAACAACCCAAAGTATGCGGATTTTGGTCTTTGCAACCTTCAAGCTATTTTTCATTCAAAAAATAGTTGAATCGAAGCACGTAAACCTCATGTCTCATTCTAAAAACATGAAAACATTGCTCAACATAATAATTGGTGATTAGGCATGAGGTTTACGTGCTCCGATGCAACCACTTTTTGAATGAAAAATAGCTCGAAGGTTGCAAAGACCAAAATCGGCATACTTTGGGTTGTTAATAACAATAACAAAAAAAAAAAATTAGGTTGCAAACCATAAAAACGCTACAAGTGCAGGTGGTAAAGAATATTTTTCCCAATTAAATTCATATTGGGCTCAGTCGGAAAACACACGACGGCCAGTGCCGAGAACACACGAGGCTGACTAAATCGGAATTCAGAACAGAATCACCTCCGTGCGGTGGTGCCGAGGCTGGGAATTGAATCGGATTTTATCCGTGGTGGTGGTATATGTCCAATTAGATCGATGGATTCCATAAATTCACAAGATTAAAATCAGATCTCACAAAATATGAAAATTATACGCTATGTTTGGTCTAAGGTTCAAAATACCCGGATTGGAATTATAAATCTCAATATCTGTTTGTTCTAAGACTCAATTTTTCAATACCTACCCAATAATTCTGGAACCCAAACTTACCCTATATTTATCTAATTTACACCTTTTTTTTTGTTTTGCCCTTTTATTTCAACCGTCTCTCTCTCTCTCTCTCTCAATTAAATATACAATCCCACTTCCCCATACCACTATTAACTACACCTACTTTTTCTGTCATAACCATCTCAACATTAACCATACACGCATCTTCACCTTCTCTCTCTCTTGTAACTCCCAATTTCAATACACACACGTTATTTAAACGATACATGTTATATTAATATAAATTAATGTTAAGTATGTGCATTACATACTACATCAATTTCTTTCCTTCATATATATAATAGTTAATAGTGGGATTTAATAAATATTTACATATGATATTTTACTCACGTAACCATTAGTACTTACTGTATCAATTTACTTTTTCCTTCATATATATATAATAGTTAATAGAGAGTGATAATAAATATTTACATATGAACCAAATCATTATACTACAAACTCAAAAATCATATCATCATTCTACAACTACTTTTATATTTTTATTTGCATTTATATTCATATTTAAATAAATATAATTAAGTAAAATATAATAATACACAATATTATTCACTTTCCAGATATGATTTGACATCTACAGTAAAAATTAAAGGATTTTGAATCCTATAACAAACTAAGATTCTTACTATTCACAGAATTCTAAATACCCAAGATTCTGAATACCAAAATTCAAAATTCCAGCGAAGCCTAGTCCAAACAGGTAGATCTTCTTTAAGACAATCCTTATGAAGTCAATTAATTGATGAAACAACTGCATATAGGAAACTGAATCTCCTTTCTTTTTGACTTGAATTCTCGGATACACGAGTAGGAATTTTCGATCTTAGGTTGTGTCGTACTGTTCGTCTTAAGTCAGACCCATTAGCCCAAATTACAAATTAAGCATGTGGGATACAACAATAAAATTACAAATTAAATGGAAAATAATTTGAATTAACAAATTTATTACAATTAAATAGATAAACGTGAATAAATAAAAGTGTCATAACATTACAATAAAAGCAAGAAATAATTTGAACTAATCAATCTAGTTAAGCGTGAATAAATAATGAAACGGGAAAAATGTCGAACTCTTTTGTTAATATTCTTATTGCCTGTGCGCAGTGTTCTGAAAGGCCCGCCTAGGCCTCGCCTAAACCCGCCTAGGCTTGAGTCTTAACTGAAACGTCTCGCCTTGCAAAAGGCTTGAAAAGACTTTGAGACGACAGTCAACTTAGAGTTGACCGCCTCATATGTATGTAACATGTACTTTATTGTTGTGTTTTAACTATGTTTGTATTTTATTTCCTTTTACACTTTAAACTCAACTATCTTGATATATTCATTTTAAATTCAATCGTGCGAGATTGTTATGAAATTAATAATATTAAGTAATATAATATTTTAAAAACTATTTTTCTTATTGCAAAAAGTCTTTACACGTTGTATTGTTTTATTTAGTTATTAATTAAAAAATAATTAAAATAATATAAAAAATGAAAACGCCTTTAGCCGCCTAGGCTTCGCCTAGGCACGCATAGACTTTTAAGACTTGAGGCTCGACCTCGCCGACTTGACACGCCTCGCGCCTTTTGGAACCTTGCATGTGCGTAGGAATTAAGATTACTAATAAAAGTCAATCTTCTTGTCTTATTCAACAAGAAAATTTCGGAATCTTTCAAGAAAGTTCCAAACTAATTAAAACCCAAGAAATTAAATAGTTTGCAATCCAACACCTTTAATGATTCAATTTCCATGAAAATAATAAATATTATTCATATGCTTGACATTTCATCTCCACTTAGAAAATTCCACACCCTTTTTATCTTACAAAAATCTACATAAACATATCTAAATGTCCAAAATTAATTATTGATTTTTCACTCACCCGAATATGGATTTGTGAAAGTATGATAATCTACTCAAAACGTAAATTAAGTATTTGATGTTCGTTTTAACAAGTCATCTATATTTGGAATATTTGCCCAAAGTTAACATATATAAGTTTTCCAAATTCATTTTCTCTAACATGACGTACATAATTATCCCAAACCAACTTTCTCTTATTTCAGTCCAACAAAAAATCCCTTATTCTTTTCATATCTCTCACGTCTATGCAACAAGAAAGATATTTAAATATCTATAGTCTATATCCTCTCCTTATGAGGACTCCAGTATATCATCACACATCCATATACACGCCCAAGAATCAGGGGCGGAGGCACGTGTATGCCTGGTATGCACGCTTGTTAATTTACTAGCGTAATACTCGTGTGAACACATGGGTATATAGAATATGTATATATACACACACATTATTATATTAAGTGTGTTAAAAATATATAAGTTTTAAGAATAAATAAATAATAATTAAAAATATATTATTTAATTTACATATCGTTAAATTTATTTATAAAGTACATTATTAACTCTATTTACATATCTATTAGCTTTGTCACAATAGATTGTTTCAATTATTTTCTACTTTTACTCTTGATATTGAACATAAAGCTGATAATTTCTAAAAATCGGTGACATATACGGAATGGGGTATTTATCTGTTTTATAATGTTAATATGATAAAGTATCTTTTTAATACTACACCAAATAATATTGTAAAAAGATAAATATTTTATTGTGAAAAATAAAAACAAGAACAAATAGAGCAGAGTATAGTGTTTTTTCTAAATCTATATTATTTTGAAAGATTTAAAAAGAATTAACGGTGAGTGTATATTAGATTTGATGAAATATACAATAAATATTATTCAAAATAAAATCATATTTTGTAAATAATAAAAAAAATTACACATATTCAAATAAGTTGAAAAAGAACAAAATTGAAAACATAAAGTATCTCCAAATGTGTAAAATCATACAAGAATACAATTTGAGACTCATTGAAATAATTCAAAATATCTCAAATGTATCATGCATTTTCATCCTTTAAATAATATCAACAATAAATATATGCCCCACCTTCAAAATTAGGTAACTAATCTGTGAAACAAGAAATCAGTATGTGATAAGAATTTAAATAAGTACTATAATATGGTGAAAAATATAATGGGGACAAATGCAGAATGAGAATTTTTAAAAATTGAATTACGGACCATTATGAATTTTAAAAATAAAGGTCAGTTCCATTTTAACAATTATTTGAGGTTTATGGAATAAACCTTAAATTACACAGAACAATCGTGCATTTTCAAAATTTTAGAAAACTTAATCAAAATAGAAAACCACATGCACATAGGAAGACTGAGAAAAAATAAATTCAACAAAAAAATCGGAAGTTTATCTCATTTGTATACATGGAATAAAAAATAAAATACACATCACAACACATTATTTCTTAGCTTATAAAACCCCACTTGACATCTCAATTCAATCATATACATAAACCATCATGGATTAAGAATTATAATCAAAAATCAAAATCAAAGTTCATATGTCAAATCCTTTTTTGAGAACATTTAAGAATGAAGAGAAGAATAATAAGGATAAACCGAAGTATTCTTGAGAAGATTTTAAAAAGAATAAATATATAAGGCAAAAAGAAAAAGATTAGTATACGTAAAAATCAGTGTTTTAAATATCGTATCACCAAACGCGTTGTGTTTTGATCCCAACATTGCGTAGTGTAATATCGTTGTGCATTGCGTGAGCTATTTGAATATGTTATTTTAATATTAAAAAATAATTATATATTTCTTGTGAGTTTTTTTAATATAAAAATAAGTATATCTTTCTTGAATATATAACTTAATATATAATCTCAACAAATAAACACATCAGCCTAGTTCTGAAAAGACGCCCGGTTAAGCTACTGCAGATGAATACACAAGCCCTATTCATCTCACCAGGTAGATCTTTCTTCACATTATATTAGGCCTTCTCATCTCCGGCCCGCTGTTGGGCAGTGGGCCCATAGGCCCATATGATGACCCTTCCTCAAGCTCCGCCGTCCAGCACTCCCATTAAACCCAAAAATTTTGCCATCTCTGGCAACGCCTCATCGTCGTCCGGCGAACCAATTTTAGATGCACCACCAACCTCCAGACTTAACCTACCTATTCTAACTTTCAATTTCAAAAAACCCACGCACAATTCAGACAGGCGAAGCAATTCCAAAATTTCGGGCTGCGATCCGCTTTTGGGCAAAAATGGCGAAAGTCCGGCCCGTAATCCTCCGACCAAACTGGACATGCACAAGCCTCCCCCACAAGTCGCTGATGCCTCCCTAGGTTCCAATCTCAAGAATCGTGCTCCAATTTTGGCGAATTCAAATTTTTACATCAGCGATCTCCTTTTGCTCGAGGAAGGAGAAATAATTAAATCCTCACCATTTTCTGTGATTCACATACAATCAGACACCCACCCTGCTTCAATTGATGAGAGAGAAAGGGTGGATCTCGCCGCCGCCGCTCGGGTTTGGATTCATCTATCTATCTATCTATCTATCTATCTATCTATCTATCTATCTATCTATCTATCTAGTTTGGATTCATTTTTTTATATTAAGATACTACCCTAACTATTCTGCATATTATCTAATGTCTCTTTCTTCAATAGACACCCACAAAAAAAAAAAACTCTCAACCAGTTTTTACTGTTTTTTGGTGTTTAAGGTTTTTTTTTAGGCCTTAACTGAAGATCTTTAATTCCTCCTTGCTTGAACTGTTATCTTAGTTTTCTCAAATTCATCTATTGAACCTGTTCCCAGTTTTGGTGGCTCTAAATTAGATGGTTCGTAACATTAGCTTCATTAGTGTCTTTAATTCCATTTTCACCCAACTTTACTCTTTTTGTGGTACAGTTAGCTACAAATTCGGATAAAAACATGGAGAATATAGCTACAGAAAGCAATCCTAAATTAAATTCTGTATGTTTTATTTCATCTTTGTATTGTTGTGCAGTGGATGTGTTAAGTTTAATAGCCTTTATTCTGTAATTTCAATCTATTTTTCGTAGAATTTGTACCAATATTTAGTCATTAGTTTGAAGTTTCACGTGTCCTTTAGTCTTCTTCTTCTTTTGATGCCATCTTTAGGTGCTACTTATATATATATATATATATATATATATATATTTGTTGCGTTCAGGAAGAAATTGTTTTTGTTTCTGTGTTTGTTTTTAATTACTATTTCCACTCATTGTGTTTCAAAGGGAATGATTTAAAAAAAAAATTAGGTGCTTAGAATTAGTAAATTTTGAAGAAGAGTTTATAATAGTTTGCTACAAATTCGACTGGAAACATGGAGAATTCGGCTACAGAAAGCAATCCTAACTTAAATTCAATTGTTTTATTTCATCTATATATTGTTGTGAAGTCGATTTGTTTATTTAATTAGCATATATTGTTTAATTTCTTCTTCTTCTTCTTCTTCTTCTTCTTCTTCTTCTTCTTCTTCTTCTTCTTCTTCTTCTTCTTCTTCTTCTTCTTTTTCTTCTTCTTCTTCTTCTTCTTCTTCTTCTTCTTCTTCTTCTTCTTCTTCTTCTTCTTCTTCTTCTTCTTCTTCTTTTTCTTCTTCTTCTTAATAACAATGAAATTCTTTGCTCTAGCAACTTCAGACTTGTAATTCATCTTTAATACAACCCAAAGTTCCTTGGTAGTCTTCATAATACTGTGCATATTGTACATTGCATTGCTCAGTTCATTCAGAACATGATTTTGACAATGGTAATCCCCTTGGCCTAAACATCATACGCAACACATAAGTTAGTATTGTCTTCATTCTCTAAAAATAGAGGTAGGTCCTCCTTCAAATATCTAGCCAAACCCAAAGTGGTTTGATAGAGAAGTATCTTTTGTTGCCATCTCTTGAAATCAAGAACTTTGAATTTTTTAGGTCTTTTGGCATGGATGTTGGCAGCAGGAATAATAATATTTTGAACAAAGGTTTGTGTTGCTTAGCCAGTGTTTGTCATTTTTTCCGAGGTTCTCCATGAGTTTAGTAGCAAAGTAATTATTTGTCTTGAAACTGTTACAATTATTTACAATTAATAAAATACGAAATGGGAAATGCTACTAATTGTACTGCAGCTCTTATAATTTTTAAAATAAAGAAAATGAAACTGGAGAAAAGAATGAAATAAAATAAGAACTTCTTGAACCCAAAGCAGAAGACAAATATGCCCCTTGCTGATAAAAATGGTATAATATCCCCAAAGATACAATGACTTTTCCTCCCTAAACCTATAGCACACTAGAAATCAAGGTTCCAATGAACTAGAAATGGTGCGAGCACAACTATGAAAATGCATGAGATTCTTTATGCAAAAAAAAAAAGAAAAAAAAAAGGCAGAATGTAGTAAATTTTATGTGTTTTTCTGCCTATGCCTTCTATGTCTATTTATAGAATTCACCATGTAAGATTTGTGAAGTTGAAAGGGTGGAGCTGCTTCAATTAGTGGGTTTAACTACCCACTAAAGCCACTGTCATGGATTTGAGAGTCTTCAAGTACTACAACAGTTGAAGTTAAAAGGTCACAACCTATAGGGCTGATTTAACTAATGGGTCGAGCCCATCTTCTTTTGGACATACAAGAAGGCCGAAGCATCCTAATGGGTCGAATCTATTCTCTTTTGGGAAAAAAGAAAAAGAAGACCAGGAGAGGGTTTGGGCAAAAGAGCCCAAAGTCCTAGGTCCTAATTTCATAGCCAAGATCCAAGGACAACGCCAAGCCGAGCTGGATGCGCGCTTGTGGTTGTTGCAACACCAACAGCTGGTATGTGGTCTTAGTCACTTGATGCTCATTAACATTTCACCTTTACATATAATGTGTAATGATTTACTTTACATTCTCAACGTGGGAATAAAAACTTCTCATTAACAAGCTAAGATTCTTTAAAGTTTCAAAAATTCTCTCACTAAAATTCTAGCATGACCGTATTCTTCATGTTGGATACCTTTGAAGATCCATCTTCTTGAATTTTCATGTGCATGCCCTACATTCTTCATGCTGTAATCTTTTGAACAACACAATTTGGTATCTCTTTAAAATAAGAGAGAGAGAGAGAGAGAGAGAGAGAGAGAGAGAGAGAGGAAGAAGATGAAGAAACATAGAAAAACTTCCTTTCTTTCACCTCATTTCTTCCGTCCGAATAGAACTTGATACGTCACTAAAAATCTGACGTGATATATGTGGTTATTTATGGTAAGCGACCTCATTTCCTGGAAGGAGCGTATCCTCTGGGAGGCGAGCGAGCTGGTTTATGGAGTAGCAACCCTGAATATGCGGATGAGTTCTCATATAGGGTCGCGACCTCTTATGATTGTATTAGTTGTGCGTTGATCTTATAGCTCGGTCATGGTCTTTATAAATGTCAGGCCCGAATGGGCTCATGGATGGTCTTATGGGGTCCCGACGAACTGTATGGAAAGAATAATAGGCCCATGCTTATTCTGGTAATTTAAGTAAGAGATTTATTATTTATGGGAACTTAGCATACAGGAGGAATCCTAATTCTAAGTCGGTCATGGTATTTATGGAATTGTGGTACGAGAAGGAAACCCTGGCTTGGGGAGGACTTCTCTTGTTCCTATAAAAGAGGTGCATATCTCTCTTTAACTTTAAGTTGTTTTCTATGATGATTTGAGCTCTCGGAATATCTTTTGCGTTATCTGACTTATGCATCGGAGGACCTTCGCGGGTCTAATCACCGACTCGACTAAACGTGTTGTTTTGAAGGATCGTCTAGGTCGCCAGGAGGATTTTTGGAGGCTTATCAGGTCGCCGTGACATATTCGGAGGTTGTTTTAGGTCGCTGATCTCAGATTTGAGGTTAATACCCCCTATTCTTGGTAACCAATATTTTTGGTTTTATCAAGTGGCACCGTCTGTGGAAACAAGGGACATCGAGTCCTTGAGCGAAAGACGTGAGAATACACAATTTTCGTAGGTTTAAAATTTGACTGCGCTATAAATTTGAAAAATCATTTTCTAATGTTTCAACCGTTGGATCGCGTTAAAATTTTTATAAAACCTCAAGGACCTTTTGAATTACGTTTTTAATGGTGGAGATCGGGTTTTGAGATGCGAGGATATATATATAAATTTTCGAGTAAAGAAGATTTTACTTTCGGAAAAGTCTGCGCAGCGTTTTCAAAATACGATTGTGTACAATAAAACCGTTGGATCAAGTCAAAATTTTGATATATTATTCTAAACATATTGGTGTTCAATATGAATGGTGGAGATTCGAATATGAGGTCAAAAAAGTCCTATAAAGAATTTTAAACAGAGTTGATTCTGTTTCCCAAAACTATTTGTCTAATTTCTTTTAAAAATTAAATTATGCACAATTTAACTGTTGGATGAGGTTGAATTTTGGTTATAATATTTACGAGATGTAGTGGTTAAATCTGAATGGTGGTGGAGATTGAGTTTGAAGGTCTATGGGCGCGAGTAAGGGTTGTGATGCTCGCATCTTACTTATCGATTATTCTTATGATCATATACTAACGGACTGAGTGCAGGTCTATTTGTTTAGTTTGTATTAATATTGGTTTTTAAGGGTTACTCTATGTGTTTCCTGGAATTTAACCTGGGAATGGTCAATGCAAAAAAACGCGACGAGGTCGCATGTCCAAATATTCGAGGTCGATTTATTTTGTTGCTCGAAGTCTAAGGCGATGAGGTCGCGTATCAACCGAATGTAACAAAAATTAAGATCAGAATTTTAGGGAACTAGACGGTTGTCCAGCTTGCTCCCCGAACAGGGAAGTTGATGCTAAACTATTAATGGTCTATTATTTCTACGGTATTATTGATGAGAATATTATCTATATGGAAGCAATATCTCTATCGATTCAGTGTGGTGATTTTTTGCGAGTTACAAGGACTTATACCTGCGGAATTTAATTGAGAGACCTCCATGTTGATTTGAGGAGCTAAGTCAAAGTCCCTCATAAATATTAACGTTGGTCAGTTAATGAGATGAATGGGCCTGGAGGCATTCAAAGAAAAAGATAAGTTTTCTATTATTTGGTTTGGTGGACGTATCTTTTATATATGTTAGCATGTTTGCTTGATTGTATGGATCCGATCGTATGCGTGTGATATTTAGGTTCTTTTGGTGTCACACAATTAATTATGAGCATGGATGAGGCTTAATATTTATAATTAGTAGGATAGTTATGCGTGGAGCTTTTAATGGGTTTGAGTGCTTGGATATATTTGGGTTAATGCGCTACTAATGTTTTTGTTGAAGGTAGAAGATGGTTAATTTATATGTTTGCTCAAAATCTAATTGAAGGAACTTATTTGATTTCTTATATGGTCCGAATCTTATTTAGTTTAAATGATTCATACGGATTAATGGATTTATATGAGTATTGTTATTATGGTATATGGTTTTGTGTTGATATTGGAGGGCTGATTCATTTTGCTGCCTGAAATCTAAGGCGATATGATCTGCGTGTCTTGATTAATAATTGTGTATGGATTCTTAAATGGGATAATGGGTGTTTATTATTTGGTGGGGTATTAGGACTATTTGGTGGGGATTTATGTGCATAAAGGAACGACTATGAGTGTCATGATTGTTTAACTCACATTTTTGTAAAAGGAATTTTAATTCATCTATAGCACTTTGGAACCTTATGTTTTGCTATTTATATATAATTGTGAACTCTTATGTGGCAATTCCTAAGGGTCGATGGGGTGGTAATCATACATGGAGTTGGATAGTTTGGTCTTTGAATTCTTTCACGGGTTTGATAGAATGGATGGTGGGTATTAATCATATGTGGAGAATGCTAATTGGATTTATGTGGTTTTATTTTGTGGGGACATGCACGTGGTTTAACATTTGGCTGGGGAGGACATATTTGATTTTATATAGTTATGAACACACTAAGAGTTGCTCATTCTTGCACATTCCCGTATGAAAACACTGCACTGCCACACTTTAGTAAAATGGTGATAACTCACTGTTGTATTATCATTTTTGAGATCCAATTTTTGTGTTGGAAACTGGACTCGTAGGGATTTTTCAGTGGTATATAGTTTGTTCTCTAATTCATTACCAATCAAAACAGCTAAATCCTCAAAGTTGGTATATGTGCTGAAAACTTTGTGTCAGTTTTGTTTGATCCTATTTGGTTGTGGTTATGGGAAAGGGAAACACTTGATTTGCAAAATGTTTGATTAACATATTATTGGCTCGAGTAAGGTTGCGATACTAGGATGATATTTTCTATGATTATGCTAACGGATTTGAGTGCAGGGCCTGTTTAGTTCATATTAACTTGGGTTTATAGGGTTAGTTTGTGGGTTGCCCAACATCTAGCTTGGACATGGTCAATTCAGCGTGAGGAGGTCGCATAATTGAGGAGAGATTTTAAGTTAAGGTCTCTGCGACCCAGTATAGGTCTTCGCGACTTAGGTAAGGTCTCTACGACCTCGTTACGATCTCTATGACCTCATTACGGTCTTGACAATCTTGTGCAATTTAGACTTTATATTCCAATATGTTTTTTATGTTTATGGGCTGACGCTTCTATCAGGTTGGCGATGGTTTTTATGGTTATGGGCAGACGCTTCTATTAGGTCTGCGATGGTTTTTATGGTTATGGGCTGACGATTCTATTAGGTCGGCAATGATTTTATGGTTATGGGCTGACGCTTCTATTAGGTCGGCGATGGTTTTTATGGTTATGGTTTTTATGGTTGTGGGCTGATGCTTCTATTAGGTCGGC
>BMAC01000600.1:928309-956875 GCA_014905375.1 Phtheirospermum japonicum | reverse complement strand
TATTAGGTCGGCGATGGTTTTTATGGTTATGGGCTGACGCTTCTATTAGGTCGGTGATGGTTTTTATGGTTATGGGCTGACGCTTCTATTAGGTCAGCGATGGTTTTTATAGTTATGGACTGACGCTTTTGTTAGGTCGACAATGGTTTATGGATTGGTGGTTTTATGATCTAGGTTGCGAAGAATATGTTTGACTAACATGTTCTCTTCAATCTTAGATTATGTGCTTTTTGGTTATGGTGTTTTACCCTTCGAGGCGGGCTGTGTACGTTTTACCCTTCGGGGCGGGCTATGTGCGTTTTACCCTTCAGGGCGGTTGTGGTGTTTTACCCTTCGAGGCGGTTGTGGTGTTTTACCCTTCGGAGCGGTTATGGTGCTTTACCCTTCGGAGCGGTTATTGTGTTTTACCCTTCGGGGCGGGCTATTTGTGTTTTTAACTCTCCGGGGCGGATGCTTCATTACCCTTCGGGGCGGGCTGTTTGTGTTTTTAACCCTTCGGGGCGGATGTTTCATTACCCTTCTGAATGGGCTGTTTTGTGTTTTACCCTCTGGGCGGATGATGGTTTAATTACCCTTCGGGGCGAGTTGTTATTTACCCTTCGAGGCGAGCATTTATATAATAAATATTTTGATTCACTTTTAAACCCACGCAAGCTGATAATGAGTGTGATGGCCATGGGAGGAATGGTTTAATGAAATAGTGTGTTTGGTTTACATGCTCCTTTTACGACCTCAGATATGTTTGATTTGTGTTTGAGGTCGCTTCTAGAATGAATATGTTTGACTTACATATTCCGGGATTATTTTGCATGTATGTTTGGTTTACGTAACTGCTATTAGCTTTGGTGTTTGCTTGGGTCTGAATTTCTGAAGTGTTACTGTCTTACTTGATTTAATTAACTTGGGGGACTATGTAGGCAAGCTTTATTGAGTTGATGTGGTCAGGTTGTTTTCACTTGCTTGCATTATTTGGACATGGGGGACTGAGTGGTTTTCTCAATCCCATGATATTGTTGTACCTGGATTGTGTATGGTCTAAATACTTTATTTGGTTCAAATTATTTAAACTTGGGGGATTGAATGGTTTTTCAGGGTCACATGTGGTTTAATTTGGTTTTGCTTGATTCGGCATATATTTTATGAGTGTGCTACGAGTTAACACTTTTGTTAGGTTGGTGATGGTTTATATGGAATGGGCTGACGCTTTTATTAGGTTAGTGATGATTTGTGAGTGAAATGGTTTACTGGCCGACCTATTTTAGGTCGATGATGTCTTTATGGTTTATGGTTTTACGGGTTTTTGTGCTTTTATGGTTAGCAAATCGGTATCCATGGTTATGGAACGATACTTAAATAATTTCGCATGGCTATGGTTTGTGGTATGTAATGATTTTTTGATTGACCTGTTTTAGGCCGAGTAAATGGCTTATGGTGTTTTGACTTTTCAAAAGCATATGATTGTATTTTCTTAGATTATTGTGCCCGATTACGACTTCAGGTCGTGGGAGAAAGGCTCTATGGTTTTAGGTCGTCAGGTATGGAGTCTGGGGACTCGCAGATCTCTTCTTCCAAGAGGAGCATTCTTCTTAGAGGATGAGCGGGCTCAGCGAGCTGACCTTTTGGAGGTCGCGGTTTTATGTGGTAAATTCTTATGGGATGATTGATGTTATAGCTTGGTATGCCGAGCTGGGTTATTCTAAAATATGGTTTGGTGAGATGGCATGGTGATTTATGTATGTTTATGCTTTATTGTTATTTTTGGTGGTTGTGCTCTCTTAACTTTCTGTTTACATGTCCTATCTGATTTTGTACCTCAATCATCTAGAACATGGGGGACTAGTTGATACGTCACTAAAAATCCGTACGTGATATATGTGATTATTTATGGTAAGAGACCTCATATAGGGTCGCGACCTCTTATGATTGTATTAGTTCTGCGTTGATCTTATAGCTCGGTCATGGCCTTTATAAATGTCAGGCCCGAATGGGCTCATGGATGGTCTTATGGGGTCCCGACGAACTGTATGGAAAGAGTAACAGGCCCAGGCCTATTCTGGTAATTTAAGTAAGAGGTCTATTATTTATGGGAACTTAGCATACAGAAGGAATCATAATTCTAAGTCGGTCATGGTATTTATGGAATTGTGGTAGGAGAAGGAAACCCTGGCTTAGGGAGGACTTCTCTTGTCCCTATAAAAAGAGTGCATATCTCTCTTTAATTTTAAGTTGTTTTCTATGATGATTTGGGCTCTCGAAATATCTTTTGTGTTATCTGACTTAAGCATCGGAGGCTTTGCGGGTCTGATCACCGACTCGACAGAAAGTGTTGTTTTGCAGAATCAGCTAGGTCGCCAGGAGGATTTCTGGAGGCTTATCAGGTCGCCGTGACGTATTCGGAGGTTGTTTTAGGTCGTTGATCTCAAATTTGAGGTTAGTACCTCCAACTCTTGGTAACCAATCTTTTTAGTTTTATCAGAACTCCCGCCGGAATCCCATCGTCATGTCCCCGTCCGCCCAATGCCTTGTCATTGCAGCCATCGTTGGCGTCTCTGTTCTAAAAATCGCTCTAGGCGCCCGCCTAGGCGCCACCAATCCGCCTACGATTTTCGAAAATCGGTTAAAGAAATCGATGGGCGCCCCAGGCGCCGCCTAGGCGCTCTCGGCGCCCAAGTCGGCGCCTAGGCGCTAGACCAATTTTTTTTTAAATATTTTCTGGCCTAAAACGACGTCATTTTTGGGCCTATTTTTTTGATTATTTTGATTTTGTAATGTATACTATGGTATTGTTATTTGACTAATGAACTTATGCATCTATGTTGTTTTGGACTTTGAATTGAACAATAGTTTTAAACTTATGAATTGTAACTTGTGATCATTACTTTTAGTTTTGAATTGTCATAGATTTTATTGTGTAGCAAGTAGTATGTTGAACTATTAAATGGTTGGATGTAATTTTGTAAATTAGGGTATTTATTCTCAAATTCTAGGCTCTGTCTAGGCCCCGCCTAGGCGTTCTAGGCGCTAGGCACTGGCCTGGCGCCTAGCAGCCGCCTAGCGATTTTTAGAACACGGGTTGGCGTACCCCCATCAACGTATCCTTGTAACCCTGCCGGCATTTTCTGCTCCAGAGCTTGCACCGGTTTTCAAAACCCCCGACCTCCTGCACACCACGTCAATGATGCCCCGTATTTCGCTAGCACCGCATCCCCCTCCGGCCACGTCAACGTCAATGTCGTCACCTTCCCGACAAGATGACATACACATCCTGTAACAACCATCCATGGTGTCTCATCCCCAGCAACCTGCCAACGCTCTCAACGTTGCTGCCCAAACCACACTTTTCTCCTCCACGGTGCTACTTTCACCAAGACCAACAGCCAGCTCGTCCTCCACCATCCCCGGCGCCACTGCTGCCGAGTCTGGTTCCTTCTACCTGCGCCGATCTCTTCACTCCGACCCATTCTTTGGATCTCGTGCCGCTGACAGCCACACTTCTACAGCATCTTTTCCAGCCACTCTAGCCATCGATTCCGATAATCGGTGCTTCCTCGCAGCTTCTGTCCACGACATCGCTCCTTCCAAATGCCGCCACCGCGTTTTCACGCGGCCTTTCTCACCCACCCTTCATGGCTTCATTGCCGTTCTTGCATCAAGTATAGCAGCCCCATCCGGCGACTCTGCAACCCCCGGTTTTTCAATCGCTCAGTCAAAAGCTTACCCCGCCTCCGATCAGGCAGCCTCCGACCGTCTCTCTACCGTCACCCACTCACAGCGCCGCTCTATTTTATGACCCAGCCGCCATCTCTTTTGGCTCTTTGTCGGCGGCTAGGGCTTCCGCCCAGTTGCTTGACGTGCAAGACGACACCCCTCGTTTTCCTGGAAAACTTCCGACTCCTCAGATCGCCGCTCCTCTGGCATCCTAAATCCTCTACACCCTGCCTCTCACCCAACAGCGGTACCACGGTCTTCCATTTTGGCGGCCAACTTTGCAGCGGACTCTCTCTCTGACATCACGCCATTTTTTCCTGCGGTAAACCCGTCTTTTTCCTCTGCACCCTCGACAGTGATATCTCATGCCCCATCCCTTTCTTCTCCAACGTTGTCAACCAACCACCTGCCTCCTTGCAGTCCCGAGGCCCATCTTCTTTTTTTGAAAAAACTGGGTCTGAACACCCTACCCCATATTGGGCCTATCCCACTTCTAATCCCTCCGGCCCACCCTCATAAACCCAACGGCGGTGACCCCAATTTTTTGGGCACTGTTGCCCAACCTTTTTCCCACCAACCCTCTTCGGCCCACCCCCACATTTTGGGGCCCAATTGCAGTAAAGGCCCAACTTTATTGGGCCCAAATAACCAGCCCTTTTCCCCCCTTTTTCAAACTCCCTCGGCCTAAGCCCTCCCGGGTTATGGGCCCGGTGTCAATCCCCTACCCAACATTTATTCCCGGACGACCCAAATCTACCTTTACATTCCACGGGTGCCCATAAGTCAGCCCATACCTTCCCGGTGATGACAACTCCACTTCGGGCACACCTTGCGGCTTTGGGCCCCTCCCAGCCAACCCCGACTCTGCCCATCAAAAAGGGCGAGTTTTATTCAGTTACGATCAATGAAAATGTTTATCAATCCCGAGTCTCGTCATTACGTAACTCTCTCATCGACTGCCTTCTTCAACTGAAAGGTTCGAAGCCCCTTACGATCGTTGAAATCAAAGTGTTGCTAACTTCTGCTTGGAGCTCCATTGGTGATTAGACTCTTGTTCCGCTAGGCAGGGGATTTCTTAGTATCTCATTTGATTTGTCCGAGAATCATAACCATGCATTTTCCAAGTTGTCCAGGAAGCTCAGTTCTAACTCTTTTCGGCTCTTTCCATGGATCCCGGACTTTAATCCATATAAGATGTCTTCGGCATCTCCTTAGGTATAGATTCGCATCTACGAATTGCCTATTGAATACTGGGAATGTTCTTTTATCTTGAATATTGCTAGGGTAGTTGATACGCCTTTGCAAATTGATGAGCGTTCTCTTAATGGCTCTGTCGGCCACTTTGTTCGTGTGCTGGTTGAGTTCAACCTTGATCTTATCTTACACGAAATGGTCATTATTGAGCATGAGGAGCATTTCGGTTATATTTCATTAGGTTACGAGAACCTGCCGAATTTCTGTTTGTTTTGCAAAATGGTGGGACACCTTGTCGGCTCTTGTCCTGTTCGTAAAACTTGTGATGATCAGAACATGGTTAGAGACGAATGGCATATAGTGAACACTAGATGCTCTCTCCAACGTTCTGACTCTCGTGACCAAAAGGTCCGTAACCGTACGGAGCCCAGGGGGGTTTCTGTCCCTACTACTTCTACCTTGACGACTTCCAATGCTTTTAATGCGTTGCAGTATGATATCAGCACTGAGTCACCACCCCCTGTCCTGCTTCCCCCTCGGGATCTCGAACCCTCCTCCTCTGCTCCCAATTACCCTAACTCCAAACCTACCACTGCTCACGCCCCCTCATCCACTTCGGATGGGAAGAAGCACCTTTTCTCCTTCCCTTCGACGTTGATTCCTCCCGTCGTCGGCAGTTCCTTTGCTAGATATGCCATGCATGGTACCCCAACTACGCACGCTCGTACATCATCTTCCATTGGAGCTAGCTCCTCATCCACTCTGGCCCCCGTGGCACCTAACGATCATTCAATCATTCTTTATGATCCTAACACTGCGTCCAAATCAATTTTACAAAATGCTAAGGACAAGGCCAAGGAGAGTAACCCCTCTCACGATTTTACCATTGTTGAGCCGGGCTCCTCTATCTCACGTCGAATGATGTCCATGACTGCTAGCCTCCCGTGGTCCGATTTTGACGACTCTGACGCTAGCTTAGCAGCCTTCGAAAATGAGTTCTCTCATTTTGATCAAAAGGACAGGAGGACTCCCCACCCTTCCACCTCCACGTCTGATTAATGCACTGCCTTTATTTGGAACATCTGAGGGATTGGTAACTCGGCATTTATTTGGAACATCTGAGGGATTGGTAACTCGGCCTCTCGTTTAGTCCTTAAGGAACTTTGTTGGGTTCATCGCCCCGATTTCCTTGCTATTACGGAACCTATGGTTTCCTTTGATAGCATTCGTGCCTCTTTTTGGCAGTCCCTTGATCTCACCCTTGTCTCCAAGAACTTCCGCAACAATGGTATCCCCGATATTTGGGTCTTCACGAGATCTACTGTTACTTCCACATCTATCCTTTTCTCCTCAGATTAAATCATCCTCATCCGGGCCGCCTTCATTGATCTTGAATTCCACCTTGGCTTCATTCATGCTCACTGATCGAAGATTTCTTAGCACTCTAATTTGAAATTGGTTTTGAAAAATCGTCTCCGCAATAATACAGAGTCGGTTGTAGAGCGGTAAGTCGAATCCCGAGTCGTGTCTCTCAAGGAAGGATAATCATAACCTATTTCGCGTTTGATTTTCGTGAAGTAAGATAAAACCAAACTAACTATGCTAAATAAAGCGTAATTCACTTTGGTTTGGGTTTTTGAAAGCTAATCAACTAAGACGAGAATTAAAAGTGATTTAAATGAAAATAATACAAAATGAGGGTTTAGGGTGTTAGGTTCGTCTCCACGATCAATCAGTTTTTGACGAGCACTTAATCCATGATTCGGGTTTGTCAACTCCAAATGTCGATAAGGTATTAGGGTTGTAATTTCCAATTCTCGGGTTTGTCAACCCCGAGTCTCAACAAACTCCAATTAATGGCTCTAAACGAACCTAAGCCCTAAACCCATAATTTCTAAACTAGTTGCATCGATTGAAAATTAAAATAATTAAAACTTGAAGATTTGTGAAGCTTGAACACAATAACATCATTTTAAAGTTTGAAATAAACTAAGGAGGAAAAGTGATTTGAAAGCTACAAGCATAAGACAACAAAAAACTATGAATCGAGAAATGATTTCTAATGAAAATTAAGAAATTTCTTAATTTGGCTGGATGAAAGCTACAAGCATAATACAAACTTGAAGAAATGATTTCTAATGAAAATTAAGAAATTTCCTAATCAGAGCTCCGAGAAGGTTGATCATATTCTCACAGAATGCCGGTTTGTGCACCACATTTGGGCTTGGATTGAGGATTATTTCGACATCCAGCTCCCACTTTCAGGTGGTTTTGCTCATTTCTGTGTTTTTGTTATTGACTATCATTTTAGTGCGCAGGTACTCTTCCTATGGAAAGAGGCTTTCATCTCGGCGATATGGACGATCTGGCACCTTCGGTGCAATTTTTATGGAGCTCGTCCCTCCACCACAGAGGCTCTTATTCTCACCCGTTCGCTAATTTTAGAGTCTTCCGCCCTCGATCACGGCACGTTGGCAAACATTGTTTCCGACATGATTTGTTTGCGCAAATTGGGTATGCGTGGTAGGCCCGCACCTCCATCCACCCTTACCCCTGTGTCCTGGTTTCCCCCCTCACCTGGATGGATTAAGGTGAATACGGATGGCAGTGCTCTAGGCCGTCCCAGAGATTGCGTCGCGGGAGGAATTTTCCGCACGTGTCGGGGCTTTGTAAAAGGTGGCTTCTCGAGATCACTTGACCAAGGATTCGCCTTTAAGGCTGAGTTGGAGGCCGCGATTATCGCGGTCGATGAGGATTATCAGAGAGGCTGGAGACGGATTTGGATGGAATCCGACTCGACTTATGGAGTGGAGCTTTTTGTGAAGCGTAGTCTGGATGTCCCTTGGCGCTTCCTGAATCGCTAGCGTAGGATTCTTTTTTATCACTACCTCGATCGAGTTCATGGTTTCGCATGTTTATTGAGAAGGAAATCGCGCTGCTGATGCGCTCTCTAAGTCCGATTCTCTCCATTAGGAGTGGTTCACGTCACCTCCGGTGTTCCTCCTAGATCTGGTGAATGATGATATTTTGGGTAAAATGGTGTACCATTCACCACGATCTTGACATCAGCTCCTCGAATGCAGTTTCATCTCGGTTCAGCTGAGAACCTTGGTATTGCTGCTTTTTAGATCACGACCTGCTTGTTGTAGCTTATTTTTTCACTTAGCCAGCTTGTGGCTCTTAGAGTTTCTTATCGCTCTGATATGTTCCTTCCACTACTGGCATTGGGAGGGTACTCTTTCCTCAACTAGGGCTTCTCCCACAACGGTGGGTTTACCTCGAGAGGTTTTAATGAAGCCCGAACAGATGCCTTTAGTCAGGGAATGGACGTCATGATCTGTGATTGTATAAACATTTTTTTTTCTTTTTAATAATAATTTCACACTTTATTAAAAAAAGACTTCTCATTAATACACAACCCCATTCCAAATAGCTAACTTGAACAATTTATTTTCGCGCCCTCCGAAAATCAATTTGAGAAAATAAATATACTACAATTATTTACTCGACACATAGAATAATCTTATTCCATTTAATTTTACATGAATTAAATATTTATCCAATATACACTCAAGGGTACTATTTTAACTTACCACTACAACATTTGCTTCCCAACAGTGTTAGGCGTGGGAGTCCAGAGAGGAAACTAACAGGTAGCCCAAAAAATGTGTTTATCAAATGTGACCAAAAGAAATCAACACCTTCTATGTACTATTAGAAGAAACCACCTCGGGGTTATAGCTCAACCCAATGCAGAGAGCTAAAAAATTAATGCTTGATCACATTGAGGAGATGTATCACTGCATTTATGCCTTCGAGACGCATCCAACTTCGGACGGTAGCTCAACACCAGACCCACACCTTGAAGATGTGACCTTCACGCCAGATGTTATTGACCTACCTCTATGTAAGGTAATGATAGAAGTTGATGTCATTACAATACTGATCTCTCCAACCTCCGACCAGAGGCCAATATTGATCTAGAGATAATCTTAATAAATGATGAAAGTCCAATGATCCAGGAAAGAACACATGATCCAAGAAGACCCAATACCCCCGTTAGGTAGATATACGACAAGATGTATGTCATGTTGAACCTATAGAGGAGCTAGACTGGGTGACAATCAGTTCAACCAATGTTGGTAGAAGGCTTCATATTGGGTATGATTTATCTGAACCAATCCAAAACAACTTGATCGACTTTTTGCGAACCAAGACATTTTTGCATGGACTCATGAAGACATTAAAGGAATTAAAATGAAACATGTATGCCCTCGCCTAAATATTGATCCCGGCTATAAGCCGATAACTAAAAAAAGGAGAAAGCTCGACCCTGAGAGATAAGAGGTATTAGATAAGAAGTAACAAGAAGTAATTTTGCTATTCGACAACAAATCCATCCAAGAATCAAGATATCCAGTCTAGGTATTTAACCCATTATTGGTAAAAAATCGATAGGCAATAGAGGCTCTACATTGACTTCACCAACTTAAACAAGGCATCTCCATAATACAGCAACCCATTACCTCATATTGACTACATGGTGGATGCAATTGCTAGACACCAGCTCATGAGCTTCATGGATGCTTACTCCTGGCTACAATCAGATTTACATGAACACTACCGACAAAGAGCACACATATTTCTAATGTCTATACTGTTACAGCTTGATGCCTTTCGACTTAAAGAATGCAGGACAGACCTACCAATTGTTAGTTAATCGCATGTTTGCAAATTTAAAAGGAAAATCCATGTAGATCTAAATTGATGATAAGTTAGTAAAATCACTACACACTCTCGACCATATAACATACTGGGATGAAATGTTTGGTATCTTGGTCAAATATAAATGATATTAAATCTTAATAATTGTTCCTTTGGGGTAAGCTCCTAGAATTTTTTTAGGATACATGGTCATCCAATGATGTCCCACCAAAATTATAGATCGATCACAACTCACCGAATTTATTAAAGTAGGGCTAAATCTTAACCGGAAAACTCATGGCCCTCAGTCCTTTTATCTCATAATCTACTGACAAGTGTTGACCCTTTTTAAGGTGATAAAAAGGGGAAACCCTTTAAATGGGATTCGCCATGTCAAAATGCCTTTGAAGAAATCAAATGGATGATCTCGTCCATCCTAGTTCTCTAAAGGACTGATCTTGGGGAAAAATTGCAACTCTACCCAGCTCCGTCCATCTCTACCGTAAGCTCAGTCTTGGTTATAAAGGATAAAATAGTTCAAACCCCTGTCTATTTCATTAGCCAAGCCATGCGCGATATTGTGATACGATATATCCCAATGGATAAATTGGCTTATGCGCTCCTCATCTCAGCACAAAAGTTGCACCCTTACTTCCTAGAACATTGCATAGTTGTCTTCACCAATTATCTACTTAAGCAAACCATGCATCAGCCAAATAAGCTCATTAAGGAGGATCAAATGGGTAGTAGAGATCATATAATTAAACACATCTTTAAAACCAAAAAGGGTAATAAAAGTTCAGGTCATGACTAACTTCATTGCAGAATTTACACCCAGGATTGAACAACAAAGTGAGCCAACAAAATCGTGGTCTATGTACATCAATGACTCCTAAACCACCACCTGCTTAGGGGACACGATATTTCTTGTAAGTCCAGAAGTAAAGTTATTTACTTGGATGTACAATTTTTATTCAAAGTCAAGAACAATGAAGCAAAATATGAGGTGTTGATCGTTGGACTGGACATAGCAGCGATGTTTGGTGTGAGAAAACTGATCGTCCATAAAAAATCACAACTTGTCATTAACCAAGTCAGTGGCAAGTTCAAGGTCATAGAAGAACGGTTAGCCCCATACCTAAACATGGCTTTGTCAAAATTAACCTATTTTGACACACAAATCATCCACATTTTAAGAAGTATTAACACTTAGGCAGGCACATTAGCTAAATTAGCATCAAGTGCAGGCCCTGAACTTTTGGATGACATTAAAATTAGACATAACATTCACCCAAATTCCCATGCAACAAAAATAAATGTCACTGACCAAGGGGAAAACCTGTAATGAATGGCGATCATCATCAACTATCTCTAAAATGGAGCTCTTCCAGAAGACAAAGTATAAGTCCGCTCCGTTCGCACTTGAGCCGCTAGATTCACCATTGTAGATAACATCTTATACAAAAGAGGATATTTAATCCCCCTATTAATATGCCTCAACCCAACAGAAGACGAACACGTAATACATGAGATACACAAAGCACTTTGTGGTAACCATTCTGAGGGCTAGGCCCTTGCCATTGACTAATCGGACAAGGATATTATTGGCCTGACCTTAAAAAAGATGCAGTCACATGTCTGAATGTGCAACAATCGTAAATACTTTTCCCCACGGATAAAACTCATGCCCGAATCACTCATTTTTGTTGGCTCCTTATCCCTTTGCAAAATGGGGAACCGAACTTATTATAATCCTACCAACAAGACAAGGAGGAGTCAAGTATATCATGGTCTCCATGGATCATTTTGTGAAATGGGCTGTAAGCAAAGCATTAATCACTACGACTGACCAACAAATCATCAACTTCATATATCATTTCGAGATCCCACATCTAATTATTTAGACAATGGGAAATAGTACGATAGCAGAAGGTTTAAGGAATTTTTTGCGAGTCTGGGCATTAAGACTTACTACTCTACTCCTTACACCCCCATAAGTGGACAAGTGGAAACCATCAACAAGATTATAAAACAAACATTGAAGACACATTTGGAAAAATAAAAAGGAGGATGGGCTGACAAACTCTAGTCCTATCGGACGGCCTACCGCATCTTAATCGATGAAACACCATTCGCTCTTACATATGGGTCTAACACAGTAATCCCTGTAGAAACTAAAGTTTCACCGATCGAGTCTCCTATTTGATGAGCAGAATAACAATGAAAACTCCCAAGCTGAGCTAGATCTACTCGCTGAAAGGTGTTCTAATGCCGGACTTAGGAACACCATTTATAAGAAAGGACATGAGCGCTACTACAAGTCCCAAGTGAGAGCCAGAGCCTTGAAAGTTAGAAATTTCAAAGTTTAGGTCTCTCATATTTCATTAGGATCTTGAATCATCTCAATTAGAATTTAGTCTTTATTTTTATGACGTCCACACCAAGACCTACCACATTTAGGAATTGTATCCTGCCTACGCTTTAACCAGGTTTTTATCACTCTAAACATTTGAATTGGGCTCTGTGATACTCAGGTTTCCAATGATTTAAGACTCAAAGTCATGGACATTGGTTGAAAGAGTTAACATATGTGCTCACGAGCGGCATTTTAGTAAATGGCGCACTAATCCTCATCGTTTCATCAATGTTCGTCAACGTTTATCCTCTTTTGTTATCTTTGGCTGATGTTTGTCGGCTTGGGCTCCTCAACCTTCATCCCGCGGCTTCGACATGGGCCTACTTCGACTGTTTGGGACCTAAAACGGAGAATTATAGTAAACTAAAAATGACAAAAAAATGCACAAAGTGACAAACGAGAATACAGATAAGCAAAAACAACTAGAGTCACGGCAAAGACACGACTAAAACACATATGTTGGGAATATTATTTTCAACAATATTATTCCTTGTTTGTCGTTTGCCTTTCTCAGGACACAAAGTATTTTAGGACTCTAGATTTATTTCCTAGTTGGAGTCTAGGAAATTATTTAGTTACCTAAGTACTTATTTAACTTGTTTAACAAGACCAGGAGTCTTGTTTATAAAAGGGAGAAGACACAAGAAAGAAACAATACATAAACGAACGCATACATTCTTAAAGTAGAACACGCAAAGAGATACTCAGAGCTACGTTATTGAACTAAGGAGATTTCTAGGTTGAGTAACCAACTGAAGAATTCAACTAAAGAAGCGACGAATATTTTGTGTATCAAGAGTTTGATACAATTTGTTTTTCATATATTACTTTTATATTTGGAATGGTGTTTGAACAATTGAAAAGTAGTATAGTTTTCGGGTTTGTACACCCAAATTCGTAAATACAATTACTTACGGACTGAAATTAATTTACTGTGTTTTTATTTCCGCTGCTGTTTCTATTTACTGGTTGATGTTAGGTCTGGTGATATCTATCATGAAACCTAACATCATTTTGGAGGGAAAGCATCAAAATCCATGATGGAAACACCACCTCCAAAGTCTTCTGGAAGAAAGTTGTCCAACTTTCAGCCCTCATCTTAAGAGTCAAAGACTGTTAATTCCCCCAAGCCGCTTAGTGAAGTTCAATTCCATGAGTGCAAGGGTTGGTGACACTACAAGAACGAGTGTACAAACACGTTGAGGAAGAAGAATCTCATTTCAAAGGAATTTGATGAAGATGGAAGCGATTTTGACTCGTCTAAGTCAGTACCTGCACTTTTTGCTCATGTTGCCTTGGATGACGACATTCGAGTTCACAACATCAATTCCAACACCATGTGCCTAAATGCGTAGGTTGAAGATACTCTCGACAAATATAAAAAGTTGTGCGTGGAGTATGATGAACTATTTACCAAATGGGGTAATCAGGTTTTGAATGTAAAGACCCTTATGATCAAGGTTGAAAAACTTACCCGCGAGAAGGATGATCAAGTGAAGATCATTAACCGATTGGAGACATCTCTTACGAGAAAAGATTCAGAATTGGAACGAGTAAGGGCTGAGCTAAAAAAGGTTCAAGATACAATTTCAAACCTCAACAAGGGAAAAGTAAACCTAGATGAAATTCTGGAGATGTCATATCCAGAAACTTCAAGGCATGGAATTGGTTACAAACCAGAGCAACAATCGCATCAAGTCAGCCACAACTAAGAGTTCATCAAGCGCTATAAGAAGAGAAGAAGGCAGTATGTTTGCCATCACTGTGGCGATCATGGCCACATTCGCCCCTTCTGCTGGAAGAGAACAGGGAAGAAAAGTCATTTCAGAGGATCAAACAAGATGTTGGGACTCGTTATGAGACTCAAGGTGTCCACACCAAAGGCAACACTAAGATCAAACGAGTTTGGGGAATAAAGGGGGAGGTCAAGTGTAACATGATTTATACTTCTCTAAAATCTCATGTTCCTGGAGCATGGTAATTTAATAGTGGATACTCCAAACATACGACCGGATCAGAAGACCTTTTGTCGAACATTGTAAAATTTAAAGGAGGAAAGGTCAAATATGGTGGAGGCGCAAATGGACAGATTATTGGGCAAGGAACACTCCATGTTCCAGGTATTGCCAAGCTGGAAAATGTGCTACTTGTTGAAGGACTGACTGCTAATTTGATAAGCATTAGTCAGTTGTGTGATGACGGCTTTAGTGTTAAATTTACACGAGAGAAATGCGAGGTCTACGATGAAGAAAATGCGTGTATTCTAGCTGGCCAGAGAACTTCCGATAACTGCTATCAAATAAATGGAGATGTGTTCAGCAAGTTGTCTCAGTTGAGTGATGCCGAGGTGTGGCATCAAAAAACTGGACACGTCAACTACAAAATGTTGGAAAGGATGGTGAAGAAAGAAGCTGTGAATGGTTTACCAAAGCTCAACACGAAGATCATCCCTATATGTGAAGTGTGCCAAAAAGGGATGCAAGTTAAGGTACCACACCCATATGTCCAGAGCCTTACCACGTCTAACTGCTTTGAACTCATGCATATGGACCTCATGGGATCATTTGAAGTGGAGAGTCTTGGAGGCAAAAGGTATGTTTTGGTAATTGTCGATGATTTTTCTAGATTTACATGGGTCGAATTTTTAAAAGAAAAATCAGAAACTTTTGTGCTCTTTAAAAAACTTGCTAAAAATTGTGTGTGCGTTTTGGCGTAATCATAGGTAGAATCAGGATCAATCGTGGAAAAGAATTTGAGAATGAGTCTTTTTCAAACTTTTGCTCAAAAGAAGGAATTACTCATGAATTTTCTTCCCCTATTACCCCCACAGCAAGATGGTATAGTTGAACGAAAGAATAGATCTCTTGCGGAGATGAATAGAACTATGCTGACTTCAAATGTTATTGCAAAACGCTTTTAGGCAGAAGCAATGAATACAGCCTGCCACACAATTAATAGGGTCTACTTCAGACCGGGTTCACATGTCACCCCCTATGAATTGTTGTTTGGCAAGAAACCTAACTTAAGCTATTTTCATGTTTTCGGATGTGTTTGTTATGTCTTAAATGATAGGGCGCATCTCTCAAATCTTGATTCTAAAAGCGATAAATGTGTTTTTATGGGTTACTCCCAAAATAGTCATGCATATCGAGTATTTAAACCTTAGGACACGCTGTATGATGAAGTCGGTCAATGTGAAATTTGATGATACAATTAGTAGAGTAAAACCTGCTGAGGACAATGATCTGGTGTATGATCAGAGTCCTCAATATGTCGTGGATGGTTTAGATGTTAATGTAGGTACAGAAGCTGCTGTTGTAGGTAGTGACGGGTCTGGTGACATGTCACCGAACCCAACACCGACTCAGGAAGAGACTGGCAACAATGATACTGGCGAGCTGACTCCAATTTCAATTCCTTCCCCGGTAGCTTCTGAATCTGATTCAGAATCAGAGGATGAGGATCCTGAAAATCAAATTGATCTTTATCAAAGAGATATTCCCTCAAGAGTTCAAAAGAATCATCCAACCGGTCAAATTATTGGTGATCTTGATGAGAGGAGTACGAGGAAGAGACACATAAACTTCAAGAAAATTGTAAGATTTGTCTGTTTATCCACTAATTGCTCTCAAATTTGAGAAACCTTGTTTCTTGTTGAGACAGAGCCGAAATGAGTGGAGGATGCATTAAAGAATGAATTCTGGATTAAGGCGATGCAAGAGGAGCTGGACCAATTTGCACAGAACGATGTTTGGGACCTGGTTCCCCGTCCTGAAAATACACATGTCACCGGAACGAAGTGAATTTTCAAAAATAAGACGGATGAAGATGGGAACATCATTCGAAACACAGCAAGGTTGGTGGCACAAGGATACACTCAAATTGAGGGTATCGTCTTTGACGAGACATTCGCACCAGTTGCACGTATAGAATCGGTAAGATTACTTCTTGAAATTGCATGTCACTTAAAAATTTATCTACATCAAATGGACATCAAGAGTGCATTTCTGAATGGTATTTTGAGTGAGGAAGTGTATGTTGAACAACCCAAAGGGTTTGTGGATCCTCACAAACCTAATTTTGTTTTGAAATTAAAGAAGGATTTATATGGTTTAAAACAGGATCTGAGAGCTTGGTTGAAAGGTTGACTCAACATCTATTATTTTTGAATTTTAGACGAGGTGAAGTCGACAAGACCTTGTTTCTGATCAAATCCCATAAACACATTCTTATTGTCCAAATTTATGTAGAGTGATATTATTTTTGGATCAACTAACGAACAGATGGTAAAGGATTTCTTTGCTCGAATGTCTGACACGGTCGAGATGAGTATGCAAGGTGACCTTTTGTATTTTCTTGGTTTACAAATCAAACAACTTGATGACGGATTTTTTCTCTCTCAAACCAAATATGCAAAGAATCTGGTTAAAAAATCTGGGTTAGAGGATGAGAAGCCTAAGAAAACACCTTAGGGTAAAGACAAGAAAATGTCGAGAGACGATGTTGGGTCTGGTGTTGACAACACACTTTATAGGAGTATGATTGGCAGTCTCCTATATTTAACTGTTAGAAGGCCCTACGTCATGTATAGTCTATGTCTTTGTGCAAGATATCAGGCAACCCTAAGGAGTCACATCTAAAAGCCGTTAAAAGAATAATTAGATATTTGGCTGGAACTAGCGATTTAGGGTTATGGTATACTAAAGAAACATGCACTGATTGGTAGGTTATACTGACTCGGATTGGGATGGGGATGTAGTGGATAGGAAGAGTACTATAGGGGGTTGTTTCTTTATGGGGAATAATCTAATCTCTTGGTATAGCAAGAAACAACATTGTATTTCCTTGTCTACAGCCGAAGCCGAATACATTGCAGCTGGAATTGCATGTACGCAACTTCTTTGGATGAACTAGATGATTGAGGACTACGGTCTCCATAGCAGTATCTTGACTGTACTCTGTGATAATACTAGCGCAATTGACATCTCAAAAAATCCAGTTCAGCACTCTCGTATAAAATACATTGACATCAGGTATCACTTTATCCGAGACTTGGTTGAGAGAAAGATAATAAGTTTTGAACATGTAGGGACGGACAGTCAGCTTGATGACATATTCACAAAAGTATTAGATTTAGATACCTTCTCTCATTTTAGAAGAGATCTCGGAATGTGCATCGTTTAGTCCATGTTGGGTTTGATGTTATGACGCCCAAAGATGTCATCAGTCATAACATCTATATAATTTGCATGCATTTTTATTTTCTTTTTCATACATAATACGAATGGATTGAGTCTGAATTAAAGAGAAATAAGGTCATGTGTTGTAATAAAAGTGATGACAAAAAGACTAACTTCTTCGATTTGGTGATTGTGGAACTTTCCCGCAGAAACAGGTTTTCTCCCAAGTCCAAAAACAAAAGGTGTTAACAGCAATTGCTGAAGATATAATAATTCTCTTCCAATCTTAAAAAGATGAAGAAACTCTAGACTAAAGGTCTGATTTTTAAATTTCACCTTATTGAGAAATTTTGACGTTGCCATTAACTTGGGTTAAGGGGTCTGTTTTCATTGACTTCACCTTATGCAATGTTGGGTCTAATGTCATCAGTCATGAAAAACAACACTGATCAAGTCTCTAAAAATCTTTATGTGAATTTTTTTAACCTTTATAGATCATATTTTTAGGCATAATTTAAGACATTCATATTTCGTGAATTTGCCTGTATTGTTGAGTGTTTTGTTTCTCGTGATTGCATCTTATTCTGACGTCTCTTGATTTTTTTAAGGATGTAGCTATTTGATTGTTTCAGTGGTGTTGTGATCGGGTGTGCTGGATAGGTAATATGAGATAGATATGAATTTTAGATTTTTCACTTTGTGCTCTTTTTATACGCTCTTGGTGATGGTTCAATTTTCCAGCTAAAATTCGGTTTCTCTTTGTTTATACGTGGTTGGATAGTGGAAATCATGGGCGGTTTGGTCGATATATTGATTCCTTAGTTAAAGGGGAGTGAGTATTTTATTTGGAAAGAGTTTTTATTACGCTGGGCTTAAAAAATATTTTGTTAAAATAAGTAGGGTAGATTTTGTAAAGATTTTCTTTCCCATTTACTTGCAGCTTCTCTCTCCTGCCAACGGTAAGATCTTTTTTGTATTTACAGGTCATATTCTTACCATTTGGACCACCCTAATTCTCTCTCTCTCTCCTGCAAATTAAAAACCCTCTCACACTCAAATTCCTCTCAGTTTCTTTCCGAATTATTGCTCTATTGTTGAGATTTGCAGGATGTCGAATTCACCCTCTTTGTCTAGAATTCCTGAACTACCAGCAGGTGTTGCTCGCTCCGGCGAACAGGTTGCTTCAAGTTTGCCGAGATCCGGGGCGATGGACATTCTCAAGGAGCTAGGTGATGCCTTCGCTCAGAACCAATCACCAATCGTATCAGAACCCGGGAGTTCCGCTCCAATGAGTTCTCAGACCATAACTCCAGCTCCAGCACCTATTGACACCATCCCTACGGTCCAGGTGTTTCTCGGCCAGCCTGGCAACAAGATTGATGTTGACATTCCTCCTGACTTCTCATTTATTGCCGAGGTTTTTAGGCGCACCGGTGACCCCACCTTAAAGCGATCACGACGGCTGTGAAATATCCCTCCGGGGGTTGTCCCGTCGGTGATTCCTAAAAGCCAAGCAGGGCCACATCGCAATGTGCCGATTGAGCACATGAATCTCACCTAAGATGTCACCGTTGCAACTGATTCTGATGACGAGGAGTTTGTGCCTCCGGCAACCGTTAATGCTCCGGCGACCTCCAGTTCTCCTCCCGTGGAATCAAGAGTTACTCGTCGTCGGAAGCAGACTATGAAACTTTCAAATAAGAAGAACCCTCCGGCATCTACCAAGGTATCTCCTGGATCAACGAAGACTGAGTATTCAAGTCCACCTTATGAGATAGTGAATTTTTTCACCGGAGAAGTATCAAGTTAGTCCAAACCTGCTGTTCACGATCTCCCAGTCACATCTACTCCTCCGACCTCTCCTGAACCTGACGTTGCTCTTGAACGTTCTCCAGATAATTCAGATGGGATCCCTCTTGTGCACCTGCTGAGTTCTCTGAAGGCTTCCAAGAAGAAGAAGCAGAAATTCAAGTTTCCAATGGCTGAAGATATCCAGCAAGTTGATGTTGGGGCTGGTAACATGTCACCAAAGCCAACATTACCCATACCGGGTGCTGAATTTCCCTCCAACTCAAGTTCTAGTGCTGAGAGTAATTCTCCTTCTCAGGCAATTAGCTCTCCACCGGTTGAAGATGCCGATCTTGATAATATTCTGGTCTCCGATGAAGTCGAGATAGAGGATATGGTTCCCTTCTCTGAGAAATTTCTTTCCTGACAGGCTGAAGCGCTTTCTCCGACTACAAGACTCGCGGCATGATGACGAGAGGCGAGTCCCTGTCGACCTGTTCAAGCGTCAAAATTTGATTGCCTTCTTTGAACACAGGGGGTTGTATTCGACGGTCTCCACTGCAATGTCGTTTGTTCGGGATGTTGTTCTGGGATTTTATGCCAACCTCCTCTCCTATGTTGCTGTGCCGTCTTCCTCAAATTTTGGGAAGGTTTATGTGCGTGGACAGGTTTATTCTTTCACACTTGATTTGATCAATGAGGCTTATGGGACTGAGGCTTATCACGGGGACTCCACTGTTGACGACATGGATGAGGTTATCCGTTTCTTATCTGGAGAGTTGCTGAACACGTGGCGTGAACAACTTCCCATCACAAGGATGACCTCGCTTTACTCAGTTCTGCATAAAGTGGCAATCTTCAACTGGGTGCCCTCGAAGAACTCGACTGTGTTGACCAGACCGCAGGCCCAGTTCCTTTTTAAAGTTGGCAATGGGATCAAGTTTAACTTCGTCCAGCTAGTTTTTGATATAATACCTCATCTCTTTGTTTTCCCTCTTTGATCTATAGCCTTTTGGAGAACCAAGGCTTCACTCCTTCTGTGGATGATTCCCTTACGGGTGAGGCGGAATGGTTCACCTTGAGGAGCCAACACCTCTCTGGGGCCCGTGTTGTTGATTTGCCCTGGACTACGCCTGTTCGAGATGGTGATGCCCGTGGTGACACCTCTGCGAGTCCTGTCACCGGTGCCACCATGGTGCGATTGTCAGCTCAAGTTTTCCGTGCTCAAGTTGCCATGATTGACAACCAAATTGCTCAGCTCCAGGCGTTACGAGGTCCCTTGTTGGAGGCCCTTTTGGTTTCTGAACAAAAAGGGGGATATAAGTATGACGACGACAATGCTAGGAGTGTGGATGAGGATGTTTCTGCTGCTGCTGGGGTTGGTGATTCTGCGACTGATGCCGCTGGTGGTGAGGCTGCCACCGTGTTGAAAAGCTTGGACAGTGCGAAACGAAGGAAAAGGATATGATCCAGAACCAAGTTCTTGAAACAAATGAAAAAGATGTTGCGGAAAAGGAAAGCTGATGATGAAGGAACATCTTCGTCCTCTCGATGGGCGAAGAAGGCTCGTGGTGTCTGAGTTCCTTTTGCACCTTCCTCAGTTTCTTTTGGTTTTGGCTCTTTGTGGAACATTTTGTTTATTTCCTCTTATCTATTTCTTATTTAGGGGGAGTTAGTTTATTTTGTTTATTGAACATTTTGGTTACGTCATGGTAGTTTTGTCCAGAAAGGCAAAAGGGGGAGATTGTTGGGAATATTATTTTCAACAATATTATTCGTTGTTTGTAGTTTTCCATTCTTAGGATACAAAGTATTTTAGGACTCTATATTTATTTTCTAGTTGGAGTCTAGGAAATTATTTAGTTACCTAAGTACTTATTTAACAAGACCAGGAGTCTTGTTTATAAAAGGGAGAAGACGCAAGAAAGAAACAATACACACACGACGCATACATCCTTAAAGCAGAACACGCAAAGGGATACTCAGAGCTACGTTGCTGAACTAAGGAGATTTCTAGGTTGCGTAGCCAACTGAAGAATTCAACTAAAGAAGAAGCGACGAGTATTTTGTGTATCAAGAGTTTGATACAATTTGTTTTTCATATATTACTTTTATATTTTGTAATGGTGTTTGAACAATTAAAAAGTAATATAGTTTTCGGGTTTTTCACCCAAGTTCGTAAGTACGATTACTTACGGGCTGAAATTAATTTAGTGTGTTTTTATTTCCGTTGCTGTTTCTGTTTAATGGTTGATGTTAGGTCTGGTGACATCTATCACGAAACCTAACATCATTTTTCTAGGTCATATTTCTACAAAACAACAACATAAAATGAGATACGAAAAATACATGCAAATATGTATAAAATAATCACGTTCCACCATTTCTTGCACCTTATTGGCACATATAACTCGCACGTCCGGAGGCAAGTGAGGCGGTCCTAGGGACTGAGGGAGTAATTAGATACGTTTTCATTTTGAAATATAAGAAAATACTGATTTTTTTAGGAAGAATAATATTTTTTAAGAGTTTGAATGAATATGTAATAAAAATGTAATGATTCAAAGTGATTTAATAAAAAGAAGTAAAATAATGAGTGGTAATTGGAATTATGTGAGTGAGTAATAGTGAAATTTATGAAAAATATGAATAACGACTGGATGAATACTTTATTAAAATAATATATGAGAGGAAAGGGTGAAAATAAGTTGAAAATATAAATATAAGTTTTTAGTGTTTTTAAAACTCAAATAGAAAAAACCTCAAAATGAAACAGTATCCAATTGTCTCCTTATCTTTTACAGTTTGTACTCTTGCGGCCCATTTTTTTTAAGTTATTATTTTTCTTATTATTAAAGTGCGACATGTAATAAAAAAGGAAAAAATCATTCGTACAAACGTAGATCACGGCATCCATTCCTTGACTAAAGGCATCTGTTGGCCTCATTAAAACCTCGTGAGGTAAACCCACCCTTGTGGGAAAAAAACCTCGTAGAGGAAAGAGTACCCTCCCTACGCCAAATGTAAAAGGAATGTATCGAATCGAATAAAAATGCTAAAAGCCACAAACCGGCTAAAAGTAAAAACAAGTTACAACAAGCATGTCGTGATCTAAAAAGAAGCAATACCAAGGTCCTCTGCCAAACCAAGATTAAACTGCCATCTGAAGGGTTGAAAACATTATCGTGATGAACGGAAAATAGCTTTACCCAGAATGTCATCGTTCACCAGACTTAAGAGGAATGCTGGAGGAGTCGTAAAACAGTCAAATCGAGGAGAATCGGATATGGAAAGTGCATTAGCAGTGCGATTGCCTTCTCGATAAACATGCGAAACCATGAACTCAATCGAGGTAGTGATAACAAGAGTCTGGCGCCAACGAGCCAGGAAGCGCCAAGGAACATCCAGGCTACGCTTCACAAACAGCTCCACCACATAAATCAAGTCGGATTCCATACAAATCCGTCTCCAGCCTCTCTGATCAGACTCCTCGACCACAATGATCACGACCTCTAACTTGGCCACAAAGGCGAAACCCTGGTCAAGCGATCTCGAAAATCCGCCTTTTTCAAAGCCCCAGCACGTGAGGAAAATGCCCACCGCGACGCAATTGCCAGAACAGCCCAAAGCACTGCCATCCATATATATATATATATATATATATATATATATATATATATATATATAAAGGCTAGCGTTTCTAAAAATATTTCTAAAAATTTTCCCGCTCATTTTACTTACTATATGTAGTGTACATATTTATTATTTATATAATTATTTATGTAAATATTCTTTTGGAGATTATGATTTATGTAAATAAAATATTAAATATATAGAAGAATTATGTATAATAATAAATAAAATCTGAGAAAAATAAAAATAATATAATTTTTTTAAAGAAAATATAAAATATAAATAATTATTTAATAAATATATAAATATATGTAAATATTATTTAATACATTTGAAAAACCCAAAAAAGAAAAAGTAAAACATAAATATTTTTTCAAATGCTTTAAATAAAATTAAAAATATTAATAAAATCATATAGATAAAAGACCCTCGTTTATTGCGCCCACGTGTGGAAGCTCTCTTCGGATCCGCTTTTCTCCCTCTTGCTAATGTTCCTTGCCCTTGCTCCTTGGGCCCAGCCCCTTCTCCTCTCTCGGCCCTGGCTCGATTTCCACATGGGCCTTCCCTTTCCCCTCATCCCTCGGCCCACACCACCCTAAACCCCCCACAGCCCTTTTCCAGCAGCGGTCCAAGCTCCCTGGGCCCTTTAGCCCAGCACTTCCCCTCCCTTCCCCTTTCAATTTCGACCCTTGCCCAGCCCCCTTCGGCCCAAGCCCAACGGGCCTCCATTCCAACACTTACCACCCCTCCTTGTTTTGTGGGCCCGCCTCTTGGAGCCTCCTGGGCCCGGGGACCCGACCCGCTCCCACCGCACCGAGTTCTTGGTCGTCGATTTATTCTATTGGGACACCCCCATTCAAGAAGGGAGCCTACTTTTCGGTCACCATTGACGAAGGCCTTTACCAAAATCGGGTTTCAATTCTTAAGGTTTCTCTTTGGTCGTCTCCTTCAACCTAAAGGGTCGAAACCCCTTTTACTTGACGAAATCAAGAATCTTTGCAGGCCACGTGGAAGATTACCGAACCTTGGAGATTTGTTCCCATTGGAAAAGGCTTTTTCGTCAATCCATGTCTATGGCTGCCGGTGTACGGTGGTCCGATATTGACGATTCTGAAGCAGGCTTAGCGACCCTAGAGGACGAGCTTTCTCGTTTTGAACAAATAGATAGGAGGAACATCCCCCTCTCCCCACCCACCTCGGTGTAGTGTTTTGCCTCTTTTGGAAAATGCTCCCGAGCATTTAGATGATAGTCTTTTGTAAAACTATTTAGAGTATGATTGGTCCTGTAGGGGATTCGGCCCCCAAAGCTTTTATATTTGAGGTCAACTGGTCGTGTAGGGGACTCGGCCCCCCAGTATCGTTTTCTCATTTTTTTAATATAATTTTCACACTTTATTAAAAAAAAGTATAAGATCTTATAATTAAACTATAAATATTTATTCAATAAATATGAAAAAAAACCGAAAACTCAACAAAGAAATAAAGTGAAAGAGAAAATTCATAAAATAATTTATATTAGCTCAAAACAATTCATAATTAGATTGTATAAGATTATTAAATAAATATAAAAATAAAAAATAAAATTGATAAAAATATGAAATAAAATAAAAAACAATGATAGGAACTAAAAAAATATTTTTTTTTTTTTGTGTGTGTGTGTAATAAATGTGAAAAATAAAATATAAATATATAAATAAATCTAAATAATTAGTTTATAAATCTGCAAAACCCGAAAAGTAAATCAAAATGTAAATATGTCAAATGATATCAAATAAATTTGTTTTTATTATAAATAAAATATAATAACTTATAATTAAATTAAAAATAGTTATTTAATAAATACAAAAAATAGAAAACAAACCAAAGGTTGCTAATATTATAAGTTTAAATATAAATTCATAGCTACAAAAAAGTAACATTAAATTATAGAAAATTATTAACTAAATATAAAATAAAAAAATAAAAAATCACAAGAAATATAATATAATATAAATAGAATTGGGAAAAGATAAAATGAATAACAAAAATATAAGAATTTATAATTTGATTTTAACCAATTATTTAATAATTTTGTTAACTAAAAAAAAAGATAGTATGAGTACAACTAGAAAATTGATGCAACGAAGACAAAAAAAAAATATAAATAATAACAAGAACTTTTCTTTTCTTCTATAATTTTATTTGTTGACTAGACCGGGTGATACGAAGACAAACCTAATAGCGTCATATTCTCAATTTTCTATATGTGACTCGAGTAAAACTTGGATGACCCAAACTTTGACCCTATACGTGTCACAGACTTGACAATGACACTTTTTTTTCTTTTTCCTAAAAAAATTAAAAAATTATATATTATGAGCATAAGAGAAAGGTAAAAAACTTTATACAATTATTTTATTAAATTTTAAAATTAAAATTATATGTCGGCAGAACAAAAAAAATAATTATATAATCGCATAATATAAAGAATTCAATACATTATTTTAAAATTCTTAACTAAATAATTATTTATGATCGTTTGTATATTAATAATTTGTGACTAATTACTACGACTTTAAGTTTTTAACGTTAGAAATTCACACATAATTTCATATAAACTGAAATCTATATATATATTTTAAATTTATTATCGGGTTCATCGACTGACTCGATGAATTGGTGGTTAATTACTCAGTGGCTATCTCGAGTCAATTACCAGGCTGATTTAAAAAAAATAACTATAGTATAATAGAATACAAAGGCCCTAAATTAAAACTTTAATACAATGCCTCATTTATTTTGTATTTCTTTTCTCATTTTTGTAGTATTTTTTTTTATATTTTTACAATATTTATATTTTTTCTCTAGGTTTAGGAGATGATTTTTTATAATATAATATTAATTACGTATATTACTTTCTGTTTTAAAATATTTTAAGATTTATTTTATTATATTTTATAACTTATTGGTCTTTGTTATTGTTTTATTATCAACTTTCAATAGATAAAAAAATATTTTAAATTAAATTCTATATATTTATTTAATTTACTTTATCACTATCGCCTATTTATTTTTTCAATGTCTTTAAAATAAATATTTAGACATTAATGATAATTTTATTATATTTTTATCTGATTTCAAAATAATTTCATATTTATATTATTATATTATAATATAATATTTATATTTATATTTTATTTCATTTTAGAAATTATTAAGAACCATTTATAATTAAAACATATATATGTTATATTTATTTAACTAAATTCATATTTTTATAATTATTTTATTATTTATAGCATTTTAAGAAAAAAGTCACAAAAATCATATATATTATAAATAATATAAAATAAATCCTAAACTATTTTAAAATTGGATTATAATATTATGAATTCTAAAATAAAACGTACAACAAAGTACGACTAAAGTACAACAGATTGATGTGATTGAATTATGACATAATCTAATGATAAACTTTCGTGTACATGTTGACAAACAAGTATTACTGATACCGATAATTGAAAAAGCCTAAATTTATTATAAGATCTTCACTTTGTCATACAAAGACTAAACAAGGAGATGGACTCAATGATTTGTAATAAAAGTGACTAATATGATTATTTCGTGACTAACTAAATGAAAGAGCTTGAAACTATTGTCATGTGAGTTAAACTATAATTTGACGTATAATGTAGTATGCAAAAAGCTATTTCATAATATATAAATGTGGAGTTATTTATCTTTAATTTGTTTTAGGCCGCGGATATAGGTACATCATCTATTAATGAGTTCACCCCACTAAAGAAAATCAACAAAAATGCTAAAATTGCGCTACACCCCCAAACACATCATCTTTCTAACCCTTCACCACCACTCCAACTCTGCTATTATCATCGCCTATCACACGGTCGCCGCCACCTTCAAACAAGAAGAAGAAAAAACGTGATGGGTGGTGAAAGGTAAGTGATAGATCTGGGCGACAAAAGGTAAGAAACAGATGCAAAATAGGGGTGTCCGTCTCTATTTTCTCGAGCATATGTCATGTGTTTGAACTTTTTGATCGAACAATACAACGTTGTTCGAAAAAAAACTTGAACAAGACTTAAAGTGGGCGTTCAGATCAATTTTTCGAACATGTGTTTTATGTACAAATCAATTTTTCGCAGTTCTATTTTGTGTTCGAATCGATTTTTAAACCTATATTTTGATTTCGAAAGTTTGGTTCGAACGACTTTTTTCACGGTATTTCTTTTCTTTTTCTTTCTTCAATGGTACGACGGCGGCATCGTATTTCTGTGTAAATGTTTTGTTTATGTTCTTCAATAAACAACGGCCATGGCAATGGCGGCAGTGATGGGCGACGTCTGGAGTGGTGGTGGAGAGTTGAAGGAGATGCACTATTTGAGGGTGTAGGGTTTCAGGATAATATTGATATTTTTGTGATAACATTTTTAGTGGGGTGAACTAATAAATAAAACGAGGTGCGTATATCCATGCCCTTTGTTTTAAATTTGCTCATGTTGACCAAATCGTGACTTGAGTATTTTAAGTTATTATATTACATAATGAATTAATAATATTACATTTAAATCGAATGAATTTACACCATCCATTCAATTCACTCCGTGCATCGAACGGGTTAAGCACTAGTTTACCTTAATCCAGCCAGGTGAGGGGGGAAATCAGGACACAGTGGTAAGGGTGGGCAGAGGCGCGGGCCTACCACTCACACCTAATTTGCGCAAAGAAATTAGGTCACTAACAATGTTTGCCATAGTGCCGTGATCAAGGGCAGAAGACTCCAAAATGAGCAAATGGATGAGGATAAGAGCCTTCGTGGTGGAAGGTCTGGCTCCATTATGGATGAAATTGCACTGGAGGTGCCAAATTATCCAGATCGCCAAGATGAAATTTGTTTTCTATAAGAAGTGTACCTGCGCACTAAAATAACATTTAATAGTAAAAACACAAAGATGGGCAAAACCACTTGAAAGGGGGAGTTGGATGTCGAAAGAATCTTCAATCCAACTCTAATTGTGACACGCAAACTGGCATTCCGTGAGAATATGATCAACCATCCCAGAACTCGCGAAGAAAAAGCAACAAAAGGAAGGACCTATGAACCCCCGCATGCGGATCACGTTCAAGATACCGAGCCGATTAAAGATTGCCTTCCAAACAGTGATAGGTCTCCAAGCCGGAATATGAGAAGACCAAATCCAACTGCCCCATCGAATCTTGAGAAACTTCTGATGGATATGGTCGTAAGCAATCTTGGCCGAGACGTCCCCAGAAGGTGAAGTGGACTACACGCGCTTATCCTCGGTGTGCGGGACAATGGGAAACCGGAGGATGTCAATAACGATGTTGGTAAATGTGATGAGGAAGCTCTCCATGAGCTCAAAAAAGAAGTAATCGGTGATAATCTGAGAAAAATGAGGCTTAAAAGTCTTAGGAATGCCGATGCGAGAAGTGATGGAATAACCGAGCCAATTATCTTGCCAGAAGCTAACCCTCGAGTTACTTCCCTGGATCCAACGAAAGTTCTACAAAATGCTAATAACATGACCCCTGATGCCACCCCAAATGGATGAGGAGACATGAGCACGGGGGGAACCATTCGTCTTAAGAAAGCGCTCGTGGAGAAGACGAAAGGCCATGGAATCCTTATTAAGCAAGTTATTAACAAACTTGAAGAGGAATGAAGAATTGGCAGTGATGACAGAGCGAATGCCGAGGCCACCCTCCTCACGAGGGGCACAGCAGCAGGCCCAGTTAACTGTACAATGCTGACGCTTAGAAATATCGCCCGGCCAGGCAAAATTTCTTATTGCAGTCTCCAGTCTGCGTGTAAGCGAGGTCGGCCATTTAAGAATAAGCATGGAATGAACCATGGTGCTGGTAATGACCGAGTTAATGAGGCAAATACGACCAGCGAGAGACAGAGAGGAACCCATCCAAGTT
>BMAC01000600.1:910809-925809 GCA_014905375.1 Phtheirospermum japonicum | reverse complement strand
TTTTTTACTTATTGAGTAGGATGACATAACATTCATCTTCTAATAAAAATAAAATAAGAGAAAAGATCAATATTAACAAATTTATAAAAATAATGAATTTTAAAATTGATTATCTGAAAAATAAAAAATAATTAATTAAAAAACTGGTAACATAATATTATTTTTTTTAATAGTTCATATTTTTAATGATAATATTGCATAATAAATATTATTATTGTAATTTGTACTATCTCCTAAGTTTGATAATTATTCTTGTAAAAAAGAGTTATAATAATTCTAATACATTAAAGAATTATATTAAAATCTACACAATCTATATTATAGTTCCATAGAATTCCATTAGAATCCAATGGAATCCATGAAATTATCCATAGAATATATAGAATTCCATAAATAAATATTTAATAGAATTCAATGACATTCTATGTTGAGTACCACCCCCTTAATGTCCAAGATCTCTTTCAAGTTAACGAAAAGTATTTCTTACTATATGTCGAATTTCTTACTTCATTTTTGAATTTCTTACTATTTGTCCACAAATTTCTTACCATGTCCAAAAATCCCTACTTGATGACAAGAATTATTTACTTGATTATAAAGATTTCTTATTTGATGTGAAAATATTGTTATGTATTTCTTACATATTAAACACAAATTCATTTATTTTTTTGCCAAAAAAAAAAAAGAAAAAGAATCTTACTTGATAGCAAATTATTGTTATGTATTTCTTATTTAATACAACAATTATCTAATTTATTACTTTATAGTGAAATTTTTAACTTTATTTTCGAAAAGGCAAGAAAATTCCTTACTTTATATCTTATAAAGCAAAAAAATATTATTACTTTATGTTCGATAATTAAGAAAAACTCTTATTTTATAGTGAGATTTATTAATTTATATCATAAAAAAGGTCAAATTCTTACTTGAAAAGTAAGAAAAAATCCTATTGTATGTACGAAAAAGTAAGAAGATTTTTTGCTTAATAGTGAAATTTTTTGCTTTATATTTTTTGGGCCAAAAAAAAAAAAAAAGATCTTGCCAGAAGATTTTTCCGACGGGTGGTCGCCAGAAAATTCTCTGGTGGCCGTTGGTTGGATGGGGTATTAGTGGTGGTGTTGGTTATTTATATTTATATATATATTTATATTATTATTATTATTATTATATTAATGTTATTATTTTAATAAAGGGTAACCTTGTAATTTTATATTTAGGGTTGGACTATTTCATATTCTGTATAATTGGTTGGAGTATATGACAAAAGTATTTTCCCTCGTGTAGTATTTGGCAACTGCCCCTTAAATTTTCATCTGCTTGTACTATTTTGCTGACCTCAATGATTTTAATAAACTCCATACATTAGTTTGTCTTGGGCCCGAGCCAAATAATACTTGCTGTTCTCTTTTATTTGATATTCAATATATAAAATAATTACAGATTAATATAGACAAAGTCTTTAATACATATTATTATAAAATGAATATAACGAATGAAAATATAGATAAGAATATTTATTGAAATATAGAATTATAAAAAAAAAACTTAAAAAGAATGAAAAACATGTGGAACCTATAAAAATGACGCTTGAGAGGTTTATTGATAAACATGTGGGAAGCATTTGCAAATTAAAGGGTTTAAGCACTATATAACTGAGATTTATTCTCATTTCTTGTGTGATATTTTTTGTGTTTGTGTGTGTGTGTTAATTTTTTTTATATCACTGTTTTTTAAAGATTAATGGAAAGCAGAGAGTGAGGAGATTATCATATCCACCAAAACATAAGAAAATATTTGTTGATGGCCATAAGATAACCACAGTTTCATCAATCCGCGATGACCTTTTAAGGTTAAATGTGAATCGATTGAAAGCAAAAATACATGTTGCTGGTGAAGAAATAAGAAAGACAATGACTCTAAGAGTAGATGTCACAGTTGCAGACGATGATTTTGTGGAAAAGGTTTAGGAGAAGGTGAAAAAGATATCAGGCGCAAAGAAGGTTGCGAAAATGGTTGTAGAGTCAAACAACAAGGTGCTGGTAGAAGTACCTAATAACGATGATTTTGTTATAGAGAAAGCTAAAGGGAAGGTGAAGGAGATGTCGGAGGCAAGGAAGGCTGCAGAAAAATCTTTGGAGAAGGTTCTAGGGCCAGGCGACGAGATGCTAGTAGAAGCACCTAAGAACGATGATTCTATTGTAGAAAAAGCTAAAGGGAAGGTGAAGGAGACTCTGAAGGCAAAGAAGGTTGCAGGAAAATCTGTGGAGAAGGTTTTGGGGTCAGGCGATGAGGTGCTAGTAGAAGCATCTAAGGACAATGATTTTGTTGTAGGTAAAGCTAAAGGGAAGTTGAAGAAGATGTTGGTTGTGAAGAATGTTTTGGAAAAGGATGTGGATATGGGTCTAGGGTTAAGCAACGAGGTGCTAGTAGAAGTATCTAAGGACAATGATTTTTCTGTATCTAAAAGGGAAGTTGAAAAAGATGTCGGGTGCGAAGGTTTTGGGAAAGGCTGTTGAGAAGATTGTGGGGGCAGGTGACGAGGTGTTGGTAGAAGCATCTAAGAATGATTTAAATACTCCCATGAAGCGCATAAAGAAGTCAAACGAGTGTAATGTTGAAGTAAATGCTCCCATGAAGCGCATAAAGAAGTCAAACGAGTGTAATGATGAAGAAGAAGAAGAAGAAGAAGAAGAAGAAGAAGAAGAAGAAGAAGAAGAAGAAGAAGAAGAAGAAGAAGAAGAAGAAGAAGAAGAAGAAGAAAAAGTGTTATTGTGTCAAAGGTTAAAGGGAAGGCACGGTCGGTGAAGGATCTTGTGAAGGAGAATAGGTATTATTTGAAAATTTTATTTATCATATAAGTATCTTAAAATATTATGAAAGTATCACACAATAGCTTGAAAGTATTATATATATTTTGTGGGTTTAACTTTGTTTTTTCACATTGTATATTTGAAAATATAATTAAGATATTACAAAACACATATAAAGTACCACACAATAGGTTTAAATTATCATAATTGTTTTGGTATTTTTAAATCTTTCATGTTTCACATCATGTATTAGAAATACATATAAATTATTTAAAGAAAATCTGAAGTATTACATGTGGTATGATATTTGATGTGTGTTTACTCATTGGTGAGTAAGTCTTCTGTGAGCATCTTAAGATACTTTAAAATACACTATATTACACTTATATTTTAAGATCCTTTCTTTATCATATATAGTATCTTAGAATGATATGAAAGTATCACACAATAGGGTCAAAGTATCATATATGTTTTATTGGTTTAACTTTTTTTTTCACATTATGTATTAGAGAATATAATTAAAGTATTACAAAACACATCTAAAGTATCACACAGTAGGCTTAAAGTATTATATATGTTTGGTATTTTAAAGTTTTCCTGTTTCACTTATGTATTAGAAAATACATTTAAAGTATTAGAAAACAAACCAAAAGCATTACATGTGGTCTGATACCTTATGTGTGTTTGTTTTTACTTTCTAGTGAAGGTACCTCTTCGAAGTGTACAAAAAGGGCTGGGGACCCTTTAAAGAAGCCCTCGAAGAAGTTAAGGTAATAACACTTATGTTTTATATTATATCTGCTTTGTTAAATTCAGAATCATGTGCATCAGTAAATATAGTTAAGGTATCGCATATTCTGATATGTATTTTTTTTCTTATATTAGGTATGATCGGGGTTTTTCCACCCAATAAAGGCCTTTGTCTTTATCTGAGCTTGTTCAAAAATTCAACCTGTATAGATTGCTGATCTGGAGAGCATAGGGTTTGGGGGTTTGAAAAAGTTACATTTTGTGAAAAAGGTTTCACATTTGTTGGTCAGGTGGCTAGTGGAGAATCTTAATGGGTCGAGTAAGATATTAAGTATTAGTTCTTTTATTAGGTATGTTGTCACAAATTCTGATATATGTTATATTTTCTTATTGCCGACGGACACAAGTAATAGTGTCGTTGAGTTGTGGGGGGAGAAGTGTGAGTTAGAGAGAGACTTTCTAGCTAGATACGGTATAGAAACTGGGTCGCCCATTGGCAATGTGAAAGATCTTCTACAAAACAGCTTTCCTGAAGGTGGCGATGATTTTAAGAGATTGTTTATTATGTATGCCTATCCTATTTTTTGGCTCCATCTGCTAATAGAACTGTGAATCTTAGTGTTGCACAATCTATATATGATATCAATAAGATAATTACTTTTTATTGGTCATCATATGTGCTTAAAACATTGTGTGAGGCTGTGAGCAAATACAACAGCATGAAGGCTGTAAATTCGAGTGGTTCTGTGTTGGCCAGTGCATTCATTTATTTTCACCGTCTAAAGTGGAAAGGGTGTGCTGAGCCTAAGACACTGCCATTGATCCAACATTGGGTGTCTGAAAGGTTTAGAAAATTGATGTCTAAATAGATTTTGGGAAGGGGCTTTGGGGATGGTGAGGTTTTTCATGATTTATATCTTATAAGCTAAAAAAATCCGCACGAATTATGTGGATTAGAGGGCCAGAAGGGAAAGACTGATGGAGAGGGTCGGTCGTACAAGAACGATGCAAAGAGCACAAGCACGAGGTGTATAAGTTTTGATCTATCGGATGATTATCCCGATTTAGCTATTTGCAATGAAGCCAACGATGTAAGTCATTTTTTGTGTAGTTTTTTTATTTAAATTTTAGGATTTTGATAATTTCTTGATATATTTTAGTATATGTCTTATAAAAAAGTCAAAGTATCACAAAAGGAATGAATAGTACTAGAAAATATAGTTAAAGTATCACAGCTCAGTATTCAAGTATTTTATAATTTTTAATTCATGTTATATTTTCTCATTATTAATAATATGTGTTATTTATATTTTTGTATACATAGGAAATGCATGAGGTATTTTTGTTCTTGAAAAGAGACATTGATGTTGTTACCAAACATCATATGAAGCGGCTAATGGCAATGAAGGATAAACTGAGAAGTAGTCATGTGTCCACTTTAGCTTATGTGACTCACGTCAGCGAGTCTCCAACTGCTCGCCTAGTGTTATTTTCTGATCCATCATTCCTCAAATGCGTTGATGATATTGTGGCTCACCTCTATGTAATGAAGAAAATGGCTGAAAACATGCCAAATTTTGAGTTGTTGACTCCTGGGCGAGACGAAGAGGATGATTTTTTTGTAACTGATATAAAGTCGGTTGCTTTGAATGGTCCTAAAGGAAATGTTCAGCTTCTTGAGCCACTTGACTTCATGGATGGTTGGATTATTAATGAGAATGTTGGTTATGTCTCTTATTTTATGTTGATGAATAAGAACATCCTTTCAAGCATGGATCATCAGCATAGGAAAATTATTGATTACTGCCTCTATGATTTTGGTACCGTACCAAAGAAATTGTAAGTTATTTTAGCAAATCACACATTTTACTTTTTGAATGGATTTATTATTATTATTTCAATAATATCTGTTCTTTTTTCTTTTTTTTTTTTGGCAGTGAGTGGATGTTTCGATTTGATAAAGTATATACCATCCCAAGAGAAGACATGCAATCTTTGAATGTTGCAAGGAGGATTTACTCGACTGTTATTGATGCTTGGTCGTTGGCACTAAACTCTACAGAAATTGGTGAGAGTTGTCATCATTTTTGCTTCAGTACCGAAAGCAGTGTAAGTTCTCAAATTTTAAGTTAGTCATATTTATTCATCCTTTTTATTTATTCTTTGTCAAACTTTTAATTTTTGCCCTTTTCTTTTTTAAAGTTGAATGTGACAAAACTTGTTGATGGGATTTCAATGGACAACGGTAAAGCTCTTGAAAATTCTATTAACATTCAGAGGTGCTAGCAGTTGTGGCTTCATTTATTTAATGTTGATTTTAATAAGCTTGACATAGTAAGTCGGCTAATTATTTTACAATAGATCTTTTTGAGATTATTAGAAAATAGTTTGAAGGCATTTACACATCCTTGTTTTAAGTACCACATTATGTTTTTAAACAACTGATGAAGTATCAAAAAAGATATTAAAAGTATTATAAAGGTTATTAAAAGTGTCACAAAAGTAGAGTTAATGTCATTAAAAAATTTGATCAAGTACAAAAGATATTAAAAGTATCAGAAAAGATATTAAAAGTACCATAAGACACACTTATTGTATCTCAAAAGTAGTATGAATATTTAGAATATCTTATCAAGTATCACAAAAGATATAAAAAAAAAGTATCATAAAAGATATTAGAAGTATCATAAAATACACGTATTGTATCACAAAGTAGTATGTGATCGAAGAATTCTTAGCACTCTAAGAAATCTTCTCCGCAATAGCACGGAGTCGATTGTAGAGTGGTAAGCTTTTCCCGAGTCGTGTCTCTCAAGGATAGATATAATTGGCGTTAGGTGGTTTTAGTTACTCTCTTGTCAAGCTTAATTACACTAATCTACACTAGGAAAGCATTAAGTCATTGTTTTGGGTTGAGTTTTAATCACTAAACTTGAATTARAAATAGGGCTTGAAAGACATCAATTTAGGCAAGGAAAATAGAGTTGAAAACTAGCTTGAAATTAATTAAACTTAATGACTCAAATTAAACCTAATTACCAACCCTAATTAAATTAAATCTACTAACTAAGGAAGCTTGTAAATTTGAAAACTAAAAAGGAGGGAAAGTCAAACTTGAACTCAAAAGAAGTCAAAGCATTTAATAAGTAAAAGTCAAAAGTTATAAAATTGGAAAGCTACTAACAACTTTCAAGGCTCCCATGTTGGTTTGAACAAAAAGGGCAAAAAGCTTCAACAACAAGCATCAATGGAGTTTTGCTTCAAAAAGAGAGAAAACTTGAGAAATTGGAAAAGGACTTGAAAATGCCAAGAGGAGCACAACACCATCTAMAAATTAATTATCAACTCATAGCAATAGTAAACAACACAAGAGCACACAATAAGAGGAGAAATTATTACCAAAGTTGCATTCCAATCCAAAAGCTTCAAATGTGGAGTACAATCTTCAAACAAATAGAACAACTCCAACTCAATAGCTTGAATACAAGATTACCACCTAAGAACAAACAACTAGGATACCCACTACAACTAAGCTAACTAAGGATTAAAACTAGGGTTTCAAAGCTAAAAGGGTAATGGAATAGTAAAAATGAGCTTGGAGGAGATGGAATGGGGTTCAAAATCAACCAAGGAAGGATAAGGTAGGTGAAGGAAAGTAAAAGCCTATTTATACAAAAACGCAGGAGCAAAAATGTCAAAATAGGTCAAAAATCTGTGTGTGAGTCGATCGACTGAAATCTGTCGATCGACTGCCAGTCGATCGACTGAAGGCCGTCGATCGACTGGAATGCCCAAAAATCACAAAACACACTGCCCGCCAGCCGATTTCATCACTCCAGTCGATCCTTCAGTCGATCGCCTGGCACTCAGTCGATCGACTGGAGTGCAGCCGATCGACTGAAAGACAGTTCCGGCTCGTTTTCTCGTCTCCGCTCTAATCGTCCGCCGGTTGTCGCTCCTCGTTCACGCTGTGTTTTCTTGCTTTGTCCTTTCCGATCCGAGTCGAGTGGGATGCTCTGAGCGTGCGCGGATCCCGCTTGGTCATCCTACGGCCAAAAAAACAAAAAAGAGTAAAATTGTACGAAAAGTTACTAAAAATCGCACAAAAGTTATAAAAACTTAAAACTAATAAAATCGGCCAAAACGACTCCTAATACACATAAAAACAAGCAAAACACAAGCAAGCGCGACACAAAAAGGTAACAACAATACGCACAAAAACATGCAAATCAACCACCCCACACTTAGAATGATTGCTTGTCCTCAAGCAAAACTAAAATAGAATTACAAAACCGCCCCCCGCACAATGGACTAATGCACCAAACCTAACTTGAGACGTCGCATACTACAATGCTTGTTAGCTTGGCTAAAAGGACGACAATGATGCGTTGACTAAGAAAGTTTAGATCGACTACCGAAACCTAAAAGTACTAGGTAACCCTCCAAGTCGGTCCCCTCGTCCTTTCCCCGGCTAAGGTCTATCCACGCTCAACCCGTTAATCGGCTCCCTACTAGCCTCGATTATCTACGACTCTCTTTACACATAAAATCTAAAATGGAAAGTAAAAGGTGCAAGAATTGCACATTTATTGCGTAAGCACTTCAAGGATTTATAATGTATCCTTGTTTATTTATCATCATCGTTTTTTTTTTTGTTTTTTTTAGGTGCTTAAATAATATCTACAATTCAACGAGCGTTCAACGACTCCGATCATTCGTTGCTACTAGCAACTTACAATATTAAAGTCTGATCGAGCACGTGGAGAAATTGGCGACTCCAAAGTACAAAGTAAAACCCTATAGAGAGTATTCGATAACAAGGCTAGTCGAGGTACTAGTTCAAAATTGAGCACAAGGATAGCACGAAGCTAAAGCCGAGCAAAGTTTCCAACAAGTCAAATTCCCTAAGTACACTAAATCCGATCGACAATCTAAACGTCTTAACCAAATAATCAAAACCGCGTCACTTCGCCAAGGTTCCAAGCAAACATAGCACACACGCTACTCAAATCATCACAAGCAAGCATGTAAGAAATTAAAATCCTAAGACGAACCCTAACCACCCCACACTTAAACCTAGCAATGACCTCATTGCATATTAAGCTAAGTAAAGCGGTAAAAAGTGTAAGGAAAAGAAAACGCCCCTATTTTCGAGTTTGTGGCGATGCGGTCGTGCAAAAGTCTTCTCCGGAAGCTGAGGCAAGCTATCCGCAAGGAATTAACAAACGATGGTTGTAAAAACAAACTTTGTACAAAAACAAAAATCTTTTTTTTTTTTTTTTAAGAATTTTGATTTGTTTTCGATTTTTCAAGAGATAGATAGAAATAAAAGAACATAATCGAAACAAAATGAAATAAACGAAAACAAAATATAAAGGATAAATTGGAGAATCAACGACGTCTCCTACGTCGGGGTTGGAGGTTCGCCTCCTCGTCCTCCTCTTCTTCTTCCTCCTTTACCTCGTTTTCTTCTCCCTCTCCGTCGCTCCCCTCCTCGTTCTGGGCCAATCGACTCTCGATCAACAAGAGGCAACTATGGAGGGCACGGTGTGCTCGTTCATTTCTTGTTTGCCCGGCCCTCAACTCCTTCATGCCGGTGTCGAGCCGGTCGAATCGGGCGAACACTTGGCGTTGGAACTCGTGCCAACCCATGTCGGGACCCGGGCCGGTGCTCGGGCCTCCATCGCCATGCGGGATTGCCGCGTGGCTTGTGCTTGCTCCAAAGTGTTGCCCCGATTCGGTGTTCGGGGCTTCCTCGGGCTCGACACCCTCTTCGTGCCGTTTCTCCACATTGGCTTCCTCTTCGATCGCCTCTTGCACTTGCTCGTGGACATGGCGGCGTCGTGGGTCGGTCGGGGCCTTTGGCGTTTTCAATATGAGCTCTACCGGCTCGATTTTTTCAAGATTTTCCGCCTCGGGGTCGAGACCAAAATGTCGGGCGAGCAAGGTAATCATGGGTCCCATCCCGACCCGAGCGACACTCCCGGCTCTTGTCATTCGAATTCCAAGATCCCGGCTTGGAGAAAGGGATAGGCGGCGAATCGACGACCGGTGTGAAGGCACCAAAGCATGAAAACCTCATCCTGGGCGAGGTTGGTGCTCTCGTGCTTGCCCATCAAGACGTGGGCAAAGAACTTGTAAATCCTGAGCAATACCAAGTCGGTGATTGCCGAGGCCTGGAAACGCGGAGTCCCCCGTCCGCCTGTGATAGATGACCAAAATTGATGCAGCGCAAACCCTCGTCTCTCTATCCACAAAACTTGACAATCCAACCCGAGCACCGATTGAAGCACGTCTTGGGTGATCCGGCATTCGACTCCACGAAAACGAACGGTGAACTCCCTGCTCTCGCGACTCGCGTAGGTCGAGAAGAACTCGAGCATTAGCTCTGGGTACGCCGGTGCACGGAGAGATGCGAAATGATGCCCGCTCAAGGCGTCGATGAATTGGAACGTCCGTGCCCCAAAATGCTCGTGGTCCCCGTTTGCCATCCACCCTTGTAGGCGATCAATATCGAAGAAACGTGGGCGGGCATATTGCCATTGGGCGAGGCTTTGATACACCTCTCCTTCGGCTTCGGAGTAAATCGGGAATGGAGCTCCATAGATGTGGGCGAGATCGGGGCGATGGACTTCGTCAAACTCGTCATCGGAAAGATTAGCCATAAATATTATACGAAGTGAATCACGAGGGGAAAACGAAGATTTTAGTTAAGGAATCGGAAGGAGTTGACATGATGGGGAAAACGAAGGAGTTTTAGTTAAAAGTACTCATTGGGGCATTTCATCGAACACATGGTGGGCAGGGTATTCAATTGAGGAATTTGAGAAAAATTGGAGCAAAATCCCGCACAAACCCAACCAATTCACGAATACAAATATCTCGGGGCATTTCATCGAACACATGGTGGGCAGGGTATTCAATTGAGGAATTTGAGAAAAATTGGAGCAAAATCCTGCACAAACCCAACCAATTCACGAATACAAATATCTCGGGTCGAGTTTCAAGCGAATTACCTCAACGAATGGCTCGAAATCGAAACGAAACCCGGTTGCAACCCCATCCTTTGGAATTTGAGAATTTGGAGGAAAATCTGGGAAGACAAGAATGAAAGGTGAATATTTTTCAACCTTTGTGAAGTTGGGATGGAGATTTTTAGGAAAAGAAAGGAAGTTCCATTCGATTGACTAATCTCTTTTTAAAATTTCGTTCTTCTCCTCTTTTTCTCTCGTTCTCTTTTCAATTCCCTTTTTTTTTCTGCGTCGACTGCTGTTTAAAAGAACGCCTCTTCACTGTAGCAGTCGATCGACTGAACCTTCAAAACTCGAAAACTTACTGGAATTCAGTCGATCTCAGCCGCCCAGTCGATCCTGCAGTCGACCGACTGCAAATCAGTCGATCGACTGAAACGTAGTCGATCGACTGCTAAGCAGCGGCCAGCTTCCCATTTTCGATTTCCTCCATTCTTGAACCGTCATGATTTCTCCTACAAAACCCGAAAAGAAAGAAAACCTAAGTTAAAGATCAAATGACAAATAATATATACGAAAATCGAAAGAAAATGAGAAAAAGGGGGTTAGGAAGTCGTGGGTTGCCTCCCACGTAGCGCGTTTGTTTAAAGTCGTTCACTCGACTACCCTCCTTTGATCACGATCCCGTCGGGGGCATGTCTCCTAAATCCTCCTCCTCCACGATCGCGAATTCGAGATCCTTGGCTTTCAACATTCCGTGTCGGTAAGGCTTCACTCGTGCGCCATTCACTTGAATTTCTCGTTCGTCTTGGGATCGATCAACGTCACGGCTCTGAACGGGGATATCTTCTCGATCGTGTACGGTCTGATCCACTTAGACATGAGTTTCCCGAGAAACAAGGTGAGTCGGGTGTTGTAAAGGAGCACTTGCATCCCTTCCTCCAACTCCTTGGGCGCAAGATTCTTGTCATGGAGGAGCTTCATCTTTTCTTTGTAAATTCGAGCACTCTCGAACGCTTCGTTTCTTAGCTCGTCAAGCTCCTCAATTTGGAGCCTCCTCTCCTCGCCGGCTTGTTTTAAATCGTAGTTGCATGCCCGGATAGCCCACCAAGCTCTATGTTCCATTTCGACCGGTAAGTGGCACGACTTCCTGTATACAAGGCGATAGAGGCTCATTTCGAGAACCGTCTTGTGGGCTGTGCGGATGGCCCATGAAGCATCCACGAGCTTTATTGACCAATCTTTTCGGTTCGGTTGGACGGTCTTCTCGAGAATGTTTTTGATTTGACGATTTCTCGTCTCGACTTGACCGGCCGTTTGGGAGTGGTATGGCGTGGATACCTTATGAACGACTCCATAATTTTTCAACACCCTTTTGAGTAGCTTGTTGTTGAAGTGCTTGCCGCCATCACTAATAATCACCCTCGGGACTCTGAATCGACTAAAAATGTTGCTCCGCACAAACTTCACCACGGTGTCGCCATCGTTCCTCCTCGTCGGGATTGCCTCAATCCATTTGGAAATGTAATCGACCCCAACCAAAATGTATTCGAAATCATGAGACTTCGGGAAGGGACCCATTAAGTCGATCCCCCACACGCCGAATATCTCGACGGCCAAATTATACGTCATCGGCATCTCGTTCCTTTTCCCTATACTTTCGTTCCTTTAGCATCGATCGCACTTTTGGTAATGGTCGTGGGCATCCTTGAAGAGGCTCGGCCAATAAAAACCCGATTGAAGAACCTTGTAGGCGGTCTTTTGCTCGCTGAAATGTCCTCCGACTAGGTGATCGTGGCACTTCGTCAAAATTTCCCCTTTTTCCTCGTCCGGAATACACCGTCTCAACATTCCATCTTTTCCGATCTTGTACATGTGAGGGTCATCCCAATAATACCCTCGGCACTTGGAGAGAAACCTCCTCTTCTTGTGATGAGATAAGTCCGGGCGGAGTGCTTCGCTAGCGAGGAAGTTGGCTATGTCGGCATACCACGGCGCGGTGGAAACAACAAACAAATTCTCGTGCTCAAGATTTTCTCCAATGAGCCCCCTTTCTCCGGTGGGGACCTCTAAACGAGAAAGATGGTCGGCGACAACATTCTCGCACCCCTTCCGATCCTTGATCTCCACATCAAACTCTTGAAGCAAGAGTATCCACTAGATTAGCCTCGGCTTCGCTTGCGGCTTATTGAAGAGATATCGTAACACCGCGTGGTCACTATGCACAATAACCTTCGAACCAATGATGTAGGCTCAAAACTTTTCAAGCGAGAAAATTACGGCGAGGAGCTCTTTTTCGGTAGTCGTGTAATTCTTTTGGGCATCATTGAGCATGAGACTTGCGTAATAGAAGACCCGAAGAAGCTTGTCCACTCTTTGTCCCAAGACGACTCCCACCGCTTCGTTCGATGCGTAGCACATTATTTCGAACGGGAGAGACCAATCCGGGGCCACCACCACGGGAGCCGAGGTTAAACTTTCCTTTAATGATTTGAACGCCAAATGACAAGCATCGTCAAATTCGAATGGGACATCGGCACTAAGAAAATGGCACAAGGGACGGCTAAGCTTTGAGAAATCCTTGATTGGAGGCGGGAGTTTCTCTATCACGTCGACCTTCGCCTTGTCAACTTCGATTCCCTTGGATGACACCACGTGCCCCAAAACTATCCCACTTCTCACCATGAAGTGGCTCTTCTCCCAAATCAAGGTAAGGTTACTTTCGACGCACCTCTCCAATACACTCGCCAAGCGACCAAGACATTCATCGAACGTGGAGCCGTAAATGGAAAAATCGTCCATGAAGACCTCCATATATTTGTCGATCATATCGCAGAATATTGATAGCATACACCGTTGGAAGGTGGCGGGTGCGTTGCATAACCCGAAGGACATTCGTCGGAACGCGTATGTGCCAAAGGGGCACGTGAACGTCATTTTAGATTGATCTTCCGGCGAGATGGCAATTTGGTAATAGCCGGATAACCCATCGAGGAAACAATATGAGTGGTGCCCCGCGAGTTTGTCCAACATTTGGTCGATGAATGGTAGGGGGAAGTGATCCTTCTTGGTGGCGGCATTGAGCTTCCGGAAATCTATGCACATCCGCCACCCGGTGATTGCGCGAGCCGGCATGAGTTCACCACGGTCGTTCTCATTCACGGTAATTCCACTCTTTTTCGGCACCATGTGTACCGGGATCACCCACTCACTATCTCCAATCGGGAAAACTATACCCTCGGCTACGAGCTTTAGGATCTCGCTTTTCACCACCTCCATCAAATTTGGATTCAACCGACGTGGCACTCTCTTGTTGGTTTCACCCCGTCCTCAAGAACAATGCGATGCATACACGTAGAGGGGCTTATCCCCTTAATGTCGCCAAGGCTCCACCCTATCGCCTTCTTATTCTTTCTCAAGACTTCAACCAATTTCGTTTCTTCATGCTCAGAAAGCTCGACAAAGATAATCACGGGCTTTGACCCTCCTTCTTCAAAATACACGTACTTAAGATGGCTCGAGAGGGTCTTGAGTTCCGGTTTTGGTGTAGTGGTCGGTTCCGCAATCACGATCTCTAATATCTCTACCACCCCCTCCGATTGAAGCTCTTGCCACTCGTCGTCCTCGACGACCTCATCCTCAAGTCCCACGAAGGTTTCTTCAACCAACTCGTCTATTGGATCAATCATCAAGCAATCGGCTTGAAAAGATGAAGGGGGAACAACTCCCAAATCATGGATCGAAAACTTAACCGTGTCCCCCAAAACCGAAAATGACAGCTTTCCATTCTTAACGTCGATCAAGGTGTTTGTAGTCGCCATGAACGGTCGCCCTAGTAGGATTGTGTGATCTCGTCCTTCATTGCTCACCTCCCCGACATCCAAAATGACGAAATCCACGGGAACTATGAGATTTCCCACTTGTACCAACACGTCCTCCACTATGCCCTTCGGATATCGGATCGATCGGTCGGCCAATTGCAAGCACATTCTCGTCTCCTTGAGATCGCCCAACTCCAGTTGTTTAAAGATGGAGTAGGGCATTAAATTGATACCCGCACCGAGGTCTAACATCCCTCGTGTTTCCTTTTTGTTCCCAAGGGTAATCTTGATGCAAAAGCTTCCCGGATCACTCTCTTTTGGTGGGAGAGGATTTCTAAAGACGACACTAGCCGCATTTGATATACACACCTTCTCGTTATCCTCGAACCTTTGCTTCTTGGACGTCAATTCCTTGAAAAACTTGGCGTATGCGGGTACATTTCGGATTATGTCGAGTAAAGGGAGGTTAATGTTAACCTTCGATAGCATCTTGTACAACTCGAGAAATTGGTCATCTTGCTTTGTCGATCGAATACGGCTCGGATATGGAATCGGAGGTCGGTACGGTGTTGCGGATTTGTGGAGTCCTCCGGTAGCACTCGAGGTCCCCGTCGCCTCTTCGCTTGAGGAAGGCAAAGGTGAGCTAGA
>BMAC01000600.1:890222-910222 GCA_014905375.1 Phtheirospermum japonicum | reverse complement strand
GCATTTAATAAGTAAAAGTCAAAAGTTATAAAATTGGAAAGCTACTAACAACTTTCAAGGCTCCCATGTTGGTTTGAACAAAAAGGGCAAAAAGCTTCAACAACAAGCATCAATGGAGTTTTGCTTCAAAAAGAGAGAAAACTTGAGAAATTGGAAAAGGACTTGAAAATGCCAAGAGGAGCACAACACCATCTACAAATTAATTATCAACTCATAGCAATAGTAAACAACACAAGAGCACACAATAAGAGGAGAAATTATTACCAAAGTTGCATTCCAATCCAAAAGGTTTCAAATGTGGAGTACAATCTTCAAACAAATAGAACAACTCCAACTCAATAGCTTGAATACAAGATTACCACCTAAGAACAAACAACTAGGATACCCACTACAACTAAGCTAACTAAGGATTAAAACTAGGGTTTCAAAGCTAAAAGGGTAATGGAATAGTAAAAAATGAGCTTGGAGGAGATTGAATGGGGTTCAAAATCAACCAAGGAAGGATAAGGTAGGTGAAGGAAAGTGATAGCCTATTTATACAAAAACGCAGGGGTAAAAACATCAAAACGGGTCAAAAATCTGGGTGTGAGTCGATCGACAGCTACCAGTTAATTGACTACTAGGCGATCGACTGAAATCTGTCGATCGACTGCCAGTCGATCGACTGAAAGCTGTCGATCGACTGGAATACCCAAAAATCACAAAACACACTACCCGCCAGTCCATTTCATCACTCCAGTCGATCGAATGGAGTACAGCCGATCGACTGAAAGGCAGTTCCGTCTTGTTTTCTCGTCTCCGCTCTAATCGTCCACCGGTTGTCGCTCCTCATTCACGCTGTGTTTTCTTGCTTTGTCCGTTCCGATCCGAGTCGAGTGGGATGCTCTGAGCGTGCGCGGATCCCACTTGGTCATCCTACGGCCAAAAAAACATAAAAGAATAAATTGTACGAAAAGCTACTAAAAATCGCACAAAAGTTATAAAAACCTAAAACTAATAAAATCGGCCAAAACGACTCCTAATACACATAAAAGCAAGAAAAACACATGCAAGCATGACACAAAATGGTAACAAAAATAAGCACAAAAACATGCAAATCAGTATGTATGTTTTACAATATCTGATCAAGTATCACAAAATTAGAGTTATTTCATCATAACTTTTGTAAATTGTTTTTTCCAATTGCAGATTTTTGTTCCCATTCTTTACAGTGAGCATTATTTTTGTGCTGTGATCAACATTCCTATGAAAAAACTGCAATATCTGGACAACCGCAAGTGGGAAGGTGTTGGTTGCTGTGAGAGACCTGTGAAGATTGTGGAGAGTCATCTTTTTGTAACAATTGATCCTGATTTAGGTAGCATATAATCCTAATATTGACTTTTCACCAATATCACTTTTCTTTAGTTTGTCCCTTATTTTATTTAATTTGTTAGATTATTCTTTGTCTTGCTAGAATAATAATATGCAGCAAAGAATTTCATTATTTCAGTCATTTTAAAGCTAGGTTTAGGGTTTTATTTTTAAAGTATCACAAAACATGTTAAACGTATCATAGAATATGTTGAAAATTTTGCATATATATATATATATCAACCCTATATATTAATGACCACGAGCTTGTAGTTCAAGTGGTATCACTCACCCTTTATAAGGGTGTTGACAAGGGTTCGAACCCTAGACCTCTCAAATTATTTGAGATTTATCTTCTACTTTCCAACCACTTGACCAAACTTATTAAAAAAAAAAACCTATATATTAATGCAAAACCCATCTAACCTATGTGTTAGCTTCGTATGGTTCGATTGGCAAATAAAAGATTTTGGTGCTTCGTTTGCCTATGTGTCATCCGATCCTAATATTTACTTAATTTAATACTTTTCTTTTTATTGCATAATACTTAATTTGATTCTTTTATTATGTTTTTACTTATTCAATACTTTCATTTGATTCTTTTAATATAAAAATATAAATAAGTCATATATAATTAGTAGATAAGATCAAAATTAGTTATATAACACAAGTTACATATGAAATAATTTTAATTACCAAAAAAAACTTTATTATGAAAATAATTAAATAAGTTTTATTGGTAATAAAATTTAAAATAGTTTTATTTTGGAATTTCAAATATTCCATATAGGTAAAATATGAGCTATTTACAGTAATCTAAGTATGTAATAAATATTAGTAATGTATTCTATCTAAACATAAAAAGATTAAATTATATACTAATAATTAATAAACATTGATTAGTCACATGTACAATGCGACACGGGTTGAGAGTATGACATCTTTTGAATATCTCAAAGCATGTAACTAATAATTATTAACGAATTTATTCTCAACATTAATATATAAAAATATTTAATAATAATAATTAATAAAATAGATATTAGACACGAGTTTAGAATGTAACGCCTTTTGAATTTTTGCAAGTATGTAACTAATATTTTTTAATGAATTTAACTTGAACATCAAATGAAAAATTATTTAATATTTATAATAATTAATAAATAGATTAGACATTTACAAGGCACGGATTGAGAATACATTATTTTAATTTTTTATTTTAGATTTAAGATTCTGTAATTATCACAAATATTTTTTATATTTATATTTTGATAAGGCCCGTGTGATACGTGGGTGTTAAACAATTATATATTAATGCGAAATCCTCATAATCTATGTGTCTGCTTCGTATGCTTCGTTTGGATGATAAAATAATTTGGTGCGTCGGTTGCTTATGTGTCATTCGAGCGTAATATATACCTAATTTAATATTTTTCTTTTATTGTATTTTTCTTAATTTAATATTTTCTTATTATTATATTTAGCTTAACTTAATTAGGTTTTTTTTATTATATTTTGTCTAATTCAATAATTTTCTCTTATACTCCTAATATAAAAATATAAATAACTCATATATAATTAGTAGAAAGAATTTAAATTAAAAGACAAATTACATATGAAATAATTTTAATTACAAAAAAAAACTTATTTATTAAAATAATTAAATAAATTGTATTTATAATAAAAGTTGAAATAATTTATTTTTGAGATTTTAAATATTTTGTATAGGTAAATTATGATATATTTGAAATAATTGGAATATGTAAATAAATATTAGAAATGAACTCAATCTAAATATAAAAAAGCAAAATTATATAATAAAAAATAATTAATATTTATTAACCAATGGCACAATGTGATAAGGCTTGACAGTATGACACCTTTTGAGTTTTTCAAAGTATGTGACTGTAATTATTAACAAAATTAATATAAACTTAAAAATGTAAAATGAGTTAATAATAATTAATTAATATAGATCAGAGACGGGTTGAAAATGTTATATCTTTTGAATTTTTATAAGTATGTAAATATAATTATTAACGAATTAATCTAAACATAAAAATATAATATTAATTAATAATTATAATAATTAATAAGCTGAACCAGGCACGGGTTGAGAACACATCTTTTTAATATTTTATTTTAAATTTAAAAGTTTGTAATTTTCACAAATATTTTTATATTTAGCTTTTTATAAATCCCGTGTAATACACGGGTGTTAAACTATATATATATATATATATATATATATATATATATATATATATATATATATATATATATATATATATATAGGGGTGGGTTCAAATGAGAACCATGTCATTATATGCGAACCTGCGAACTAGTGATTTTATTATATACCAGCAGTGCTTTTATTATACAATCACAGTGCTTTATTCATATTTTCAATTATATACACCAGTAGTGCTTTTATTATATAATCCCAATACTTTTAATTAAATAAGGAAATACACAAGAAATCTGATTCATCCATTTAATTAGATCTAAGGCCCATAATTGGCCCTAGGTTCACATATAGGGACATGGTTCTCATTTGAACCTAATATATATAAGTTACTCAGGAATTTATTTTTCCTGATTTTTTTAATTCTCAATTGTTTGGCTTTGTTCTAACATATTTATCTTTCTTATAGGCTAAAGAAATGGCAGCATTTATAGAAAAAAAAAATCATCCACGTATTCGATCTATTTACGCTACAAATTTTGCTTTTTTAATGAAATTGGCATTTAGGGTGCTTAATGAGGATACAATGGTGTTTTGCTTTCCTTGGGGATGGTTCTCGATTGCACAGGCAGCCCTAAGAATTACTGGCATGGTCTACTTGGCCTGACATTTGTCTGTAAATTGAGAGCATTGCAAAGAACATTCACTGGTTCCAGGTTGGAAGTTAAATGTGATTTCTTGGTCTGATAATTGGTTGGTTTACATGATTGCGTCTTGCCTCCATCTTTCCCTGTGGACTAAGCATTACCTCGATCATTCTATCTTGGATCTCATTATCTCTGTGCGTGGAATTTCACGGAAGATTTTTCCATTGCACACACGAACATTGTGATTGATATCCTTTGCGAGGAAGCAAGATCAGGATTGTGGTGCTTATCTAATGTACCATATGAAGCATTTCAATGGCGTCCCATACACATCTCCGAGTCAATTAAAGGTAAATTTCTTTCTTTCTTTTTTTTTTCTGTTAGTTTTTGACAATAAAGACTGTGTTGCAGTTTTAAGTATTTTTTTTTCACTTTTCAAGGCTCCGATTCGGCATGCCGTTAGGGCTGAGGTGTGTGCAAGTCTTATTTCAAATCCTTTCAACTCAGTTCGTGCAAATGTTATGAGACCCTGTAAATTTGATAAATTGTGTTTTTATCTATATATTAATTAAATTCAATAAATGCCTTGCTATTAATATTATATTACCTCCACAATAATTTCTTTTTAAATGGAAGAGTTTATAAAACCCTTAGAATTTTAGAAAGTTTTCTAAGTAAATATTCTAAAAATTAAATGGCGGTCCTAAAGGTATATAGTTTTAGAAATATCCTAAAATATATTAAATGTTCAAATAATAATAATAATAATAATAATAATAATAATAATAATAATAATAATAATAATAATAATAAAATTTAACTGTAGCCATAAGACCAAGTATTATGAGGATTGAAAATCAAAATATTTAGTATATTTAAAAGACTTTTCTGAGACTGCTATGCATACATAATACTAATATTACAAGGAGACATTACCACATTCCCTTCTCTTCTCCTTACGTATATGTTAATACGGAATATATCTTTTAATATTATAAAAATAGTTATGCCAAGAACAAATAAGCTTGATCATTACCAGCCTTCTGACATAGATATATTGAAAGATATTATCATATAAATATATCATCGGATAAATTTTAAACCAATGAGGCTTCATTTTCTGTGAGGCAACATTATAGAAGGAATCAGGTTCTTGTTGACGTAGATATCATAGAAGATATATCCGCCAAACTTTATAGGGAAAGTATTTTATCAGGCACGCAGCAACTTCAACTGATGTGCGTAACCCACTTTCACACTCAATCTCTGATATGACACGATCACTTACTCGCAAACCCTTCACCCATATCAAACTCACCACCAGACTCTCTGAGGAACACAAGTGTATTGCAAGATAAAAAGGGATTTAGTATTTAGTGTTTGAGAGATAGTGTGATTCATATAACATATATATTACAAATGCATTATGTTTTGAAGCGAAACAATAATCCAGACAACTAGTCCATCTTAAGGTAAGCAGATTAATTATATCTACGCTTCATTAATATTTCTTTTTAGAAAATCCTTAAACCATAAAATCACCATATTCTTCTATTCATTGCATAGGATCTATCTGCCACGAACGCTAAAGAAGGAGCAAGAGAATTCTTAGGATATCGTCAAGACTAACTTGAGATGGGTACAAACTAAAATATTTTATTGTTTTACAAAAAAAAAAAAAAAATGATGCATGCTTCTAATTACTAATTATATATTTGAAAATTTGTGTTGCATGTGAAATATATTGATGATATATTTATCTATATATTACTAATTATATATCTGGAAATTTGTGTTGCATGTGAAATATATTGATGATATATTTATCTATATATTTTATAAGTATATTTTTTTAATATTAGAAGTGACAATTGCTAATTTATGTATTAATTGTTGTTGTGTGTTGTGATTAAATGACCATGATATTTTATTCACATATTTGCATGTCATACAAAAATATTGATTGATGTTTATGTGTTGAGATTTGGGATATGAGAATGAAATGCAAGAATAAATGGATTTACTCTAAAAATTATATTTGGCAATCAAAAAAAATTAGAGGATTTGCTTGGAAAAAAATATTGAGAAATATTGGACAAGGAATAAAGAGAAGTTAGAATTATTATGTTCTTAGTATGTTCTTACATTTTGGGTGAATATTGACAAGTTTTGGACCTTTAGGGCCAAAGTCGTAAATCTTATAAAGTTTAGGAGCCAACTCACAAATCCCTAAAACTCATTGGAAAAAATATAAGGAATTTAGTTTAAGGATTTTTTGAAACTCTTATGAACCTACTGGACTCATGTTTAGAATTTTATAAATATTGGAGTTCAAAATTGAGAGTTATCTCCTAAAGGGTCAAAAATATAATTTAAAGAAAATTGAGGGTCAAGACGCAACTTTTAGAAAACCTGCTAATATTTTTTTAAAATATAATAAATTTCAACTCTTTCAGGTCTAATATAGACTCATGTACATCCCTAATATTTTTTTTAACTTGTGAAAATGTCAAATTTAAATTATTCGCTAAAACTAATTTTTAGAAATTTTGGGGTCAAATTATAATTTTAATAATAAATAAATGATAAAAATTATGACCATAAATTCTGTATTTTATTTCAAAAGTTTAGAATTTATTTTTTTACATCAAGGCGACCTTTGATTCATGAGTTATGAATTTTTAAAGAAACTAGTCGACTTTTGTCGTCTAGCCCAAATAAAAGGAGCTAAATGCAAATTATTAAAAATGACCCCGCACCCTTAAAATAATTATTACCTACTGTCATATTTTTGGTTTTGAAGTTTGAATCGTTACAATTCGATTCCTAGTCCATGGAATATTGATTTTCAAAAAAGAAAATGAGTATTTTAAAATAATGACTATTATTTTAATTAAATAAAGGAGTTAAAGTTTAATTACCTTTAAACTTTTACAAAACTCCAAATAATGATTTTTGGATCATAAATCTAATTTAAATTTCATTGAAATTATTTTAATAAAGACTGACTAATAAAAATTTAAAATACAAAAGGGTTCCATTTTGTAGAACTTATTTATTTAACTCTAAACTTGTAACTTCCAATCCCATGTCGCTTGGTCCATAATTCTCGATAAGCTTTTCTCGACACTTACGAGATTTATTGAATAAAATTATCCTCTAAACACATTGTTTATTTAAAAATCTTATCCCTCTCACAAATATCACCTAACTCCAATTATTATTAAAAGTGATTGAGCATCACATCCATGTTGACATTGTGACGGACCTTCGAGTCTTATGCGATTGAGTCAATGTGGTATATCGGGCCCAGTGTGGTATGGATCGAGCGAGTCAATGATCAAACAGCGTGGCCATGACCTAATCCCACAACTGGCGGATGGAGTGTCCAAAGGAAAGTGGGTCGTAGATTGGGTATAATTGCGATTATGACAATCTCTGGGTAAACACCTGAGCTAAAGAGTTATCGTGCCCGATCATTATAAGGTTGGCGTGGGCTTCGTCTAAAATAGCGGGTTACGGCCAAATGAAGATAATGAATGGGCGTCATAAGGAGAACAAAAGAATCAAGTCATCTAGATGCGATTTGGACGTTTAATGTGAAATTGATTGTGTTTGAGAGCTAGTCCTTCGGGGACGTGCGCTCGACGAGTGAATGCATAGAGTGTAGTCCTGTGGGTTTACACTCACCGTTTGGTCATTATTAAATGATTACATCGAATTTATATTCTTTTACATTTATTTACTTTCAACAAAACATGCATCAAGAATGTTATAAGAATATTTTTCAATTAAAAATGTTTGTACTCAACTCCAAATGAAGCCACACTTGCACACCATCACCCGCTCACTGATATTTTTGTGTCACTCCACCTACTTTTATTTTTAAACCAAAAACCAGACATCGATAACGCTTGCACCGAGGTGGAGGACCACGAGGAGTAAATAGTTGAAGACCCCGTGTTGGGAATTATAAATGTAATAAATAAGATAATCATTTGAGACTTATTTCCGCTGCAAACTTTAAGTACTCCTAATTATTCAAGAGTATGTAAGATATTTAATCGGGTTGAACACCCGATAAGATTGTTGGATACCGGCATAGCCGACATTATCTATGCTATTAAACGAGTTATGTTATTTCATCGAGAATTTCTCGACGCTCTAGAAATCGTCTCCGCAATAGTACGGAGTCGACTGTAGGTGCGGTGAGTTGTCCCGAGTCGTGTCTCTCGAGGATGGATGTGATCGGCTTTCGGTTTTCTTTATCGTTCTTATCGTCGGTTTTACTTAAACTAATTTAACCCTAGAAAGCGATAATCATTTTTTCGGTTTCTATAACTAAGATTGAAATTGAAAATTAAGATTTAAAAACATTAAAACATTTAAAGGAAATTAAAGCTTATATTAAAAATGATTAATTTAAACTAATTAACTTATTAAAAACTTAATTATTTGAAATTAGTAAAATGGAGGGAAAATTAAAGTCAACTTATTTGAATAAGTCAACATAAGTACTTAACATTGATTAAGGGTTTTAAAGGAAGATCTTTAACACCTTATACTAAATTAGAAATTGATTGCAACTTAATAACTTAAAAGCATAAGTTCATAAGCTAGGAAGCTAGAAAATAAAGATTGAAAGTTTGACGATCAAGAGAAACACTAAACTAATGATCCATAATACAACACAATATTAAAAAGGAATAACATGAAAACAAGACTAGATTATAGAAGGATATTACCAAATGTAAGTTATTACAAAAGCTTGAAGGAGGAAGCTTGAAAGCTAGATGATTCTTCACAAAAGATACCTCGAAACGAAGCTTGAACATTAACTAGCTAAGATCTAAACTTAACTAATCTATAACTAATTACTAGAATTTTTAGGAATTAAAATGAGCAAAATAGGAAAATCTGCAGAAAAAGCTGGTTTTGGGCAGCTTCCTTGGGGAAGAAAGCTATCAGGACAAGTTGTCTTCTTAAAATGACGTATGATTGCTAATATCTTCAGAAAACTGCTTTTCAGTCGATCGACTGAGGAAAAGCAGTCGATCGACTGCAGTCGATCAGCCTTGTCGGCTGTCGATCGACTGCTATGTGAAAATGGAAAAAAGCCCTGTAATTCAGTCGATCTTGGGGCACCAGTCGATCGACGGCAGTCGATCGACTGCCATGTCAAAAACCTCAAAACTCGCTGGAATCCAGTCGATTTTAGCCGGATCAGTCGATCGACTTCAAGGTCAGTCGATCGACTGATCATTCAGTCGGTCGACTGGATTCCAGCGCCCGGCTTGATTTCTCGTTCTTTTCACGTCCGCCGGTTTGTCGAACCTCGTCCGCTGCGCTTCCTTGCTTTGTCCGTCCATTCCTGAGTCGAGTATCGACGATCCCAAATGAGCGTGGGCCCCGCTTGGAGGTCCTACGGCCAAGAAAAATGGAAACGTGAAAAACTACGAAAATTAATAACAAAACGTACAAAAACTAAGAAAATCTAGAAATACGAAAAACGGCCAACCCGACTCCTAAAGCAACAAAAAGCAAGCGAAAAACACGCAACGTGAAACAAAAACGATAATGAAAATATGTACAAAAAGATGCAAATCATTATTATTATCGAATAGTCACACCTTGGCGCCGTCGGGGCGTGACAGGAATGGTTTCAGAGCTCGGCTGTAAGAAAGACACTTACACAGAGCAACCCAGGATAGGACCCTTAGCCTGTTATGGGGAAAAACCACTAGAGCTTGACCTTAGGATCAAGCCAAACTTTGATAGGGTTAACCCTAGAGCCTTGCGGTTTATTTTGAACCAGCTTAGCTAACCTTTAGTGTTTAAACCTTTATTTAATTACTAATAACTTCTTTAGTTACCTTTTATTATTGAACCAATGGAACCTTGATTCGCTACTTATGAGATTACTCTTGTGATAGGTATGGATTTTGATCTCTCTTGGATCCTTGAGTGCGCTCGACTGAACCAGAAGGCCAAGATGATGGAGGATCAGTGTGTATTCTGGATGAATAACTGGAGTGAGTCACATTTCATTGCTCTTACTGAGCAGACTAGAGACACTTCTCTAGAGCAGCAGCTCATTCAGGCTCTAGAGACGATTCAGACCATGTCAATGTAGCTCACGGAGACCACCGACTTAGCGGAAGAGCGAGCACATAAGATCGAGACCCTAGAGACTACTCTGAACCGCACTCGTGAGGACGCAGTGATCTTTCGAGGCTAGCGAAATGATATGGTCCGTGCATTTGAAGCACGTCGTGCCGAGTGTGACAGTTTGGAGCTATCTCTACAGCAAAAGAACGCAACGATCGAGGGGCAGGATGCCACCATCAGGGGACTTTGTCGCCTTAAGACACAAATGGAATAGCGTATTAGCGTACTCGAAGGAGTGATATCTGAAGAGCGCCAGCAGCACGAGGATTACTATGCTACTGTTCGAGATGGAGTGGCTGGACTTGTTGGTATCATTCCCAGCTTAGCTGATGAGTTTGGAGTGGCTCCACCACCACCCAAACCCCCTGTAGAGAGCTTATCGAGCACGACTAGCTCTGAAGAGGACCCTGAGGAGGATCTTATGGAGTCCGGAGATGATTAGAAATGATGATTTATTACTTTAATTATAGTGTAGACTTGCACTAGACTTTATGTTACTACAAACTTTATAGTGTAGTTTATTGGTCGGTGACTGTACTTATTTGCTACTGTTAGCATATGACTTTCAGCGTATCTAGGATGGAGACAACTATGTCTAACATTCTTATCCTTGACATCATCTAATTTTAGTTTATGTAGCGATGATGTCATTATTGTGTATGACAATTTTATTATGCGGCTTATATGACTAGACTTTATTTTGTCTTGTTAATTGTTACTTGTCTATTTGATATTATGCATCTTAGATTCTTTTCATAAATTATTTATCATCTTATTTAATCAACTTGTACCCTAGATAGCTGAACGACGTGGCTGAGGTAGACCCCGTATTCATCATTGAAATGAACCACACCATGAACGAACCCCTTCCCCTGAACTACCAAATCCACCACCACCACCTCTTGCTGTGGGCGAGAACTTAATGGCCCAAGCTATTCAGCAACTATTGTTATTCCTAGAACAACAAATTGCACCCAACCCAAACCCCCATGAACGTCCTGTTGATTCTCATGATCGGGTATTAGAACGCTTCTTACGATTCAACCCACCAGTATTCCTAGGAGAACCAGATGATGCGAAAGTTGAAAATTGGCTAGAAAAGATAGAGGGCATTTTCTCTGTTCTTCAGTACACTGATGAACAACGTTTGAGACTTGCAACGTTTCACCTTGAAGCAGCAGCACGTAACTGGTGGAGGACTGTGGAGGCTACTTGGGCTCAAGATGAAATATTAAGGAGTTGGTCTAACTTCCAAGGTGAGTTCCAAGATCAGTATATACCACAAGTGATTAGAGAGGCTCGGCGAGATGAGTTTTATCGCTTAAGACAAGGAAACCTCACTGTAGCTCGGTATGAGTCCGAATTCATCGCTTGTCAGCCTATGCCATGGGTTCAATAAGTACTGAAGCTAATAAGTTGTACAAATCTACTCGTGGATTGAGGCTAGAGCTACAAAAATAATTGCTAGCAATTGAGTTGAACACCTACTCAGCGGCAGTTAAAGCAGCAGCTCGAATAGAAAGTGGACTAAACCGCCTAGCTCTGTCACCAAGCCAGTCACCTGGAAATTTCAAGAGGCCTACTTATGTACAGAATTATCTACCACAAAATAAATTTCAAAACTGGGAGTTCCAGCAAAGGGAATAAGCTAACTCTAGGCAAACCCAGTGAGCACTGCCTAAAAACTGGGCACATGCCGAACCAATGCTGGAAGAAACTAGGTAAGTGTCTCAAATGCGGAAGTAGCCAACATCAGATTAAGGATTGCACTAGATTTGGTAATCCAGTCAACCAACAAGTTATTCCAGTGCAACAAGGGAATCGAGCTGATAATCGGGCTAGGGTTCTAGCCCGTGCATTTTCCCTAGCAGGATAGGAGGCCCCTGATGCAAATAACGTGGTGGAAGGTACACTTCTTGTATCCAACCATTACGCCAAATCTTTATTTAACCCAGGATCTTCACACTCAGTTGCACCGCACTTTGCACATAAGATGAACGCATGCATGGAACTTATGGATGTGTATTTTGAAGTTTCAACTCCTTTGGGTGCAAGCGAAGTGACTAATATGATATATAATGCATGTGACATAATCATTTATGATGTGTGTTTTTTTGTTGACTTGACTCTTCTACCTATACTTGAGTATGATGTCATTTTGGGCATGGACTGGTTGTCAAAACATTACGCACAATTAGATTGCCACTCTAAAGTAATTAAACTGTGCATACCTAATAGACCGGTAGTAGAACTAATAGGAAATGGAAGAGTTACACTAGCTCCCCTCATCTCAGCTGTTAAGGCTAGGAAGTCAATCTGTAAAGGAGCACAAGGACTCCTAGCATTTGTGATAAACAAGCCTAAGAAGAAATCATAAATTAGTGGGATACCTGTAATATCCGATTACCCTAATATTTTTCCTGAGGAACTCACTTCTCTACCTCCCGATAGGGAAATCGAGTTCACGATAGAGATCTTGCCTGGATCAGCACCGATCGCCAAGACACCATACAGGATGGCTCCGATAGAAATGCAAGAGTTGAAAACTCAGCTACAAAAACTATTGGAAGTTGGATTCATCCAACCGAGTACATCCCCGTCGAGAGCACCTGTATTATTCGATAAGAAGAAAGATGGAACATTGAGGTTGTGCATTGATTATCGAGAACTCAATAATGTTACCATTAAGAATAAATATCCTCTCCCGAGGATTGATGAGCTACTCGACCAACTTCAAGGAGCCACGGTGTTCTCAAAGTTTGACCTACAACAAGGTTACTACCAACTAAAGATAAAGGACGAAGACATACATAAGGCTGCTTTTCGAACTAGGTATGGTCACTACGAGTTTGTGGTGATGCCTTTTGGATTAATAAATGCACCAGTTGCATTCATGGACTTGATGTATCGGATCTTTAAACCATATCTGGACCAATTTTTTGTCATTTTTATTGATAATATTCTCGTGTATTCCAAAACAGAAAGAGAGCACAAACGCCATTTAAGAATTGTTCTAGGCGCACTACAAGAACACAAATTATACGCCAAATTTAGCAAGTGTGAGTTTTGGCTAAGAGAAGTTGCCTTTTTAGGACACTTGATATTGGCGATGGTCTCGCCGTAGACCCAATGAAGTTGGAAACGGTTACCAATTGGAAGCGTCCAGAGACAGTTACAGAGGTTAGAAGCTTTCTTGGACTAGCAGGTTACTACCGCAAATTCATTAATGATTTCTCTAAGATTGCAGGACCACTTATGAAACTAACTCAGAAGCAAGTCAAGTTCGATTAGAACGAAAAGTGTGAGTCAAGTTTTATGGAACTAAAGAGAAAACTCACAACGGCACCTATTTTAGCACTTCCTGGTGGAAGCGATGGATTTATGGTTTATAGCGATGCATCAAAAGAAGGGCTAGGAGCGGTACTAATGCAAAATGGAAAGGTAATTGCATATGACTCACGGAAGTTGAAACTGTACGAGGCAAATTACCCAACGCACGATCTAGAACTTGCTGCCATTGTATTTGCATTGAATAAATGATGACACTATTTGTATGGGGCAACATTCACTATCTTTACCGATCACAAAAGCCTCAAGTACTTATTCTCTCGGAAAGAACTTAACATGAGGCAAAGAAGATGGATTGAACTCACTGATGACTACTGTTTTTCCATTTGATACCACCCTGGAAAAGCTAATGTAGTGGCAGACGCACTAAGTAGGAAGGCAAGCTTAGCTCGACTGATGATACAAGAATGGGAGGTATTAGAAGAGCTGAGTGCATGGAGTCCAAGGAGAATGGATTCACATCTGAATTGTGCCCATATCTCCATCAAACCAGATTTAACAAATGAGATAAAGACGGCACAAAGTGAAGATGTGAAACTCCAAGAGTTAAAAGACAAAATACTGAAAGGCGATAGAATGGAGTTTAATATAAAAGAAGACGGGATCATAAGGTTTAAGAATCATCTTTGTGTGCCGGATAATGAAGACCTGAAAAGGAAAATCTTGATTGAAGCACACCGTTCAAGATATACCATTCACCCCGGAGGTACCAAAATGTAAAAGGATTTGAAAGGACGCTTTTGGTGGGTGAACATGAAAAACCAAATAGCAGAGTTCGTCACTAGGTGTCTAACATGTCAACAAGTGAAGGCCGAACACCAAAGACCCTTGGGATTACTTCAACCCTTGGAAATTCCAGGATGGAATGAGAATTAATCACAATGGATTTTTTAACTGACCTCCCGACGACACGAGGTGGCTACAATACCATTTGGGTAGTTGTGGATCGACTTACGAAATTAGCACATTTCTTACTTATTAAGAAAACTAACAGTCTCCAAAAAACTTTCTCAGACGTATATTCGAGAGATTGTTCGATTGCATGGGGTACCAAGGGATATCGTTTCAGACAGGGACCCCAGATTTGTATCCCGATTCTGGAAAAGCCTACACCATGAATTAGGGACCTCACTAAGCTTTAGTACAGCTGCACATCCTCAAACTGATGGGCAATCTGAGAGGACAATCCAAACCCTTGAAGACATTGCGAGCATGTGTACTTGATTTCCAAAGAAGTTGGGATTCTCATTTGCCATTAGTTGAATTCGCTTACAACAACAGTTACCAAGCAACAATCAGAATGGCGACGTATGAAGCCTTGTGTGGGAGAAAGTGTAGATCAACGATTCATTGGAAAATCGATGATCAATGGACGCCAAAGAAAGTCAAAACACAAATAACGATCCCAAGAGTGGACCTAGTCCAAGAAGCTTTAGAAAAGGTCCGCTTGATTAAAGAGAGAATTTAAACCGCTCAGAGTCGTCAAAAGAGCTATGCTGACAAACGAAGAAGAGACCTAAAATTTGAAATGGGAGATGAGGTATTCCTAAAGCTTTCACCTCAAAAAGGACTGATTAATTCCAAAATGGTGGGAAGTTAACCCCGAGATATGTAGGGCCATTCAAAATTCGAGAAAGGATTGGAACCTTAGCTTACCGCTTAGAGCTTCCGACAAAGTTTGCTGGAATGCACGATGTGTTCCATGTCTCGAGATTAAAAAGATACAAACCCGACCCGAATCACATCCTTACTAAAGAAATACCCCCGATAATGGAAAATTTGACATATAGAGAAAAGCCAATTAAGATCATTGATCATCAAATTCGTGAATTGAGGAGGAAACAGATTCCCTTAGTCAAGGTGATATGGCAGCATCATGATCGCCCTGAAGATGCAACATGGAAAGTTGAGAGTGACATGCGTCGACCTTACCCTGAATTATTTTAGTCACAGTTTGGGGACCAAATTTCTTTAAGGAGGAGAGGATGTGAGACCCTGTAAATTTGATAAATTGTGCTTTTATCTATATATTAATTAAATTCAATAAACGCCTTGCTATTAATATTATATTACCTCCATAATGATTTCTTTTTAAATTGAAGAGTTTATAAAACCCTTAGAATTTTATAAAGTTTTCTAAGTGAATATTCTAAAAATTAAATGGCGATGTTAAGTCCTAAAGGTATATAGTTTAAGAAATATCCTAAAATATATTAAATGTTCTAAAAATAATAATAAAAAAAATTAACGGTAGCCATAAGACCAAGTATTATGAGGATTGAAAATCAAAATATTTAGTATATTTAAAAGACTTTTCTCAGACTACTATGCTTACATAATGCTAATATTACAAGGAGACATTACCACATTCCCTTCTCTTCTCATTACGTATATGTTCTACATGTCTCAATTGAGCCGAACTTTTCGGTTCCTTTCAAAATTAATTACCGGTTAACCGATACGCATCTACGCTTTGAAAAGGAGTTTGAGTTCGCCCGCAAGAGAACGGGGTCACTTGTAGACTAGTAAACTCGGGTCAATCTCTCGAGGAATGGGAATCGAATTTAATGATGCTTATTATTCTAATATCAAAAATTCTATCTAAAACACACGATCAAATGGGGTTTTGGAAAGGATTCAATTTCAATAACTTAAAATAAAAACGAATTATTCTTGTCTCGAGGGTGTCAACCTCTCGACAAGTGATGAGAATAGTAAAAGGTGTAAACTAAATAAGAGGTTTTCCTAATTATACCAACGATCATAAACATGCTTTCGACTAACAATGCATCAATTATATCAAACTAATGTTTGAACACATTTAACAATCCAATAACACTAACGGTTCTAAACTAAATGACTTACTAGATCATTTCAATTGCTAACAATTACTAACAATACCTTCAATACGAAAAATGTCTAACTAATCACAACTTCATTCTCAATCGAATAGCAATATCTCAAAACACAATAACATGAAATCTGATCTCCAATACTTCAACAAACTATCAATAAAATATCCAAAAGCAATTGTTCATCCTATCATCAACAATCCAAAACATAATAGTATGAATTCCAAATACCAACACTTTAACTAACGATCAACAAAGTATTGTCTAACATGTTCTCCAACTATTCAAAACAAATCCGAAATTAAAATACTACGAAAACGTCAAAGCTACGAGTTCAGAAATTACTAATCGTTGAACTATTTTCAACGCACGAAGATGATGAATGAGTGCACTTCGAGAGTTGCGTGGAATCCCAAGGCTTGTCACGAACCCAAAATCCTCGCGTCGAACGTCGGCTGCTGCGAATCGCACCTTGATACGGTATCGTACAGTTTTATGCTAGAGGTATGAGAGATGTGTCAAATCTCTCTACCTTTGGGTGTTTGGTGGCTTCTCTAGCCTTGTTCAAGCCTCCAAGACTGAATCCTCCCAAACCCTAGCTTCCTCTGGCATTTTTAAGTAAGCTTTGGCCGTTTCGTAACTGAAAATTTCCGAAAATCTGCATGCGTAACGTACATGTTTGATTGGATGAACGTCTTATCCAATCAGACAAAGGCTACTGTCTGCTGCATCGATCGGTGCGCCTGTTCGTTCGGCCGGTGTAATCGTCACCAGTTAGTCCGATCGGAGATATACATTGTTCGATCGGTAGGTGTCCTTTTGGGCTACTTTTGAGCGTCGCTTCTTCTATCCTTGTGCCTTGGATCCACCGGACGCTCTAGCTGTATGAGAAAAATACAGAATTACTCTCATTTGGACCGATTAGCGATCAACAAGTTAGAAAGTTAAGTAAGGAGACAAAAAGTGCAAAACAATACAATTCATCCTAGTCTTAACCCGAAAATATATGATAAAATGACTAAAACAAGACTCGATTATGTACAGATTCGTAACAAAAATGTACGAATCAACCACCACATGCTTAATTGGTTTGTTCGTCCTCGAACAAATGAAAGGATCAAAATCAAGAAATGTGAAAGTAGTTAGAGCTATGAGTCATGTTGTGCATATAGTTTAGTTTTGCAATTATAAACACTTTCGCCGAAACCATAAATCTAACTCGTATTACCTTTTTCACCTTGAAATTGAAAGAACGCATCCTCTCAAAAGGGTAATATATCATGGTGCACTCTTCCGTTCGGACACCCCAACAAGGAGTAGTCCGATCGGGTGCCTGCAGGTCACCGATCGGTCGGTCCTGGAAATTCGTAATTCACTTTTGCAGAGGCACCGCCAAATACTCTATCCGATGGATATACATATATACATACCTAAAGAAATGAAAGAAAGAATAAAATAGAAAAGAAAAGCTTGGGTTACCTCCCAAGAAGTGCAACGTTTAACATCTTATGCTTGACGGTACCTCAGTCGTGCGTCAAGTTTCTTGGGGGGGATCGTTGAGTATCACTACTTCATGATCTTTTTGCGAAATTGGTCCCCCGTGGTATAACTTCATGCGGTGGCCGTTAACTTGGAAGGTAGAGTTGCTCTTCTCATCAAGCAAGGTCACGGCCCCAAACTCGTTGATGTTGGTGATCAAAAATGGACCGCTCCACTTCGACCTCAATTTTCCTGGGAAGAGTTTGAAATGAGAGTTAAAAATCAAGGCTAACTTACCGACTTCCAAGCTTTTGTGGATGAGTTTCTTATCACGCGCTTCCTTCATTTTTCATTTTCTCACCCACGCCGTCTCGTATGACTCGTTTCAAATCTCCTCCAATTCACTCAGCTCAAGCTTCCGATATTCCCCTGCCTCGTTTAAATCAGATTCAACGTGCGAATTGTCCATTCCGCTCTATGTTCCAACTCTACGGGAAGGTGACAAGCTTTTCCATAAACCAACCAAAATGGGCTCATGCCCAACACCGTTTTGTAGGCTGTACGGTAAGCCCACAATGCATCAACCAGCTTTGCTGCCCAGTCTTTTCGGTTTGGTTTCACGGTTTTTTCCAAAATGTCCTTGTTTTGCCTATTGCTCGTCTCTACTTGCCCCGAGGTTTGTGGGTGGTAAGGGGTTTCCACCTTGTGATGCACCCCATACTTGCTCATCAGTCGATTAAAAGCTCTATTGCAGAAATGGCTACCCCCATCGCTTATGATCGCTCTCGGCACTCTGACTCAAACTCTTGTGCACCCCGTTTTTAATAATTAATTTAAAAGCACTTCAGTTTGCTCGCAAGTGTACGAGGTAACTGTAGGGTGATGAGTTTTACTCGAGTCGAATCTCTCGAGGAAACAACTGTTCAGTCTTATCAATGTTTTTCTCAATTACGAATAACATACATATACATTTGGGGGTTTGAATAGATTGATTCGATCATTATAAACTAAGACGATAATTAAACTAATTACTTTAAACTAGATTATCAATTACGAACTAAGCAGTATACTAAAGATGATTAAACTAATTATTCTAATTTATCAACTAAGAGGAATAACTAAATTATCAATTTAATGCTATGAAGGCTAGAACTAATTATAATATCTAAAAGCATGAATTTAAGAAACTATCGCTAAGCAATTGAATCATACGAATCCAAGAACCATTAACTAAGCATAAACTAAATCGCATAAATAAACTAAATTTCCAATATCCAATATCCAAGCATAAGAAACAATTAAACTAATTAAAACTAAAATTAACTAAGAATTTATCTAAAYAATTAACTAGAGAATTATCTAAGAGTTTAGAAAAACTTATTGTAACTAGTAAAGCAATGAAAAGCTCCAGCTATTCCGGAGTTTGAACGCTGATCTTGGGTGAAGATGGATTCTCGAGCGCGAAATCGGTGTTTCGGACGCGTAGAACTTCGATCCTTGATCCGCGTCTCCAAATCTTGTTATAAGACGTGAATTTATTGTTATTGAATGCTAAAATACCCTACGATATCGTCCCTCTCTGTCTCTCCTCTCCAAAACCCGAAATAATGAAGGTTTAAATAGATATTAGAAGTCTTGGCGCACAAGAAACCCTAATTTCCGAATTCTGGGACGTCGCGTCGACGAAGCATAGACGTAGTGTCGACTGACGCGTGCAGGCGCTCGGCGGGACTCGGCAGACTTGGTCGGCAGCACTCGGCAGGTCTGGTCGGCAGGTGCGTCGATGGGGTGTGTCGACGTCGACGCTCGTCCAAGTACCATTTTTACAATATAATAGAAATTTTGAAAAATTATGCACTTATGCACGCTCAAAGACGAAAACAAATAATCATACTTAGTCAACTTCGACAGGCATGCCATACAAACACAATTAAGCGTAGAAATAGCAATTAATCACGTTTAAGCATA
>BMAC01000600.1:820184-882771 GCA_014905375.1 Phtheirospermum japonicum | reverse complement strand
ATGGTCCAATAAACCATCGAAAAAGAACTGGTTAGTCATCTCCGGAGAATAGTTGTGGTGGGGACAAGCTTGCAAAAGTGTCTTGTAGCGCTCCCACGTTTCATGAAATAGCTCTCCTTCTAACTGCTCAAAAGTAGCGATTTGTCTCCGCAGATGCCCCGTTGTTTGAGCTGAATAATATTGGTTTAGGAACTTTTCGCTAATCATATCCCAATCGGTTAACGAACCGGGCTCTAAGGACAGTAGCCATGATTCCGCCTTGTCCTTCAAGCTGTACGGGAAACAAATCATTTGGACCTCCTCTTGGTGAAGGCCATGAACTACGAATCGGCCAACTTCATCAACGAAATAATTTAAAAATGCCAAGGGGTCTTCGTGCGCATTCCCATGAAAGGCTGGGAGTAAGTTGAGTTGATGCGGTTTAATTTCCACAGCCCTCGCGGTCGGTCCAAGAACAATGGCGGACCTAAAGGGTACAACCTTTGGACGTGCTAAGTCGCGCTGTCTAAGTGCTCGAGCTCCTCTTGGTTCTCGAACTTGGTCATATGCTCTCTCGTAGTGGTCGTTATGCGCGTAATGGTTCTCGCGCTCGTATCTCCTTCCGAAGTTGTTTTGCTCGTAACCATGATCTTGATTTTCCAACCACTCRTTCACGTGCCWTTGATTGTTAACATAGGCATTTCGCTGCAAAACATCCTCATTCCTAAATGCCACGTTCTCGATGTTGTGCTGACGCATGACATTATTGTTCATCTCTTCATTTTACCCCAAATTCTCCATGTTGAGCTGGTGATTGACTATGTTGTGCTGCTGGTTAACTCCTTCATTTCTCCTTTTGTCACGTCTAGTAGAGTGTGACTTGTTTGGCTCACTACCATACCCAGTTTGAATGGGGCGTGGTGGTGATCTCGGTGGTGAATTCCCATTCCGAACTGATTGTGCTCCTAACATAATGTCGGGAACTTGATCGAAAGCAAAATCAGTTGATGTCGAGGAATTGTCCTCGGGAATAAGAACGGGTCTTGGTCTTGGCGGATTTGAAAGGTGAATGTTGTCAATGAATGGCACAAGGTCGCATTGAAGGGATCGCCTTCCTTGCATAAACTCAACAACACGTCAACGTACCAAATGGCAAAAACCAAGTAAAAACAATAGAAATAAAATAATAAATTAAACAGAAAATAAAACGAAAAACATCTTTAATTCCTACTCGTTGCTTCCCCAGCAACGGCGCCAAATTTTTGACTCAAACTTTTGTGCACCCCGTTTTTAATAATTAATTTAAAAGCACGTCAGTTTGCTCGCAAGTGTACGAGGTAACTGTAGGGTGATGAGTTTGACTCGAGTCGAATCTCTCGAGGAAACAACTGTTCGGTCTTATCAATGGTTTTCTCAATTACGAATAACATACATATACATTTGGGGGTTTGAATAGATTGATTCGATCATTATAACTAAGACGATAATTAAACTAATCACTTTAAACTAGATTATCAATTACGAACTAAGCAGTATACTAAAGCTAATTAAACTAATTATTCTAATTTATCAACTAATAGGAATAACTAAATTATCAATTTAATGCTATGAAGGCTAGAACTAATTATAATATCTAAAAGCATGAATTTAAGAAACTATCGCTAAGCAATTGAATCATACGAATCCAAGAACCATTAACTAAGCATAAACTAAATCGCATAAATAAACTAAATTTCCAATATCCAATATCCAAGCATAAGAAACAATTAAACTAATTAAAACTAAAATTAACTAAGAATTTATCTAAATAATTAACTAGAGAATTATCTAAGAGTTTAGAAAAACTTATTGTAACTAGTAAAGCAATGAAAAGCTCCAGCTATTCCGGAGTTTGAACGCTGATCTTGGACGAAGATGGATTCTCGAGCGCGAAATCGGTGTTTCGGACGCGTAGAACTTCGATCCTTGATCCGCGTCTCCAAATCTTGTTATAAGACGTGGATTTATTGTTATTGAATGCTAAAATTACCCTACGATATCGTCCCTCTCTGTCTCTCCTCTCCAAAACCCGAAATAATGAAGGTTTAAATAGATATTAGAAGTCTTGGCGCACAAGAAACCCTAATTTCCGAATTCTGGGCCGTCGCGTCGACGTAGCGTCGACTGACGTGTGAAGGCGCTCGGCAGACTTTGGTCGGGCAGTGCTCGGCAGGTCTGGTCGGCAGCGCTCGGCAGGTCTGGTCGGCAGGTGCGCGCGTCGGCTGGGCAGGTGCGTCGATGGGGTGTGTCGACGTCGACGCTACAGCAAGTTGCATCGACGTTGCGTCGACAATAGTGCGTCGACATCGATGATTCAGAACGTAGCGTCGGCAGTGCGTCGACTGACGCGGTCATGACTCGCTGACATGGCTCGCGTCGACGGTGCATCGACGGTCGCGTCAGTCGACGCGACTGAGCGTCGGTCTCCGTTTCTCGATCGTTTGCTACTCGTTTCACCGGAAAGCTTGTTCTTCTATTCTCGAACATCGAACTTCGTCTTTTACGCGCTAAACTCTTCTGGTTACTTAGCTGTAAGGTGAAAACAACGAAACATCACCTAATTGCATCAATTAAAGATCAAAATGCGGTAAAATAAGCTGGAATTATAAAATTACGGAATTATGCTTAAATCATCCAACTTATACCAAAAATAAATATAAAAACGAACTAAAAAGCTAATAAAAATAAGGACAAATCTACTCTAATCACACTCCGAATCGGCTGAAGATGTTCTCTTGGATGAATTTGAGAACGATCTCGGAGTTAGCCTTTCTTGTGGGAATTGCCTCCACCCATTTCGATACGTAATCGACTCCTATGAGTATATACTCGTACTCTCCACTCCTCGGAAAAGGACCCATGAAATAAATGCCCCATATGTCGAATATCTCGATCACTTGATTGGGTACCAAGGGCATCTCGTCCTTCCTTCCTATCGTCCCCGATCGTTGGCATTTATCACATGTTTTGCAATATTGATGTGCGTCGGCGAAGAGTGAGGGCCAGTAAAAATCGGCTTGGAGGACTTTGAAGGCCGTTTTTTGGCTTCCGAAATGCGCTCCCTCATCATGGCAAAATCTTAACACATCAATCTTCTCTTCGTCCGGTATGCATCTCCAAAAAAGCCCATCCTTGCAACGCTTGTAGAGATAAGGATCGTCCCAAAAGAAACTCCTGCATTTAAACAAAAATCTCTTTCTTTCTTGTGAAGAAAGATGGTTAGGGATAATCTTACAAGCAAGGAAATTAACAAAATCAACATACCATGGTTTGTTGATTTCTTCGATGGCATTCGCACTTTCATAAGGGAAGACGTCATCTACAAACTCAACCTTATTAGGCTCCCCCTCCAATAGCATGCGGGACAAGTGATCAGCAACCACATTTTCGCTCCCTTTCCTATCCTTAATTTCAAAGTCGAATTCTTGTAAGAGATGAATCCAACGAATCAATCTAGGCTTACTTTGTATTTTGGCGAATAAGTGACGAAGCGCTGCATGATCATTGCGCACAATGACCTTGGAACCAACGACGTAAGAATGGAACTTATCTAATGAGAACACTACTGCAAATAGTTCACGTTCCGTAGTGGTGTAATTGCGTTGGGCGCTGTTTAACATATAACTAGCATAGTAAATGACCCTAAGCATTTTATCCACTCATTGTCCTAAGACTGCCCCGACTACCTCGTTTGAAGCGTCACACATAATCTCGAAAGGGAGGGACCAATCAGGTGCAACTAAAACTGGTACTTGTGTCAATTTTTCTTTTAAAATGTTAAAATCTCTAAGACACTCACCATCAAATTCGAAAGGCACATCTTTCCCAAGCAATTTACATAACGGGCAACAAATTTTTGAAAAATCTTTAATGAAACATCTATAAAAACCCGCATGTCCCAAAAAGCTCCTAAATCCTTTGACATCCTTAGGGGGTGGAAGAGTTTCAATGACATTGATTTTAGCTTTATCAACTTCCAACCCCTTACTCGACACCACATGTCCCAACACAATCCCGCTTTTCACCATAAAATTGGATTTCTCCCAACTCAAAGTTAAATACGACTCGACACAACGTTCAAGTACTTTTGTTAAATTTTTCAAACAATGAGAGAAAGAAGAGCCAAATACCGAGAAATGTCCATGAAGACTTCGAGGAAGTCATCGATGAACTCGGTGAAGATAGAAATCATACATCTCTAAAAAGTCACAAGGGCATTGCATAAGCCAAAAGGCATTCTCCGGTAGGCAAATGTGCCAAAGGGGCACGTGAATGTGGTCTTCTTCTGATCCTCCGGGGCTATCGCAATTTGGTAGTAATCGGAAAGGCCATCCATAAAGCAATAGTATTCATGCCCTGCTAACTTGTCTAGTAATTGGTCCATGAACGGGAGTGGAAAGTGGTCTTTCCTCGTCGCTGCATTGAGCTTCCGATAGTCAATGCACATACGCCACCCGGTGGTTAGGCGTGTTGGGACGATTTCCCCCTTTTCATTCTCCAATATCGTGATGCCTCCTTTCTTTGGGACAACGTGCACCGGGATAACCCACTCATAATCGGAGACGGCATATATAATCCCTTCGTCGATTAGTTTGAAGATCTCCTTCTTGACCACCTCTTTAAGCGTAGGGTTCAAACGTCTCTGCCTTTCTCGTACCGACTTGACTCCTTCTTCTAGATCGATCTGGTGCATGCATGTGACCGGACTTATCCCCTTGATGTCACCGATACTCCATCCAATCGCTTGCTTGTGTTTCTTGAGAACCTCAATTAGTTCTCTTTCTTCATGCTCAGCTAACTCCGCAAAGATGATTACGGGTTTTCTCTCATTGTACTCTAGAAACACGTACTTGAGATGGCTTGGAAGCGGTTTTAGCTCCAACTTGGGCTCCAAAGTTGGTCCAATGGGCGACTCAAACTTGGGCTCTTCATTAATTTCGAAAAGAGTGACCACCCCCTCCGCGTTCGAATCAAAATCGTCGTCCTCGAAGTCGATTTTCTCGACTGGTACAACACCAAATAGTTCGCTCACGCATCGGTCCACCGAGTCAAGGTAAGAGCAATCGGGACCAATCATAGGTGACGGAATTTTTTGAATATCTTTAAGCGAGAACCCCACTGATTCACCTAACACGGTAAGTGTCATTTTTCCTCGTCCAACATCGATTAAGGTGTGCGATGTTGCCATGAAAGGTCTGCCCAAGAGGATGGTATGCTCTTTGCTTGTTTCGTCCACTTCCCCAACATTCAGTATGACAAAGTCCACAGGGACTACCAATGACCCAACCTCCACTAGAACGTCCTCGACCACTCCCAAAGGATATCTTAATGAACGATCTGCCAATTGAAGCCGTAAACTCATTGGCTTCATTCCTCCAAGGTTGTATTGCTTGTATAGGGCGTAGGGCATCAAATTGATCCCCGCTCCTAAGTCGAGCATTCCACGTGCTTTTTGCCCATCTCCAAGGGTTATCATAATGCATAAAATCCCAGAATCCTTTGTCTTTGGTGGCAATTTATGGTTGAAAATTGTGCTCACTTCCTTGGATAATACCATTCGTTCATTCCCTTCCATTTTCCTCTCTTTGGTCACAAGTTCCTTGAAAAACTTGACGTAAGCGGGCATTGCTTTAATCACGTTGAATAGGGTGAGGTTCACGTTCACATCTTTCAGCATATTGTAAAGATCCATGAACTTTTTGCTCTGCCTTGATGGTTTGAGGCGATTGGGAATCGGTACGGCATCCCTTATAACTCGTTGTGGTCTTTGTTCCGCATCAGCCCTCTTGTCCAGTCGGTCAGTCTCCTTTGACCGATCGCAAGAAGTCTTCTGCCCTCCACTCCGATCGGTTTCTGAGCCATTCCGATCGGAGAATGTGCATTGTACTCTACTCCGATCGCATATTGGATTTTGTCGATCGGACGACTTCTCCTGTACTCCAGTCCGATCGGAGACATTTTTAGATGTGCTCTTCTGATTTGTTTCGGCATGTTTTGGATGAATGGTTCCCGTTAGTGACCCTGGAATATATGGGTTGCGTGATTTGTGGATTTTACCCACTGTTTCTTCTTCACTGTTTGAAATAGCCTTCCCTTTATCTCTTCCATCCACACTTGGATCGTCAACGGAATCTTCACCCTCAACTCCTCGTATTCCATTATCAAATTGCTTACCCCCACATAACACATGCACCGCCATTGATTGTTCGAGTTGGCTGGGTAGCTTCCCCGGATCACTTGTTGTTTTTGCCATAGAAGTTGAGAGTTGACCTATCATCATCTCCAACTTCTCCAGTTGCTTCCTCGTCCGCTTGCCTTCCTCGATTGTACGAAGTGTTTCCTTCCGATTTCGTAGAGTCTCATGCTCTAGTTATTGATGCCATAGTATTAGTTTGTTGTTGGGATTGATTGGAAGCGGCATTTGTTGCTGTGGTGGCACTTGCTGATATTGTTGTTGCGGTGCTTGTTGGTATTGTGGTTGTGGCGCTTATTGGTATGGTCGCTGTGGTGTTTGATATTGTTGCGGAGGGTGTTGTGAATAGCTATTTTTCCCTTTACCTTGATAAGAGTTGTATCCACTCGGCTCTCCTTGATTCTTGTTCGGGGGTGGTTGTGGGGCTGTTTGCTTGGAGTTTGGCACGTAATTCGAGCTTTTGGGGGCGTAACTCGAACTTGAGTTGTATTGTCTGGTAAACTTCATCCCATATTTGTTAGTGGGCTGATAATATTGGACGGCATTCACCTCCCCCTCCTCTTCGTCATCGAACACCACGTTGCAAGTGTCAGCCTCATATCCCACTGCTCCGCATTTTTCGCACATCTTAGGCGGAGGTGTCGAAGGTTCATCCTATCCTTTCCTTTTACTCGTTAAAAGTGCGACTTACTTTGTCAGCTCCTTGATCTGGATTGTTAGAACTTTGTATTTCCTCGGTCGGAAGCTCGTTTGTTGCGACTTTTCGCTCATAAGCTCGAACAATTCCCAAACCTCTGTAGCGGTCAATTTCCCAAAATCTCCGGCTTTAACCTCTACTTGCTGTTTGTACAACGGAAATAGTCTTTCATGGAAGTAATTGTTAACCATCTCGGTGCTATTGTTGTGGTGTGGACATTTCTGTAAGAGCTCTTTATATCGTTCCCATGCGTCGTAGAATGACTCCCCCTCCATTTGTTCAAAGTTTGTGATCTCCCTTCGCAATTTGGCAGTTGTTTGAGCGGAATAAAACCTACTCACAAACTTTTTATACACCATCTTCCAATTAGTCAGAGAATTGGGCTGCAACGATAAAAGCCAATGCTTTGCCTTGTCCTTTAAGGTCGTCGGAAAGCATTTCATCCTCAATTGATCCTCATGTTGTCCAAGATGCGGAATTCCGCCCACCACGAGGTAAAATTCCCTAATGAAATTCAAAGGGTCTTCATTGGGCACGCTGTGAGAAGTAGGAAGCTGGTTCGCTGCCCGCTTTTAAATCATAGTCTCTCGCCGCGGGGCCTATGACTATTGCACTGCTGTAGGAACCCATCGTTGGGAAGAGGAGGTCTCCTTGACGGCGTTCATTAGGGTACCGACGCCCTCTCCTTCCTTCGAAGTTATTTCGTGTGCCAAAATTCCTTTCCTCTCCGTACTCCTCGCAGTACCCATAATCACGCTCCTCCTAGAAATCCCCATGGTCTTCATAGTCATCATTCCGGTAATCCCTCCTTTGCCAAGTGTTTAACGGTCGCCCCTCTCTCCTATTTTGATTATGATTCTGCTCTTGCTCGAATTGTCCGAATCCTTGGTGGTTTCGTTGGTTGTTTTGGGGCTGGGGCCCGCCATGACCACCATTATTGTGTTTGAACTCTCGATTTGCACGAGCGTTGTAAGCCCGAGCTTCTTCGCGGTTTCGAAATCGTTGAGGAGGTTGTTGGTAAGTAGGGTTCTCTTGCATCATGATTTGGTGGTTATCCCTAGGTAGTGGCTCCCCGTTGTTTGCTTGGTCCGGCTCTCTTGGTTCTTCGTTATGTAGTAGAGGTGGATTTCTTGGTTCTTCGTTCTCGTTGTTATCCGTTTTGTCTTGTACATGCACATCATCGATTGGTGGAACGCCGTATGGATAATCACGAGGAGGGGTTTGGTTATTTCGTCCTCTCCCTCTCCCACCATTCATTCCTCCTCTTCCTCCATTCTCACGTCCTCCAAGAGGTAGATTCTCCGCCATGATGGTTGAACTTGTTTCCAAAAGACTCCCTTCAGCGGAAGGAAATAGTTGTCTCGGTCTCGACACACGTTCGATGATATTGATGAATGGGGTAAATTCTCTTCTAAGGCTTCGTCGACCTTGCATCAACAACAAACCATCACCGCATCGAGAGGCAAACAATAAACATTATACAACTAACGACACATAAGCAATAACACAAATAAACATCATTAACACCTTTGCCATTCCCCGACAACGGCGCCAAATTTTGAGCCGAACTTTTTGGTTCCTTTCAAAATTAATTACCAGTTAACCGATACGTGTCTACTCTTTGAAAAGGAGTTTGAGTTCGCCCACAAGAGAACGGGGTCACTTGTAGACTAGTAAGTTAACTCGGGTTGATCTCTCGGGGAATGGGAATCGGATTTAATGATACTTATTATTCTAATATCAAAAATTCTATCTAAAACACACGATCAAATGGGGTTTTGGAAAGGATTCAATTTCAATAACTTAAAATAAAAACGAATTCTTCTTGTCTCGAGGGTGTTAACCTCTCGACATGTGATGAGAATAGTAAAAGGTGTAAACCAAATAAGAGCTTTTCCTAATTATACCAACGATCATAAACATGCTTTCGACTAACAATGCATCAATTATATCAAACTAATGTTTGAACACATTTAACAATCCAATAACACTAACGGTTCTAAACTAAACGACTTACTAGATCATTTCAATTGCTAAAATTACCAATAATACCTTAAATACGAATAATGTCTAACCAATCACAATTTCATTCTCAATCGAATAGCAATATCTCAAAACACAATAACATGAAATCTGATCTCCAATACTTCAACAACTATCAATAAAATATCCAAAAGCAATTGTTCATCCTATCATCAACAATCCAAAACATAATAGTATGAATTCCAAATACCAACACTTTAACTAACGATCAACAAAGTATTGTCTAACATGTTCTCCAACTATTCAAAATAAATCCGAAATTAAACTACTACGAAAACGTCAAAGCTACGAGTTCAGAAATTACTAATCATTAAACTGTTTTCAACGCGCGAAGATGATGAATGAGTGAACTTCGAGAGTTGTGTGGAATCCCAAGGCTTGTCACGAACCCAGAATCCTCGCGTCGAACGTCGGCTGCTGCGAATCGCAACTTGATATGGTATCGTACGGTTTTATGCTAGAGGTATGGGAGATGTGTCAAATCTCTCTACCTTTGGGTGTTTGGTGGCTTCTCTAGCCTTGTTCAAGCCTCCAAAACTGAATCCTCCCGAACCCTAGCTTCCTCTGGCGTTTTTAAGCAAGCTTTGGCCGTTTCGTAACTGAAAATTTCCGAAAATCTGCATGCGTAACGTACATATCCGATCGGACGAACGTCTTGTCCGATCGGACAAAGGCTATTGTCCGCTGCTTCGATCGGTGTGCATGTTCGTTCGGCCGGTGTACTCGTCACCAGTTAGTCCGATCGGAGACATACATTGTTCGATCGGTAGGTGTCCTTTTGGGATACTTTTGAGCGTCGCTTCTTCTATCTTTGTGCCTTGGATCCACCGGACGCTCTAGCTGTATGAGAAAAATACAGAATTACTCTCATTTGGACTGATTAGCGATCAACAAGTCAGAAAGTTAAGTAAGGAGACAAAAAGTGCAAAACGATGCAATTCATCTTAGTCTTAACCCGAAAGAGATATAAAAAGATTAAAACAAGACTCAATTATGTACAGATTCATAACAAAAACGTACGAATCATCAATATGGAATATATCTTTTAATATTATCAAAAATAGTTGTGCCAAGTACTGGCGTAATGAATAATTTCCCAATAATATTAGTTATTAGAGAGGTACGTTGGTGGCATGTGTATCATGTTGATATATCTGCAAATATATTTTGAACAAATAAGTGTGATCATTGCCAACTATATTTTCCTTCCGACATAGAGATATTGGAAGATATTATCGTATAAATATATCATCGGATTAATTTTAAACCAATGAGACTTTATTTCTGTGAGGCAACATTATAGAATGAATCAGGCTCTTGTCAACCAATGAGAGTCAACCCATTTCCACACTCAATCTCTGATAAGACGCAATCAGTTTCCACACACGCAAACCTTTTACCCATATCCATACAATCAACAAACTCAGCACCAGACTCTCTGAGAAACACAACTCTCGTGTATTACAAGATAAACAAAAAAAAGGGATTTATGGTTTGAGAGATAGTGAGATTCATATAACAGATGTATCACAAATGCGTTATGTCTTGAAGCTAAGAGAAACAATAATCCAGACAGCCAAGTCCATCTTAAGGTAAGCAGATTAATTATATCTATGCTTCATTAATATTTCGTTTTAGAAAATCCTTGAACCATAAAACCACCAAATTCTTCTATTTATTCCATAAGATCTATCTGCCAAGAACGCTAAATAAGGAGCAAGAAAATTCTTAGGATATCTTCAAGACTAACTTGAGTTGGGTACAAACTAAAATATTTTATTATTTTACAAAAAAAAAATGATGCATGCTCCAATTACTAATTATATATTTGGAAATTTGTGTTGCATGTGAAATATATTGATGATATATTTATCTATATATTTTATAAGTATCTTTTTTTTAAAATATTAGAAGTGACAATTGCTAATTTATGTATTAATTGTTGTTGTGTGTTGTTATTAAATGTTTAAGATATTTTAGTCACATATTTGAATATCATACAAAAATATTGATTTATGTTTATGTGTTGAGATTTGGTATATGATAATGAAATGCAAGAATAAATGGATTAAAAATTATATTTGGCAATTAAATAAAAATTAGACGGTTTGCTTGCAAAAATATTGAGAAATATTGGATAAGGAATAAAGAAAATTTAGAATTATTATGCTCTTAGGATGTTCTCACATTTTGGGTGAATATTGATAAGTTTTGGACCTTTAGGTCCTAAGTCGTAAATCTTATAAAGTTTAGGGGCCAATTCGCAAATCCCTAAAATTCATTGGTACAAATCTGAAAAATTTATTTTAAGGACTTTTTTAAATTCTTATGAACCTAATGGACTCATGTGTAAAATTTCATAAATATTGGAGTTCAAAATTGAGAGTTATCGCCTAAAGGGTAAAAAATACAATTTTGAGAAAGTTGAGGGACAAAATACAAGTTTTAGAAGATCTGCTAATATTTCTTTAAAATATAATAAATTTCAACTCTTTTAGGTCTAATATAGACTCATGTTCATCCCTAATAATTTTTTTAACTTGTGAAAATGTCAAATTTAAATTATTCGCTAAAACTAATTTATAGAAATTTTGGGGTCAAATTATAATTTTAATAATAAATAAATAATAAAAATTATGACCATACATTCTGTATTTTATTTGAAAAGTTTAAAATTAATTTTTTACAACAAGGCGACCTTTGATTCACGAGTTATGAATTTTTAAAGAAACTAGTCGACTTTTGTCGTCTAGCCAAAATAAAGGGAGCTAAATGCAAATTATTAAAAATAACCCCGCAACCTTAAAACAATTATTACCTACTGTCATATTTTTGGTTTTGAAGTTTGAATCGTTACAATCCGATCCGTAGTCCATGGAATATTAATTTTCAAAAAAATGAGTATTTTAAAATAATGACTATTATTTTAATTAAATAAAGGAGTTAAAGTTTAATTACCTTAACACTTTTACAAAACTCCAAATAATGATTTTTGGATCATAAATTTAATTTAGATTTCATTGAAATTATTTTAATAAAGATTGACTAATAAAAATTTAAAATACAAAAGGGTTCCATTTTGTAGAACTTATTTATTTAACTCTAAACTTGTAACTTCCAATTCCATGTCACTTGGTCCATAATTCTCGATAGTTTCTTCTCGACACTTACGAGATTTATTGAGTAAAACTATCCTCTAAACACATTGTTTATTTAAAAATCTTATCCCTCTCACATATATCACCTAACTCCAATTATTATTAAAAGTGATAGAGCATCACATCCATGTTGACATTGTGACGGACCTTCGAGTCTTATGCGATTGAGTCATGTGGTATATCGGGCCCAGTGTGGTATGGATCGAGCGAGTCAATGATCAAACAGCCTGGCTGTGGTCTTGAACCGTTTCCCCATGACCTAATCCCACAAATGGCGAACGGAGTGTCCAAAGGAAAGTGGGTCGTAGATTGGGTATAATAGCGATTATGACAATCTCTGGGTAAACACCTGAGCTAAAGAGTTGTCGTGCCCGATCGTTATAAGGCTGGCGTGGGCTTCGGCCAAATGAAGATAATGAATGGGCGTCATAAGGAAAACAGAAGAATCAAGTCATCTAGATGCGATTTGGACGTTTAATGTGAAATTGATTGTGTTTGAGAGCTAGTCCTTTGGGGACGTACGCTCGATGAGTGAATGCATAGAGTGTAGTCCTGTGGATTTACACTCACCGTTTGGTCATTATTAAATGATTGCATCGAATTTATATTCTTTTACATTTATTTACTTTGAACAAAACATGCATCAAGAATGTTATAAGAATATTTTCCAATTACAAATGTTTGTACTCAACTCCAAATGAAGCCACACTTGCACACCATCACCCGCTCAGTGAGATTTTTGTCTCACTCCACCTACTTTTATTTTTAAACCAAAAACCAGACATCGATAATGCTTGCACCGAGGTGGAGGACCACGAGGAGTAAATAGTTGAAGACCCCGTGTTGGGGAATTGTAAATTGTAATAAATAAGATACTCATTTGAGATTTATTTCCGATGCAAACTTTAAGTACTCCTAATTATTCAAGAATATATAAAATATTTAATCGGGTTGAACACCAGATAAGATTGTTGGTTACCAGCATAGCCGACATTATCTATGTTATTAAATGAGTTATGTTATTATTATCGAATAGTCACACCTTGGCGCCGTCGGGGCGTGACAAATGTACTGAAGGAAGTGAAAAGGTTTTATGAAGAGAAACCAGAATTGAAACAAAAAATTACTTAAAAAAGAAAGTCTGATGCTGCAGTTTACAAGTGTAGGAGGTGAGTGGGTTAAGCACATTTGTGTGCCAGAAATAATTTAATTATATTTTGTTATTTTTTCAGATGGGATGTGTATGTGTTTTGAGTTTTTTGGATATTTTGTCTATGTTTTCGTTTGGAACCGGGAGGGGGGGGACCTTTTGTGCTCAATTTTTTTTTTTAAAAACTGAAAAAGATTATTTTGAAATTTAAAATTTTGTCAAGCACTCGTTGATAGGTTTTCTGTTTTCTTGATAGATTGACCTAGTGTATTTAAACACTCCAACAAAGATAGCCATAATTGACCATGAGAAGAAGAGGGGGGGGGGGGGGGGGGGGGGGGGGTCTTGATCAAGTAATTAAGAGATGAGACTAGAGTCTTCTTTCTTGCTAGAGTGTTAGATTGATACTTGTTTAAAAACTCGTGATTACATGGGCATTGATAAGAAAATCATAGAAATATAATATTTATTTTAAAAATAAGTTCAAAAGGTAGACATTAAGTACAAAGAAGAAAAAAAATGGTCACTTTAAATTTTAAAAACCTACCTTATACACGATATTATTAATATACAGATGCAGATAAATAATTTATCAAGTTCAAAAGATGAATTATTATTCACTTTAAATTTTGAGAAAAACTCATTGTATACCACATTTACTATTTTATTTTATAAATTACATTGAAACAAATAATCTTATACCATTTACGTCTCTTAATTCTCAATAAGTTCAAATGGGCTCAATTAGATAAAATTTGTTCATGTCTATACACCAACCTAACATGTTTATTGAAATAAAAATGACTCTATTTTTCACACTTTACACACACTTAAGAGTTACTCCAACATGGAAATTGCACTTAATCTAAGGCCCTAATCCAAAGTCACACAAAAAACGTTTACATCATTGATTTAAAAATATATAATGTAAGTAAAATATATATACATACTTATATATATACTAGTTTAACACCCGTGTGTTACACGGGATTAATCAAAAGATAAATATAAAAAATATTTTCAATCATTAAAGATTTTTTCAATTTAAAAATTAAAAGTTCAAAAGATATCATATCTTCAACTCGTGTCTTGTACCGATACCTTTTTACTATTTATTAATTGTTATTTTTTATTGTTAAATTATTTTTTATTTTAATATTTAGATTAAATTCGTTAATAATTTTTTTATTTACATACTTAAAATAAATTTAAAACTTGTCACACGCTTGACCCGTGTCTAATTTCTGTTACTTACTTATTATTATTAAATATTTTTATGTTTTAATGTTTAAATTTAATTTTATAATAACTTTTAATTACATACTTATAAAAATTTAGAAGATGTCATATTCTCAACATGTGTTGTATTATACCGGTGTCTAATCAATATTATTAATTATTATTATTAAGATTTATATTTCTTATGTTTAGATTGAAATTGTTAATAAATTAGTTACATACTTACATTATTTTAAATAACTCGTAATTTATTTATATTGTAATTGATATCCTAAGAATAAGAATATTTTAACTTTTATTATAAATACAACTTATTTATACTATTAATAAATAATTAAGTTTTTTTTGTAATTAATATTATCTTATAAGTGTTTGTCTTTTAATTAAAATAAACAGTATTTTCAGCCCGACTCTAATCTATATTAATTAGTTATTATTAACTCATTTTATATTTTTATGTTTAGATTAATTTTGTTAGTAATTATAGTTACATACTTTGAAAAATTCAAAAGGTGTCATACTCTAAAGCATTCTCGCATTGTCCCATTGTCTAATAAATATTAACTAATTATTATCATATATTATTATTTATTTATATTTACATTGAGTTCATTACTATTATTTAATTACATACTCCAATAATTGAAAATATATCATTATTTACCTATACGGAATATTTAAAATTTCAAAATTAAATTATTTCAACTTTTATTATAAATACAATTTATTTAATTATTTTCATATATACTTTTTTTAATTAATATTATTTCATATGTAATTTGTCTTTTAATTAAAATAATTAATTTAGATTTTTTCTACTAATTATATATGACTTATTTATATTTTTAGATTAGGAGTATAAAAGAAAATTATTGAGTTAGACAAAATATAATAAAAGAAAACTATTAAGTTAGGCTGAATATAATAAAAATAAAATATTAAATTAGAGAAGATACAATAAAAGAAAAATATTAAATTAAGTATATATTAGACTCAGATGACACATAAACAACCGAAACACTAAAGTTTTTATTATCCAAGCGAAGCATACAAAGCAAACACATAGGACTTGAATTAATATATACTTATTTAACACTCGTGTATTACACGGGAGACTTATCAAAAGATAAATATAAAAAGTATTTGTAATAATTACTGAATTTTAAAGTTAAAATAAAAATAAATATAATATATTCCCAACCCATACCTTTTACATGTCTAATCTATTTATTAATTATTATAAATATTAAATAATTTTATATTTGATGTTTAAATTAAATTCATTAAATCTTAGGTACATACTTTACAAAAATTCATAAGTCGTCACATTCTAAACCCGTATCCAAGTAATTATTATTATTATTAAATTATTTTATATATGAATAGAATAAATTCGTTAATAATTATTAGTTACATACATTGAGATATTCAAAAAATGTCATACTCTCAACCCGTGTCGCATTGTAGTGTTGTCTAATCAATGTTTATTAATTATTAGTATATAATTAAATATTTATATTTAGACTGAATACATTACTAATATTTAGCTACATACTTAGATTATTGTAAATAACTCACATTTTACCTATACATAATATTTGAAACTCTAAAAATAAAATTATTTTAAATTATATAATCAATAAACTTATTTAATTATTTTCATAATAAAGTTTTTTTTAATTAAAATTATTTCATATGTAGTTTTTCTTTTAATCAAAATAACTAATTTATATATTATCTACTAATTATATATTCTCCCTGTTTCTTAATAAGTGTCGTTCTAGATTTTTTGTTCAAAATTAAAGAATATAAATATTTGAACAATACACTCTCAATCAATTAATAATATTCCTATTTAATTCCTTCCTTTCTTTCCCTTTAGTTATCCTATTACCATAAATTCATTTATATTTCTTAAAATAAGTGAGGATAAAATTGGAATAAAGTGGTAAAAAAATTTAAAACGATAATTTGTAACAAAATTGAGTCTTTAAAACGACTATTATTTTAAACGGAAGGAGTATGACTTGTATCTATTTTTATATTAGGAGAATTAAAGGGAAATATTGAATAAGGAGAAATATAATTAAAAAATTAAATTAGGTAAGATACAATAAAAAGAAAAGTATTAAGTTAGGAAAATATTAGGCTTGAATGACACATAAGCAAACGAAGCACCAGAGTTTTTCATTTGTCAAACGAAGCATACGAAGCAAACACATAGGTTGGGAGAATTTTGCATTAATATATATGGGTGATATATATATATAAACAAATAATTTTTTCGAAACCCTTTTTTTCCTGCATCAATTATCTTATTTCCACAGTTAACATTATCCAAAAAAAGTCAAATTATCAGCCGATATTGATTAAAAAATTATATAATTTAAATACTGTATAAAATATATATAAAAACAAATAATCTTTTGAAACTCTTTTTTCCCTTCATTAAATTATCATATTTCCACAACGAACATTAGCTAGAAAAATTCAAATAGGCCATAAGAATGCAGCTAAGAAAATGCAGATGATAAAGGATGTTACCATCATCACCAAATTCAACTAAGTATTCCCCATAGCCAACGGGGCTATGGCTTATTTACTTGTAAGGAATTGGGTTTGGATTTTCATCTAAAACTAGCAAAATATATTCGAAACTAATACTGGAATTCAAGAATCATGTCAAAATCCAAAATTACAGCATACCACTTTGACAAAAACATATCTATTTTATAAAAGTCATGTCAAAATCCAAAATTAGCACTTTGCAAAAAAAATAAAAAATCTCAATCGAGTACATATATAATCGCATGAGAATATATATTTGCAAGCTAACCTTGTTTATTTCTATATCAAACAAATGATTTAAACTAAAAATGTATATATTTATCAGAAGGGCAACAACAATGGCCTGCAAAAATACAATGGATGATAATATTAATATTAATATCAAATATCAATCAAGACCACAAAGTCAAGACTCTAATTGACAAAAATTGTGTCAAAAAAAATGATAGAGAAAATCTTGAAGCCTCTCAACTACAGTGAGAGAGGCTGATATCATACTCAATGTTGACTCCAAGTTTACAAAATTAATAGATTCACTATTGAAAAAAATAAATTCAAAGATGCGTGAACTTTATCACATGCATTTGAACCTAACTGTTCCTATATCAGTATGAGGCCGCAAAAACCTTTAAAGAGCATCTAACGCATTTTAAGCCAAATTCTAGGGCCTCTTCGAAATTTTCAGATCCAAAAGAATTTTGTTAATTACAAAAATACCCCTAAAATTTATTTTGTCTTACTATGAACCCTGCATAAGCAAGACCATTTCAAAATTTCCCTTTCACATTTATATAGATATTAAACATTTAGCCCCTTAATTTTAATATTGAGTCAAACATCAGAGATACTTTTAGTAATTCTGAAAAGTAGCTGCGGGTTTTCTATAATTAGATCAACCTCAAAGGCAACTTTTGTAATTAACCCTTTTTTAATGTAATTTAATGAGAATACGTCTTTTTCCATTCTCTCATATAGCATTTAAAATCATTTTGTTGTCACATAATGTACTCACTTTAGCTATGGAGAGGGTCCCGGCCGAAAGGTCGCATCCTAACAGCATTATTCCAGGCAAGCTTTGCTATGAGAAAATAAATGGATTAATATTAACTATTTAGTAAAAGGGTTCCAGTAAAATCCTGCGTAAATTGCTGCTTTAGAATATAAAACACCTCTGGATAGCCAAAACAATTAGTGAACCATCGGATGTTGCACAAAGATCAGTTACTTCAAGCACAATCTTCTCTTGTCCTTGATTAGAATATACAAATCCTGCCTTCAAGAATATGGATAATTAAAATCAAAGCAAAGAATTAATGTTTATTATTGACATATAATAGATAGACATAATATTCTATATCTATTTATTAAACTATAAAAACGAACGCAAATTAACTTTGGCCCAAATAATCAAATGTAATATAAGTTCTACTTCATACTATAAGATGTGTTTATCTGTTCAATTTTCTTTAAAGAAAAATCAACAATTATAAAATGTGCCCTTGATCTCTAATCTAATTAAAAAATAAAGAGATAGATTTCAAAATACAAACAAATATCCCGGGAAATTTACTTTTGTGTTACATTTATCCCTTTCAAAAGCAAAACACATTCTAAAACCCTCCCTTCACATTTGTAAAAGATTGTAGTTAGACACTTAATTTAAACACTGAATCAAACTTCAGGGGCATTTAAAAAAAACCTCAAGAAATCTCACCCTAGTTCCAATATCGCATGTATCGAGTAAAGAACTAGATGTATAGTCCAAAAATCGAATCTTCAGCCACCGAAATTAGGTTAGCCCAGGAAAAAGAATTGCTCGGGTATTTATTTATTATTTTGTAAATTATTGACACAAAAGAGAACATTAAACAGTTTTATAACTCACTGCCGAATCTCCACTTCCAAAGACTAAAAGCCCTTGAGGATAATCTTGATTACTGATAAATGCAAGGCAAGAAATGAACCTGGTGATCAATATGTTATTTATTAATTTTTTTTATATAAAAATTCGACAAATCAGAGAAATGAAGAAAAAATTCAACAAAGATCAAGGGATAAATCAATAAAATAATAAAATGTAATCAACTGATAAATTTCTTATCTTCCTCAGTCACAATACACATTTCTAAATCCATTTTTAAGGGTAAATACAATGAAAACAAACTAAACCATGTCAAGTGAAAATACCCTTGGAACAAAAATAAAATAAAATCCAGAATCGTGATTACTTTCTATCAAAATAGTTGTCGCCGCTATCGATATATACCTAACCAAACAACAACAACAAATTAAGCAAAATTGTTTTCCATGGAAATCTGACAAATTAAAATGAAAGCAGATCGATTCAAAGAAAAAACTCATCAATTATCTGTGTGTAAAAATGTCAACACAATAAAACAAAGATCTAAAAGAAAATCCAAAGTTTATGAGTCGAATAAAAATGAAGAAAAAAAATTCTTGATAATGAAATAAGTTTTGAAAATCATAGATATAAATCTGACATTAGAATACAAATTTGTGAAAATCAGTTTTAGATCGGAAGAAAAATTTAACAAAAAAATAGGTAATCGAATATCATATTCTTGAATTAGTATAATCCAGCAAATATTATAGTAATTAGAAACAACCATATCGAGACGTTCTTTGGAAGCAAGATGATCCTGATATCAATCCTCATAGCAGATCCAAATCACCAAAAAGTAGAAAAAATATCCCAAATCCTCCATAAGAACAGATCCGATCAGTCCGCTTAACATATCAAAACAACTAAAAACTGAAGTAAAAAGCAAATCGGAGAAAGAACAACCTCACAATCTAATACACCTTAAAATATAGACCCTTTTTGAGATTTTTGCTCTCAATCCATGTTTTCTCAAAGAATATAAACAATGGAGAGCATTGATAATTGGATTTTTCAAATCGGATTTTTGTCAGAATATTCAATGGCGAAAGAATTCAGTAAATTTTGACTGCCAGCATTGATTCAATGTCGAGTGAGGTTGGGAATGTGTTAGGGTTGTTCAATGGAAAAAAGAGAGGTGGTGGATAGGCGGACAAACCTAGAAAAAATTAGGAGGAAGAAAAAAGAGAGGCGAGAGATAGGCGGCCAAACCCTAGAAAAAGTTAGGAGTAAGCAAAATGGGGAAAAATTACTTATTTATATGTAGGTAAAAAAATAAAAATAAAAAGGTTGTATTTTAACCCAAACCACCATATGCTAACACATAAGCTTCTGAAGCTATCAGACGATGACACATGTCATTCGGAGCAATAATAAGTTGACACATATATTAGAGTGTCAACAACATTAACAAATGAGGTGGATATCTATTAAGGAGTTTTTTTAGATGGATATGTGTGTGATTGGGAGAGTTTTTCAGATATTGCGTATGCTTTCATTTGGAAATAGGGGATTTACATGGATGGATATGTCGGTTGTGGAATTTTTAGACATCGCCTATGTTTTTATTGAAGATTTTAGACGAATATGTATTTTGCTAGTTTTTTAATGTTTTTGTGCGTTTTTCTATGTTTTTATTGTTCATATTTTTATATTATCACAATATGGCAATTTTTAGAATCATAAAAAGTGCGATTTATGTAATGATATAATATTTTATTATACTCATACTAAAGTATTACATATGCAAATAAATGTATCATAGATAGTACTGGAAGTATCACGTAAAAATATATATAATTGTACTATAGTGTAAAAGTATCACAATATATATAATTGTACTAAAGTGTAAAAGTATCAATATATGTATGAAATGTATTGCAAATATATCTTAAAGTGTCAAAAATATTTATTGATAATCTCTATTCCGTGTCTTATAAATAGAAAGAAAGAATTTTACAAGCAAAAAATGATAATTTTTAACCAACACAAAATTTAATTATAGATAATATTTTGAGAATCTATATATATATATATATAAAGGCTAGCGTTTCTATAAGTATTGCTCAAGATTTTCCCGCCCATTTTACTTACTATTTGTAGTATACATATTTATTATTTATATAATTATTTATGTAAGTATTCTTTTGAAGATTATAATTTATGTAAAGAAAATATTAAATATATAGAAGAATTATGTATAATAATAAATAAAAATCTAAGAAAAATAAAAATAATATAATTTTTTTTGAAGAAAATATAAAATATAAAAAAAATATTTAAAATAAATATATGAATATATATAAATAATTAGTTAATAAATTTGATTAACCCAAAAAAGCAAAACTAAAACATAAATATTTTTTCAAATGCTTTAAGTAAAATTAAAAATATTAATAAAATCATATAGATAATAATATAAGAACTTATAATTAAACTATAAATATTTATTTCATAAATATGAAACAAAACCAAAAATTCAACAATCAAATAAAATTAAAGAGAAAATTCATAAAATAAGTTAAATTAACTCAAAAAAAACTCATAATTAGATTCTATAAAATTATTAAATAAATATAAAAATAAAGAATCAATAAAAATATAAAATAAAATAAAAAACAATAATAGCAACTACAAAATATTGTGTGTGTGTGTGTAAGAAATCTAAAAAATAAAATATAAATATATAATATATAATATATAAATAAATCTAAATAATTAGTTTATAATTCTTCAAAAACCGAAAAAGTTGCTAATAATATAAAATTATATATGAATTCATAGCTACAAAGAAAGTACCAATAAATTATAGAAAATTATTAACTAAATATAAAAATAAAAAACAATCAAACATTACAAGAAATATAATATAATGAAAACAAAATTGGGAGAAAATAAAATGAATACTATGATACCTTCCAATTCTGTTTTCAAATAAAATATCAGCAGAATTCTTTCTACCTTGCTGCTCGCTCAAGCCAATCTCGCCTTTTGATAATAAAGTCCCCGAGTGGAGAAAGAGTTTCTTCTTCATTCATAACACGGAGGATTGGCCTTTTTTGACCGAGCTACAATACCATACCCCCAAACAACACAAACAACCCAGTCCCAAACACTACCCAATTTTGTACATAAAATACTCCAACCAGCTCGCGGAATGGAGCAAGGGCCCATTTGACGTGGTGCTGCTCACAAGTCGATCCAACGTTTTTCGGTATGTAGGCATCGACTCCCGTCCAGTCAAACCAGATCTTGCCCTTACAAAGTCTGAGTTTGGTAGGTTTCCCAAGTCTTACAATTCTACATCATTCCTTACTGTCAAAACTGAATAATAACACCTCCTTTTTTGCCACTGCAGTTGCGTTCATCAATAGTTGTGCTGCGTCGCGCTCCGAGGGAGCCAAGGAACAGCCTACTCCACAGCCCGCCGTCGCCCCAGTACCCCCTCCAGTTGACATAGATGAGGCATTGAATCAGGCTTTTGGGACCGGAGCGGAAGATGACGACGTGGAGGAGATTCAGTTGATAAAGAGGTCTTAAAAGGCCAAGGGGAAACGCCCCCTGAAACCGGCTGCCAAGAGTCCAAGCCCTCCTGAGCCAAAATGTCGCCGCCTCCACAAGACCTACACTGCTACCTCCGCTAGCTCGCCTAACCTGATCAAAGGATTGGCTCAATGTGATAATGCCAAGGAGATCCAGGCCTTCCTCAAGGAGCGCATAACCAAACAAGTAGACTCTGAAAAAACCCTTTCCCCTAATACAAATCTCAGCCGCAAATTCTTATGAGATGTTATGGTGCAGCTGAATCCCCTGGTTTCAAAACTTTCCAAGGAGTTAATGGCTCGATCAGCGGAGAGCGAGCTTCAAAAAACATGTGACGAGCTGACCGCCCAAACCGAACAACAAACGCGGCAGCTATCGCTAACATAAGGAGAGCTGGATGGTGCGATCAAACTATTGAAGGCTCGCGAAGAAGAAATACTGATCTTGAAGATCCAGGTGAACAGTCTGAAGGATGAAGTAGCTCGCACAGTCAACAAGTTCAAAGATGTGCAGAAACAAGCAGAGGAGCTCAAACTGTAAAATCAGAATCTTCAAGAACAGAATCAGGCAGTTCGCGAACAAGGCGTGGCTGAAGGTCGGCGGACCTTCCTTACAAGCGCGGTCGGAAGTTCATCCGTGCCTACCGGTAGGAGCTAGTGGAGGCATACTAGAAGTCCTCCATATACTTTGGTACGATGGCTGCTGGTGCTCAAGAATGGCTTTTCACAGCTGCTGGAATAATCGAAGAGCAGGTCACAGCACTGAACGTCACTTACAACCCTGAAGTTCCAACCATCATCAACCAACTAACCCCCTTCAGTACCTTCAAAGGCGACTGGAAACAGCCAATTAACGCGAAGTGGTGGTTATCGTGCCAGAGTCGAGCCATCTTATCTACCAAACTATCTTCTGAGCTAGAGGCACCTCTCGAAGATCTGATTCCTACATCTGAACTAAGCACCACCGAAAACCTGCCAACTTCTCCTGCTGAAAAGACTGTTTAAAACACTTATATTTATGCTCATAACATGTATGAACAATTCATTACTTATGCGAAGACCCCCCTTTTTTGCAATATCTACATAGCCCATAGATTCCAAACATTTATAATCCTGCACTTAAAAACCTATGTAAAGACCAAACAACAATCCACGTATGAAATAAACCCATAAGCTAATATAGGTCGCACAAAGTTACAACCAATCATTCTTCGCCCCATGAGATTGCAAGATCCTAAAAACAGTTGAACCATGACTTATAAACAATCCAAACAACTAGCATACAGAGTATATTAGCTCGCATAAAAACAATCATCCATAACATAAGAACATGAGAAAGATATGTAAATCAAACATATCCCTCGTAAACATAAGTAAAAAATCATAACCACTTCAACTTTTAAAAGATCATCAATATAGCTCGCCAAAACTTTATATATTGCGAAAAATACCCATCTTTCAAAACACAAACTCCATATAGGAGAAGTGCCCTCCGGTCCGAAGTTACCTTCTCCCGCCACAAAAACACAACTGTCCACAACACAAACTTTCTACGGGAGAAGTGCCCTCCGGTCCGGAGTTACCTTCTCCCGCCACAAAAACCACAACTGTCCACAACACAAACTTTCTACGGGAGAAGTGCCCTCCGGTCCGGAATTACCTTCTCCCGCCACAAAAACCACAACTGTCCACAACACAAACTTTCTACGGGAGAAGTGCCCTCCGGTCCGGAGTTACCTTCTCCCGCCACAACCGCCCTTTAGGCATAATATTTCTTCAAATGACACACATTCCAGCTTCTAGGTAGGACTTTGCCACCTGCATCTTCAAGTATATACGCTCCTCCTTGCAACATTTTTACCACCTTGAATGGTCCAACCCAGTTTGGTTCCAATTTCTTAGTCATCCGTAACGCATCAGCTCGCCTCCATACCAGGTCGCCGACCTTAAAATAGCGATGCTTGACCCTTTTTTTTAAAAGCAACTTGTATCCTTTGTTTATAGTGCTCAACCCGAGATGCAGCCTTGTCTCGTATTTCATCAATCGTTTCGATCGCTCCCCGATCTAATCTCTCATTCTCCTCCACATTAAATGCTGCCAGACGCTGCAATCCTCCTACTATCTCTGCCGGAATAACCGCATCCATCCCATAGACCAGACTGAATGGTGACTCCCCCGTAGAGGTTCGTGGAGTTGTTCGATAAGCCCATAGGATCGAGGCTAGCTCTTCTTCCCAGAGTCCCCCTGTCTCTTCCAGTCGCAACTTGAGTCCCTGCACAATTATGCGATTAGTAACTTCCACCTGCCCATTAGTCTGAGGATGCGCCACAGAAGCCAAGCGCTGCCTCATTCCCATCTCTTTGCACCAATTTCGAATTTTTCTCCCATTAAACTGGGTTCCATTGTCGGACACTAACACTCGCGGCACGCCAAACCTGCAAAATATATTGTTAAAAATAAAATCCATCATATGTTGCTCGCTTATGCCTGTAACAGCTTCGGCCTCCACCCATTTCGTAAAATAGTCAATCGCCACCACCAGATATTCTTTATTGCCCGGGGTCTTTGGAAAGGGCCCCACGATATAAATTCCCCATTGCGCAAATGGGCACGGCGAGCTCATAACCATCATCTCTTCATCTGGTATATAAATAACCAGAGCATGCATCTGGCACTTCTTACATGTTCTCACGAGCTCGCTAGCCATACTCTTCATTCCTGGCCAAAAGAAGCCAGCCCGCAATGTTATGCCAACCAACGTCTTTCCCTTCGCATGATCGCCACAATATCCCTCATGTATCTCCTTGAGCACTTCCAATCTTTGCTCCGTATCCAAATACTTCAGAAAAGGTCCAAAATGCGACCTCTTGTACAATTCCTCATTTATCATGCAAAAGCAAGCTGCTGTTCTGGTCTCCTTCGTCATCAATCTCTCTGCGCCCTCCCATTGCTTTAACAAGGACATCCCGTATAGATGTACGCCAATCATCCTTAACTCTGAGATCCATGACCTCCTTCCCTTCTTGCACACTACTATGACTTAATTCCATTAGTGTGATTTTTCGAGTATCACAAGTTCCCAGCGCTCCTGCTACCCGAGCGAGTTGATCAGCCCGAGTGTTTTCAGCTCGCGGCAAGTGTTCCAGCTTAAACTCTTCAAAACGAGCTGCCTCCTCGCGCAATTTATTCAAATATACTGCCATCCGCTCTTCCTTAGCTTCAAAAGAACTATCAAACTAATGAGCTATCAGTTGAGAGTCCGTGTATGCCCATACCTTTCTTGCTCCCAAATCGCCTGCCATTTTAATACCCTGCAACACAGCCTCGTACTCGGCCCCATTATTGGACGCTTTACATCCCGGCTTGATCGCGAACTCCAAATTTTCCCCTTCCAGGATGGTTAACACAATACCCAGCCCTTTTCTCGACACCATAGTTGAGCCATCAGTGTATAATGTCCATGCATTTACTTCCTTGTCCGCATCAGATGGGCGTACCATCTCCTGCAAAAAGTCCGCCAACACCTGCGCCTTAATAGCCACCCTTGGTTCATAAACTACGTCGTACTCGCTCAACTCTACAGCCCACTTCACCAATCATCCAGATACATTTGGGTTACTCAAAACCTGCTTAAGAGCTAAGTTGGTACGCACCTTTACCCTGTGGCTCAAAAAATACGGTCGCAGTTTCCTTGCTGTACAAATCAATGCAAAACCTCCTTTCTCCAGCTCGGAATATTTTAACTCAGCCCCTCGTACCATCCTGCTAATGTTGAAAATAGGCCTTTGCATGCCCGCGTCTTCTTTGATCAACATCGAGCTTACTGCAACCTCTCCTACTGATATATATATAGGATCAGGTCTTCCCCGGGCATGGGTTTGGTTAATATTGGTATCTCAGCCAAGTACTTCTTCAATTCCTCAAACGCATCCGCAGCTTCCTTCGTCCATTCGAACTTGGATCCCTTTCGGAGCGCCCTGAAAAATGGGACACCCCTCTCCGCCGACCTGAAAATAAAACGACTAAGGCCCGCAATGCGACCTGTAAGTACCTGCACGTCACGTACTGTGCGGGGATGTGGCATCTCTAAAACAACTCGCACCTTCTATAGATTAACTTCAATTCCTCTCTCCGTTACCATATAACCCAAAAACTTCCCAGACCGCACACCAAATGCACATTTCTTCGGATTAAGCTTCATCCCATATTGCCTTAGTATAACAAATGTTCTCCTTAAGTACTCCACATGGGATTCAGCTTTCTTGCTCTTGACCAGCATATCATGAACGTACACCTCCATAGTGGACCCCAACAGATCTTTAAACATTCGATCCACCAACCTCTGATAGGTCGCTCCCGCATTCTTCAGGCCAAAGTGCATGGACACAAAACAGTATGTCCCCGTAGAAGTGATAAAACTCACTTTCGGCTGATCCTCCGTTGCAAGAGGTATTTGGTGATACCCCTGTGAAGCATCCATCATGCTCAATAGCTCGCACCCTGAAGTTGAATCCACCAACTGATCAATTCGTGGCAAAGGATAATGATCCTTTGGGCAAGCTTTATTCAGATCGCGAAAATCTACACACATCTTCCACTTTTGTCCCGGTTTTGGCACCATTACGACGTTAGACACGTATTCCGGGGATTGAATCTCTCTTATATGGCCAACTTTCAATAGTTTCAGCACCTCTTCCTCGATTATCTTATCCAGCTCTGACCCGAAATGTCTCCTCTTCTGCTTTACTGACCTCGCCTCCAGGTCCGCATTTAAATGATGTTGTGCGGCCTCAGGAGATACTCCTATTAACTCCCCATCGCCAAAGGCAAATATATCCCAAAATTCTCTCAGCAACATCACCAGCTCGTCCTTCAATATTTCAGGTATTAAGGTCCCCACCCTTGTAGTATACTCTGGGCGACATTCCTCTAACGAGATTTCCATTAGTTCTTCATTCGGTCGAACAGAATTCTCCTACTCCTTTATCCTTTTTTCATTAAGTACTCCTTCTGGCCGATCATCACCCCTTTCCCTCTTGTTCTCCGTTAACCCTCTCCTGACCATCATATGATAGCACGATCTCGCGACCTGCTATTCCACAATAACTTCCCCCACTCTGTCTCCCACCATAAACTTGATACTCATTTGATAAGTCGGCGTTACGGCCTGGAATGCGTTAAGGGCTGGTCTACCTAGTATAGCCTTATATGCTGACCTTCCCTGAACTATCAAAAATCTTAGACTTCTCTTTGCTCGCAACTCATCCTTCTCTAATATCACTGTCAGCATCAGCTCTCCCTTAGTGATCACTTGTGCCCCATTGAACGCATATATGGGCGTACTTACAGATCGCACCTTGTTTTCCAATTTCATCTACTCAAGATAATTTGTATATATTATATTCACAAAGCTACCATTATCCACAAAGATTTTGCTGACCTCGTATCCTGCCACCTCGGCTCCAATTACCAACGCGTCATTGTGATCTTCCTGCAGCTCGCATCGATCATTAGGGCCAAAAGAGATGACCGGCCCTTCTATCTGAGATCACCGACTCACACTGTGACCTCCCACGTTCCCAAGCGAGCTGACTTAACATACCTCTTTTGCGCATTGTTGGAATCCCCATCGGTTGGACCGCCCGAGATCATGTTTATCCTCCCTTTGTTTCTTTGTGGGCCTATATGTCCCTGATTTCCTTGCTGTGGTTTTCTCGCGACCTGATCCTGAGGTGGATCCCTAGGCGGTGGTGGAGGCAATGGTCGCCCCTACTCCTTTGGCTCTCTATCCTTGTAAATCACTTCTTTCAGATGCCCAGCTTTTATGAGTCTTTCTATCTCCTCCCTGAGATGCCTGCATCTTTCAGTGAAATGCCCATAATTATTGTGAAATAAATAGAAAGAATTAGTCTTGGGGTGAGTAGGAATTGGCGTGTGATCTTCTGGACACTTTATAGCATTGGGTATGAAGCGTTCCATAATAGTGAACACTTTAGCCCGCGGGTAGGCCAACGGTGTAAAATCCTCATTTCTCCAATCTCGCATATCCTCTTCCGGCCTTTTGCTAATCACAGGCTCGTACTTAAGAGCCTGCGCACTATCCTTCTTGGTTCTCTCCTCAATCCCCTCCTAGATACACTGCCTCCCATATCCGCGACCTCCCTACCAAAACGCACCCGATGTTCCTCCTCCGCCTCCTCCACCTGTATATATTTGTGGCATCTTTCCAAAACTTCATCATAGGTTCGTGCTTCCTTCTTCACCAGAGACCTGCGTAAGTCTTCCCTCCTCAATCCTTGGTGTAAAGCTCCAGCCTTCATTTCATCAGTAGCAACAGGTACCTCCAGAGTGGCGCTAGTAAACCTGTTAACATATTGTTTCAATGTCTCATTAGGTCGCTACACCATAGTAAAAAGTGACTGTGCCGTCTTCGCATTCTGCCTCATGCTGGAAAATTACTTCAAAAAAGCATCTCGCAACACCTGATAACTGCTAAATTTTCCTCGTGGCAACTGATAGAACCAATTTTGTGCAATTCCTCTTAAAGTGGATACAAAGGCCCGACACGCCACAACATCCGTGTAACTATGTAACATCCTCGCATTCTCGAAGAGCTGCAAATGCTCGACTGGATCCGTCGTTCCCCGATACTGAATCTCTAAACGCCTTATACCCCTTAGGCATCGCGGCCTGTAACATATCATCTGAGAAGAGATGTCCCTCACCTCCGTCGACTTTCTCTCCTTCTACTCGTTTTTGTAATTTTAGCAGGGCCTCCTGCAAATATCTAAAAGCCTTATTTCTTGGCCCCACCTCATTCTCATCCTTTCCTTCGTTGTACCCGCTACGGCTCTTACGGGCTTTATCTTGAGATTCACCATCCGTATCTGAGGTCTGGGTCCCGCTTTCATTGGTATGCTTGCCATGTCGGCGACCTCTATGCCTGTAATGGCTCCGCTTCACCTTCACTCCCTTCTCTTTACGCTCATGAGAATCTGTGGATGTGGTAGAACTGGAAGTGTTCTCATATTTTCGTTTACTTCGACCTTTCCTTCCACGAGAAGGTCTCCTAGACGGAGATTTTTCATTCTGTTTTACCCTCCTTGTTGTCGATCTCCCTCTTGCTCGTTGTTAGTTACCTCATCCTTCTCCTTCAGAGTACCTAGCTCGCCAGCTAAGTACTTGCTCAATTCTTCTTGCCTCTCCAGGGGCACAAAATCCATAAGCCCATCTAAGAATCCCTTTTTAATTTGACAGGGCTTATCTTTAGGTAAATCCTTCCACTCCTTCGTTCCTATATGAATCGATTTCTGCGCCACCACCTCCGGCGTCTCTGCCTCCAAATATTATGTTGGTTGCTTTCCATCACGCAGCTTTGGGGAGGGTGGCAGCGTGCCCTCCGAACCTGGAGCTGCTGGTTCCACCTGGGAAGGTGTGTATCCATCTTTTATTGCATCTTCCTCATTTATCCGCCGCTCTGTTCTTCTTCTTTGGTTTATTCGACCCAGAACCAAAGTGTAGGGTTTTGGGTAATATATTACTGTTCTTCATGCTTTGTTCACGAGGTTTCTCAAGCCTTTCGCTCAAGGACTCATTGTCCGTCTTTCCCACAGACGACGCCACTTGATAAACCCAAAACAGATTGGTTACCAAGAATAGGGGGTACTAACCTCAAATATGAGATCAGCGACCTGAAACAACTTCCCAACACGTCACAGCGATCTGCTAAGCCTCCGAATGATACTCCTGGCGACCTAGCCAGTCCTGCAAAACAGCACCTCCAAGCGGGTCGGATTTCGAACCCGCGAAGGTCCTCCGATGCTTAAGTCAAAAGCAAGTGGTAGTTCAATAACGCTCACAATATATTAAAGACAAGATAAAAATAATGAGAGGTATGCACCTTCTTTTATAGAGACAAGAGAAATATTCCCCAAGACAAGGGTTTCCTTCTCCCATCACAATTTCATAAATACCATAACACTACAACCGACTTAGAATTAGGATTCCTCCTGTATGCTAAGTTCCCATGAATAATAGATCTCTTACCATAATAGGCCTGGGCCTGTTCTTTCCTCCATATAGTCCGCCAGGACCCCACATACTATCCATATTAAGTCTGTGGGCTTGATATTCACAAAGCCCATAACCGAGCTCAAGCACTCTACACGAAACATAAGAGGTCGCGACCTTATATGAGAACTCATCCTCATACTCCAGGTCGCTACTCTACCAAACAACTCGCCCACTTCTCTAAAGAAACCATTCAGCTCGCTCACCTCCCGGAAGAAACACCCTTTCCAGGAAATGAGGTCGCTTACCACAAATACCCATATATATCAAATAATATTATGTATGGACATTTTGGTCCGTATCACAACCCGATGGTCGGATTGTAATGATATCATTTACACAAATAATGCAATAACATATGCACAACCAAAAGTGCAACCATCGAAGTTAAAAATTTGGAAAATTAAATATTTGTCTTTCCCTCACCAGGACCATTATTAAAAAAATTTAATATGCAAAACACATTTTTTCTCAGTCGTAAAAATTTTCTTCTACTTACGAGCAAACAGAACAACAGAAATAGACATCAAACATAATAAACATTATGTTTCAGTTTCTTCTACTTAGACAAGAGTTCTTACACAACAAAGAGACATCAGAAAAAAAACATTTCGTTCCAGTTTTTTCTACTTAAACAAGTATTCCTTCAGAAGCCAAACAAAAAATAAAATTCATCGCCATGCAAATCACTTCTTCAATTAAGCCCTTCGTTCTAGTTTCTTTGCCTTGTAAATTGGGAGATACTGTTTCGCAATGTTCATGTTTACATCCTTCAAATCGTTTATCTCTGCGCATGCCAAGGTGTGGCAATACTTCTTACGGATACAATTCACCTGTTTTTTTTTATCTCCGCTTCTAATCCCACATGCCCAGTTGGCCTTCAATCCAACCCCCATGTATGTCTTCATGTGTCTCATGGTCAAAACACCCGAATCCATGTTTTCTACCCCCGTTGTGCATGGCATCTCGAGAAAGTGTGGTTCAAGTTTTGAAACCACATTGGCGTAATGGGCCATGTTTTGTCCTCTTAGAAACTTTGAAAATGCATCCTTCTTCAAAAAATAAAAAGAATTTTATGTCTGCACATAAAAACATTGGTGTCAAGAAGATGCAATACATTGTGCAGACATAAGGAAAATAATTTGAAAAAATGATTACAATGCTAAAGAATTATGTCTGCACATTATTTCACATTATTGTGCACAACAATGTGAGTTATTTTGCACATTAAAAATTGCTTCATAATAAAAAACCAAAAACACCCCTAAGCCATTTTATTATATATTATTATTATTAGGGAAACAAAGACACTAAAATAACAAGAATATAATTATAATGCACTAAGTAAATACTTTAAAAATTGGTCTTACCAAAATATTAACATATTCTTTATGTATTTTTACATTCACATCATTTAGTGCAGTGCTTTCAAGTATATCAAATTGCTTTGCCTTGATTGAAAAACACATGACGTAAGAGTAATTTCCAGTGTGCATGGGGAAGAAAAACTGCAAAAAAAAAAAAAACATTTAAAAAACTAAATTGAAAATTAGTATAATGATACTGAATAACGTACCAGTGATATATCTTTTGTTTCAAATGTTTTCATCCTTTTCAAGTCTGCATCCAGGGCCTGAGTAAACATCTGATTTTTTTTTCTTTGCTATCAGCACCAACAAAAAGTAGTTGCACGTATAAATTGCATAAGAATATTATGTATAATAATAAAAAAAATATGAAATATAAATTAAGTATTTCTAACCTTGTTACAAGGGCCAATACTTGCAAAAAATCTACTTGGAGACCCCCAACCTTTCAACTTTTTATTGTCATTTAAAAAAACAAACCACAAATCCAATACACGACTATTCACTTGTTCACCTGCCCTTAAGCTCTGTAATACATCTCTTGAAACATAAAAATTATTCCTCTTGAAAATATCTTCACTCCTATATTACAAAAAACACATGCATTAAAAAATACGCAGAAAAAAGATAGGTAATAACCGTATATATACTAGTAAAATGTCTTAAAAATACTATTAAAGACACAGAAAAGTATATATAACTTACTGTTCAGCGTCAGCATTTTTCAAAACCCAGTTTGCAATCATTTTTTTGATTTCCATCCAACTTCTTCAATATATTTKTTCCCCTTATCTTGAATGGTGATTTCAGTTTGCTAGCAACTTCTCTCCTTTCTAACAGCTCATCCTCTGGTGTTAATCGCTTAGATCGTCTCATTGGAACAGTACACCTTGAACATGTTCTGCAGCTGAAGGGGCGTTAGTGGCATTCTCAGGCTGGGTAATGTTCTTGGGCTTCTCATCAATGGTTGCACGTCCTGGTTGTACATCAACAAACATAGAAGGGGATTCTTCAGATTGACAACCATCATTTGCTTGATTACCACAATCTCAGGGAAGTTCATTATCATCCTCGTCATCTTCAGAGATACCTAAGCTGTAATTAGGCATAGTAGTTGTGGTATTTCGAAACTCATCCCTCCTTGCAATTGCTTCTAAAATCTCATCAATAACATTGGTAGTCTCAGCGGTCCAGTCATCAAAAGTTTGTGAGGGATTGTGGCATCCCTCTTGAGCTTTGTTGGTACCCTCTTTTGGTTTGTCGATGCCAGATTGTGTTCCGTCAATGCCCCCATGTTCTTCATTGATGCTCTGTTGTGTTTGGTTGACATTCTCTTGGCTTCGATTGACACGCTCTTGTGTTTGTGAAATACCAAGGAATGATTGTGCCGCATCTTGCATCCTCATGAAATTCTTATATTCCAATAACATTTGAGGGGCTCTTTGCACCATCTCTAGTATTTCAAGACCAGTAGATGCAAGCAACCTGGTCTTTGTAGCAAATTCCCCAACAAAAACCTGTTTCACAAATACTTATATTTAAAAGTATAATATAGACAACATTTAGACACAAATATACATTAGCCATAAAAAAATGAATGTATTGAACATTAGTTCTACTACGTTCACATTAGTTCATACACTCGTGCACATGAGTTCATAACTACATGCACAAATAGCCACTATACACAAAACTATTAAAATAATGCATGCACATCAAATTGCACATTAATTCATAACTACATGCACAACTAGCCACTATATACAAAACTATTAAAAAAATACTTGCACATCAAATTGCACATTAGTTCATACTCAAGAGCACATTAGTTCATAATTACATGCACAAAATAACCACTATATTCAAAAATAGCCACATCAAATACCTGTACAGACTCCCTGTTACCAGCCTCCTTGTTTCCAGCATTCTTATTTCCAGTACTTCTACACCTTTGCTCCCCGTTCATTCTTTTTTCAGGAGCATCCATCAGTTCAAGATTTCTCAGCACCTCAGATTCTGTTTCTTCATCCACAAAACCCCTCCCAAATGCACCAGTTTTCTCCTCCGCAGCTTCTCTATCTTTCAACATGTTGGTCCATCCTTTGTAAGTTGGAAAACTTCTTTTCACACTGCGTATAAATAACACAACTCTGTTCACATAAAACACCTACATATAAAAAAATTAAAATTTTTATTGCATACAAGGCAAATATTTATAAAAATAACAGTTGTGTTAAGAACACTGACCGTAAAAAACAGAAGAGGTCCTGTGTACCACTTTTCCCCGCTATCCTCCCAAGACATCTTTGTCCTCACCAAGCACTCGATCATATACTCACACCAATTCATATCCTTAATCTTTGATAGACCATTAAGAAGATGCAATACATTGGTGTGAACTTTCTCATTGCTCTGAGCTTCAAACAAGCAATTAACAAGCAAAACAACAAAGTGTCACTTGAACCAGTCGCCACCGTCAACATATTCCTTCGTTTTCACAGCGAGATTTGTTGGGGTTATCCCATAAGGACTTGGCTCAAAACAACTCTTGAATTCTTGATTAAGTTCTGACTGCTTCCTTTTCTTCTTATTAATGATTGAAATCTTCCCACGGGGAAAGCCAAAAACAGAGGACACGTCATCTTCTTTGATGTGCAACTTTGACCCATCGTATAACTTCAGCTTGCGATCAAGGTGATTGAAAYTTTTCACTAAYCAGTACCMCATCTTTACTRGWATTGAAGTTATTGATAWATCCAAAAGAKGACCAAATCYAATATCYGCAACATCTTTTCTCTGGCATTCATTTAATGATGACAAAGCTCTTACAAAAATCCCAGGCGATGACCTATTGTGAAAGACAAACTTGGGGCCATCGCTGCGACGGGTAGCACAATCAGCACGTGCAGGTATAGGGCTCTCAAAATCATCATCATCTGCTATTAAATAATACAATTACAGAATAAAGTTAAAAAAATAATTAAAAAGGTTGATAAGACAAGAGTTATATATATAATTATCGAAAAATCAATATACATTAATCATAAAAAAGATAAAATAAAAAGTATAATATAGACTGTAGAGCAATAATAATAAAAATACCTTGTTCTATAGCTTTCACCTTAGTACACCTTTTTTTTTTTTTGCTTTTCTTTTCGTTTCAATGACATCAATCTTCCTCTTTTTCGTGATTACACCTGTGCATATAAAATGTATTACAAAAAATAAGCACAAAAGTTATCAAAAAAGACCATAAAGGAGAATACAAAATAAATATCAAAAAAGAAAACAAATGCATATGCTATACATTTCTTTGCACATTACTGTTCATTTCTTTGCACTGCTACAATATACACCTTAAAAGCTTGAACTCATTTCAATGCAATGGATTTTGCACATTAGTGCAGCATAATTTGCACATTACAATACATTTATTTGCACTTTCTACCGTGTACATATCATCATTCCTTATAAAAATCAATGGTGAAAAAAAATCCAAAATATTATCAAAAAAAGAAAAAGAAAAACCCAAATGCCTAAATTTATTACCTTGCTCGTTTGTTTTTTGAACTTTGGTTACTTTCGTTGAAGCCTCGGGAACCAATTAAGTATTCTTTCATGCAAAAGGCACGTAAAAGGAACCCAATATCGGCGTTTTATCCTTCACGCCAATATCTTCCTTATTCTTCATTTGCAATTCAACCTGTTGTCTTGAATCCCGAGGACTTGACTCCAGAGGAGCAGAAACATCAGGAATAAGAGTCTCCTTTGCGGCAACATCTGCCTTCTTCTTCGTTCGTAATTCTATCTCTTGCATTGAATCTTGAGGACTCAAATCCTGAGGATCAGAAGGCATAGAAACTACAGTTTTCTCCTTCATGGCAATATCTGCCTTCTTCTTACCCTTCCCTACAAATGCACAAATTTGAATTCCATGAGAAAACATGATCCAACACCCACATGCCACATTAATTTGAGATATTGCATGTACACAGTACACAGAAAACTGATATTCATCCCAAAATGCCTTTAAACTAGTTATAGTAATTGAACTATCACTCCAAGAAATAGAGCATTTAAGATGAAAGACACGTGGACCAGAAAATTAACTCAAACCGATCGCAGAATTTACAGTTAATGATAACATGTTGATGATTAAAAAAACATTTCAGTATATTTATGCATAAAACAACCAAATGAATTATTATGTACAGTGTGATCCTTATATAAATGAGATGATCGCTTTCTGCTACATTACTTACAAATATTTGTATCATACTATATATAACTAACTAACAAAACCACAAAATGTAGGCTTCTCTTGAAAAGAAAAGTGTTAAAAAAAGAGAAAACATACCAGCATTCTTATTTGGCAAATCCTCAGGATCAGAAGGTATAAAAACTACACTTTTGTCCTTCACGACAATATCTGCCTTATTCTTACCCTTCCCTACAAATTCACAAATTCAAATTCCATAAGGAAAATCACACGAGGAAAAATAAACTTCACCATTAAAATTGTATTTAAAGCAATGTGCAAATCACACATAATCCAATACCCATATGCCACATTAATTCTAAATCCGAAAATATCAAATTCAAGAAAAAATAAAAAATAAGTACGAGAACTCTTGTTTGGTGAATCCTGAGGATCAGAAGCCATAGAAACTACAACTTTATCCTTCATGGCAATACCTGCCTTCTTCTTACCCTTTCCCTACGAACAAATTCGAGTTTCATGACGAAAATCACACGAGGAAATTAAAAACTTCACCATTATAATTGTATTTAATGCATTGTGCAATTCACACAAACCCTACCCCAGAAAAATTAAACTAAATGACAATAAATAAAAGAAGCAATTTGAGTAATCAAAGTTCTATTAAAATGCTAAAAACATTATTCATAAAACAAAATCCAGAATACTCAAAACGCAGGAAAAAACAAATGCACATAATTCAAAAACCCATATGGCATATTAATTCCTACGAAAACATCAAATTCACCACACACACAAAAAGGAAATACGTACCAACATTCTTGTTGGAAGAAATTTTACTTTTCGATTGAGATTTCTGCGGAGTTTGTCCCATCGATTGTACACACTAGGGTTTCGGGATTGTGAAAAAATGGAGAGGAGATGATAATGGCGAGGGTTTTGTGGTTTCAGAGAATACAGATAATTTGAAAACGAAAGTGAAGATAAATCGCGAGTGGGTAGGGTAATTGATGAAATGAAAAATGCAAAAATTTGAAGACGCAGAGGATATGGCGTTCTGTGCAAAAAAAAAAAAAAAAAAGAGAAAGGAAGGTTATGTGCAAAAATGTGTTGGTGAAATGAGAAAAGGCACATAATTACAAAAATACCACCGGATGTCCAGAATTTACTAAATTGCCACCGGATAAATGCTGAAAAAAGTATTAAAATGATTGGATAGGATGTATTTTCATTTCTCAACTACGGATCCATTCTCACATAATCCTATACATATATATATATATATATATTTATTTATATATTAAATATTATAATACTAAATACTCGTGTGTTATACGGTACCGTGCTTAGTATATATAAATGGGGACTTCTACGGTGCCTTCACGGCCCCATTCCCCACTTAGTGGGGTGCACTTACAAGCATTAGATCAATTTTAGGTTTTTTACATTAAGAGATCTATGATTGTAAATGCAAGGGTGGGGGGTATGGTACCCAGGCACCGTAGAGTTTTCCTATATAAATAGTGCAGGTGATTGAATAAAAATTGAGTGGATAATCAGTAATGATAATAACGATAAAAATAATAATAAATCCGGAAAATCTGTTTCTGACTCATTCCCCTGCCACCTTCAGTTTACTCCGAAAAAAAAAAAAAAAAGTACACATCCACCTTCCAACGAATAAATATATACGAGGAAGTCCTGATAAACGTAGAGAAGAAAGGAAAGAAAAAGAAGTTAAGAATGGCGCAGTTAGCAGAAACATACGCGTGCGTGCCGTCGACGGAGCGGGGCCGGGGCATCCTAATATCTGGCGACCCGAAATCGAACTCGATCCTCTATTGCAACGGGCGATCCGTCATCTTCCGCTATCTGGACCGTCCGTTGGAGGTGCAGGTGTACGGGGAACACGCCTACCCCGCTACCGTGGCACGATACTCCCCTAACGGCGAGTGGATCGCCTCCGCCGACGTATCGGGTACGGTTCGGATCTGGGGGTCCCGCAATGAGTTCGTGCTGAAGAAAGAATTCCGGGTGCTGTCGGGTCGGATCGACGATCTTCAGTGGTCCCCCGATAGCCAGCGCATTGTCGCATCCGGAGAAGGCAAGGGCAAGTCCTTCGTTCGCGCCTTCATGTAAGCAAACCCCTCTGTCTGAAACATATACCTTGTCGGTGTATCAGAATTTATGATTTGTCCTATGTTAATGTCCTTGTTTGCATTGGTATGTGGATATGATTCAGATTCATCTTGGTCGGTTGACTAGAGTAAGTGTAATTTGGGGGAAAAAGATAATTTATTGGTAAAGTTCTGAAAAGGTATTGGGAGCAGTCTTAATGGAGTATGATGTATGGTGTTGGTTCTGTAGCTATTGAAATTTTAATGTGGTTTCTTAATAAATATTGTCTGGATTGAAGCTTTATTTTGTTTACAATGGCTGAAGATGACAATGTTACCTGTGGGAAGAAGTTTCTCTAGAAGTTGAAGTTCATGAGGTTCATGCAGTGAAAAATTGTACCCTTTAATAGTGTTGTGCTTGCTTTGCTAGTGAATATATTATGGTGATTCTTATTTGATGAGCTTTATTTGCAGGTGGGACTCAGGAACTAATGTTGGAGAATTTGATGGACATTCAAGAAGGGTTTTAAGTTGTGCATTTAAGCCAACAAGACCATTTCGCATTGTAACATGTGGGGAGGATTTTTTGGTTAATTTTTATGAAGGACCGCCATTTAAGTTCAAGCTATCCCACAGGTTTCTCTTCACTAGTATTTTACTGAATTATAGCTGGTTATGTTGCTCTATTCACATAAACAGACAATTATTAGAAACTATGTTTCCGACATGATTTTCTATTTTCTTAGAAGCTCTTCAATGCCCATGCGTCTAAATTGAACAAATTATTCTGCCAGAACTGCCTTACTAAATAATACATTTTTCATCCTATTCTAAGCTAGTATTACCCCTTGAATCCATGAAAAGTGGAATATTAAACATCATAGATTAGCTGACAGCATTTCATTTCTTAACATGTTATAAAATGAGTTGATCATTTTTCTTGATGCTTTTTATGAAAGCTAATCTCTCTTGAGCTTCCATTGAGCTGCTATTGGTGAGAGAAGTCATTTAGGGGAAAAGACTCTAGCCGAAACACTACTTTTTTTTTAATTTTTTTTTTCAAAGGGCAGAACACAATATTTCCGAAATTTGGGGCAGCTGGGGCCCCGGGGAGCTCCCCCGCTTATATACACCCATGTTTGGTGATATTTTCTTTGCCCCTTCGGAAGTTTCTGTGTAGGGAATTGCAAGTGGCTGAATGGAATTCCTTCTTTTACTGTACTCTTATGCGCCTTTAAGACTTATAAATTGGTATTTTATCTTCTATATGGCATTGCCTAAAATACCTGACAGCTTTGTTGAATTGAAGCTCGCTTGATTCTACATTCTCTGAAGCTTCTGATACTTTGGCTTGCAGGGATCATTCAAATTTCGTAAATTGTGTTCGCTTTGCTCCAGATGGGAGCAAATTTATTACTGTGAGCTCCGACAAAAAGGGAATATTGTATGATGCCAAAACTGGTGATGTAATTGGAGAGCTTTCATCCGAGGATGGCCACAAAGGCACCATATATGCAGTTAGTTGGAGTCCTGACAGTAAACAGGTAAACCTACCAAAACTTAGTGACTCAGTATGAAATAGTTTTTCTGAAGTACTTTAAATATTCATATAAATCTATGCATGCTCTCATTGGGAAAACATATGTAGAATTAATTTTTATCATCGAGTTTGCAGCACTTTTCAGTTTTCGCTGTAACTTTTACTTATGTTTGGTACATGCAGGATATTTTAGCTCTAACTTTGGATTGCTTGCAAGTTCTTTACTTGCTGAAATTATTATTTAATTGGATATTTGTTCATATAAAGATTTGGGTATTTGGTAATGATATGGAAAAATAAAATTTCAGCAACATTCTACACGAGATTTTTTGCTGTCTATGAACTAATGCTGAGTACATTCTTTCGGTAGTGTTAACATCAATTGTATTGATACAAGAGTACATTCTTACGTTTCAAGAAAAGATGAAATATTAAAAAGTAAATAAAAAATCATCTTGCAAATGCTAGAGTAGACTACTAGTTGTACATGATTGATGCACCTCACATAAAAGGCATATCTTCTCCCGGTGACTATCTTCCTTCCTTGAATCGGAATTCAAATCAGTGAACCATCTGCTTACTTATACTTCAATTCAGAATTTAAATTCAATGATGCCCACCAACATTCTTCGACATTGTGTTGTTGTTTTATCTTTGAATTTCGATGCAAAAATTGTCTAAGATTCACAAAATCTCATCCATAAGTTTTAACTCAGCGACAAAATATTCTATAAAGTCTGATCTATTCGGTTATGAGTTGTGAAGATCCATAAGTAGTTAGTACAGAGCCAGCTTATGATTAATGCTTTAACAGAATTTAGAATCTCAGCATTTGTTCTGCGTTATTTGAAAGTTATGGAACACCATAGAAAGATGGAACTGTTTCAGTTTCATTTTGCCAAATCTTTTGTAGGAATCAGTCAATATGATTAATCATGGATGACATTGCCAATCTTATTATTGTTTTGTAACTTCAATTTTGACAATAGAAAACATGTTCAGTTCTGTTTCTGAAACTTGAATTCAGGTTCTAACAGTATCTGCTGACAAGTCTGCAAAAATATGGGAAATATCTGAGGATAATATTGGGAAAGTGAAGAAAACATGGACTTGTCCAGGTTCTGGTGGAGTAGACGACATGTTAGTTGGCTGTCTCTGGCAGAATGATCACATTGTAACTGTTTCTCTTGGCGGCACTATATTTTTGTACTCAGCCAGTGATCTTGAGAAAGAACCACTGCCGTTATCTGGGCACATGAAAAATGTTAGTTCGCTAGCAGTGCTGAAAAATAATCCGAAAGTTATATTATCCAGCAGCTATGATGGTTTAATAGTTAAGTGGGTTCAAGGTATTGGATACTCTGGGAAGTTAGAAAGGAACGTGGTTTCTCAAATCAAATGTTTGGCAGCTGTTGATGAACAAATCATTTCATCTGGATTTGACAATAAGGTATGACAATTAATTGAAACAATGCATTCACATATTTGATTTGCCTTATGCTTGACTACAATATGTTTGTATCCTGTTCTTACATGGTGTCTACTGTTCTTGATTTATGACACAAACTGTATCTGTAAAGCTATCAGCCTTTTTACCCATACTGAGGTTATGGTCATTAATTATAGAAGTCGATTTTTTCTGAAACTTTGTTGAAGTTCCATCCAGGCTCCTTTATGAACTGGAACTTAATGTATGTTCAAATGATGTTTTTACTGAGCTTCTTCAGATATTTAATGGAGGAATTAATTTCAGTTATGAAACTAAAAACCACATATGTTTTGGAAGTATTACTTGGTGTGAGAGATTTTCATAATATACCTCTAGCAATGACATTTTCTTAAAAGTGTCATCTATTTATTCTCACGCACAGCTCTTAAGAACAAGCTAGTTTTGAGAAAATAATTTGTTTGTTTCGAATAAAAGCCTAGTAAAATGAAGTTACACCATGTGTTATAGTAATTAGAATAAAGCTGTCCCAAGTTTTGACCTTGTTATGCTTCTTTATTTGACAAAGGTTTGGAGGCTTTCTCTACATGGAGATCAATGTGGGGATGCAGAATGCATTGATATTGGCAATCAGCCAAAGGACTTGAGTCTTGCTCTTATTTCTCCTAACCTTGCATTGGTTTCTATTGATACGGGTGCCATCATCCTTGATGGTGCAAAAGTCGTGTCCACTATTAACCTAGGTTTCACTGTGACAGCATGTGCTATTTCACCTAATGGTACTGAAGCTATTATTGGTGGTGAGGATGGAAAATTGCATGTATATTCTATCATAGGTGACACTCTGAAAGAAGAAGCGGTACTTGAAAAACATCGGGGAGCTATAACTGTCATTCGATATTCGCCAGATGTTTCCATGTTTGCATCCGCTGATGCTAATCGAGAAGCTGTCGTGTGGGATTCTGCTTCTCGAGAGGTAATAATCGTTTCTATCACTCTTTATACTTTAATGAATTCTGCAATTCTAAATCTGACAGTTTATAAAGTAAAAGGCATTTATCAGTATGCTGGTATGTTGTTAGCGAGAGCATTGCATGTTTCTGATGACTAATTAAAAATCTGAACTCAGATATAGCTAGACTTTAGATATATCTTTGTTAAAAAAAGGGACTTTAGATATACCTCTATTTACGTGAATTTACCTTGATGTAGTGCAAGGGCATATTTGATAATACCTCTGTTTTATAAATTAGAACGGAAATAGTTGCTTGAGGTAAAAAAAATAGTTCCCGTGTGTTACATGGGTTTGTTATATAAATAATACTAATTTTATATATAAATAGATGAATCACAGTGTTGAGGTCAAATTTGATTATCTGTAATATGAATTCAACATCAACAATCTGACATGATGTGGTCAAAGTGTTGATGGATTGAATGGGTTTGTTATATAAATAATACTAATTTTATATATAAATAGATGAATCACAGTGTTGAGGTCAAATTTGATTATCTGTAATATGAATTCAACATCAACAATCTGACATGATGTGGTCAAAGTGTTGATGGATTGAATGAAGGAAACTAAATCAACTCACTTAGCTTTTCCAGAATTGGTCTAGAAACCACTTTGGTCGAGAACAGGCAAAGACACTTATTTTAAAGTTTTATGATTACCATTAGTATCAAAAATCTAGAAGCACATGTAATTCAAAAACAAAATAAAAAAATTTGAACATGTTATATTTTGAATATGAGTCGTATCGAATTGGTATCCGTGCTAATACAAATGTTTCAAGAACTAAAATACTAATTATATGATACTAAATTATAATAATAATATCGTAGCAGTGTCTCGTACCAATATAATCATCATTTTGATGTATCATATCTGTTGGCAACTATTCAACCCAACGTTTCAAAAGTCGAAAGGCAGAAAGGAGGCGGTTTGCTCGGACGAGGAGAGTCATATGCCTAAAATTTTCTTTTTTTTTTTTCTGGAAAAAATTAAAATAAAAAATAATAAAAATACGCAAAGTTCAACAATACATATCAAGAATAAAAACATCAAAGTCAATTCTAATAAGTAGCACCAAATTCATCACACCTAAAACACAACACAAAGCAATTAAACAACAAAATTAAGAACAACAAAAGGAGTTCAAATTAAGTAGCAAAACAAATTTCCCTAATCATTTTAATATTGTAATAGAGAATCTTTTGTGTCAAGTGGTTTGAACAACTCGCCATGTCCTTCATTTCCTCTTCGTCTACACTCAAAGGGTCATCATTAGAGTCGTCGGCATATCTAACCGCCCTATCCTCCTCCTCATCCTCTCCCGACTCAACATCTTCCCACTCATCTTCTTTATCCACAAAATGCATTCCCTTCTTTTTCCCATTCCATTTTCCTTTATGCATAATAAAAGGAACAAGTTCAACAAAAAATATACATATATGCTAAATTACATATTTATATTTTTTAATCAAAAAGAAAAAGGAATAACCTTTATTCCAGCTTGTGTTTTGTTTCTTTCTTTTCTTGTTTTCTACTTCCAATCCTCCCCCATCGACGTTTTCTTGATCATCATCACCAACATATTCGACAACCCACTCGGCAACATACTCATCATCCAATTGTGTTTGCTCACTAACCGCCATTGGTTCTTGTTCTATTGTAAGTGCCTTTCTCTTTAAATGCCTATCTTTCAAAATTTTGTTATACATCACGTAAGATGTTGAGATTTTCCGTTGTCAATTTATTTCTTTTCTTTGTATGTATCTGTGTAATAATTTATATAATAACAATGTATTAGCTATTTTGTTATAAACTGGTTAGCAAAAATTGTGCCTAATTAATGTTAATTACCTGATTGAAAGTACTCCAATTACGCTCACATGCGGATGAAGAACAAGTAAGACTTAAAATCTTAACCGCAAAGCTTGTTATTCCGGAGTTTGATCACCAAATTGAATCCACCAATCAGCTACATAAAAATAAGATCACATTGGCACTTAACTTCTATTGTTTTAAGGAAAAAAATATAAATAATTGTTTAAGTGCGAAATTGCTTAAAAATATTTACTTACGCGGGCTACGCTTCTTGCAAGATGATCTTTCTAGTGAACACCCAAATCAACCATCTCTCTTGCGAAAAGAATCCAATTGTAGATCGGCTTTCTATCTATTACTCTCGCTATTAGTTTCTCCAAGCACGCGTACTAACCCGATTCACCTCGACATGGGTAGAAAAACCATCGTCATATTGAAAATATGGTTTAAGAGAGTACGCGGAGGCGTGCAAGTGACGATACATTTGAAACTCCCATTTCTGATCAATGGTACTCTACAGTTCTTTGTAAGACACCTCTTTTCTGCCCAAATTTTTTGCTCTCTTCTTTCGCCTTATCCATTGCACCATACTAGAATCCCATTCCCGGTATCTTCTCGAAAACTGTCATCCTCAACACTTGCACAAGAGGTTTTGTTGTTTTGATTGCATATGCTACACTCTACCAAAAAGGCACGATCGAAAATTATTTTCTTAACAACTTTGCCCTTGTCTTTTTTTGAGTAACAAGACTGGGATCACTAAGCAAACATAGCCTCCAAAGGTGGCCTCAAATCAAGGAAGCTTTGCAATGTCAAATAAGTGGTGGCAAATCTTGTAGCGGCAGGGCGAAGATCTCTTCCGGCGTGTTTCCTCATCAATGCCAAAACTCACCCATGATTGTAAATAAGACTACTCACCTACAATTTCAAAATAAAAAAAGAAAAAAAGAAACATTGGTGTTTTAATATATAAATACTATAAAAATAGAAGCAATATATATAGTATTGTAATACAAGAAATCAGAAACTGAATATATATATATATATATATATATATATATATATATTAATACAAAAAATTAGAATATTAAGACAGTTTTATATATATAACTATAACAAAAAAAACATAGAAATAGTAGGTTACCTTCTTTGCTTTTAACAAAGCATTTTTATGTTGAGGCAAACTCCCGATTTTCTCCTACATCAAGTCAATGCAATGAGCGGCACATGTCGTCCACCACAAGCATGCCCTCTTCTCCATGAGCTTTTTCCCCGCTGACGTTTAGTTAGATGTATTATCGGTAACTACTTGAACTACAATGTCTTTCTCCCACTTCTTCCACAACTCCATCGAGTAGCTTAAATATTGAGTCCGCATCTTTAATTGCATGAGATGCATCAACGCATTTCATAAAACACCGTTCCATAAGGCTTATTAACAAGAAAATTAATCAAACTCCTTCCTCGAATATCCTTCCAACCGTCGGATAATATTGAAACTCCAATTTGTGCCCATGTTTTTGTCACATGATCAACAATGGCATCTGGAGTTGCTACCTCTTCTTTTAGTATCCACGTGCATAGGGAGTTGGAGGTTTGAAGCCACGACCATAGTTTCCAACAGATCTCATCATATTCATATACGATAATACGAGGGGCTATGTGCAACATTAAAAGGAATGCCATTTTCAACAAAGAACCTCCCAACATCCAAAGCCATAAGTCTTCGAGTTTCTTTTGCACTCATTTGGTTGCCTTTGTCTTCCGTTGGAACCGCATCATCTTCGTCAATAATAATAGTCTACATAACGATGGGCCCGGCCCCCTTTGAAGAAGAACTTCCATTATTTGAACCTTCCTTGGCTATTAATGAATGATTATTAAAATGTCCCCTACGATGACTCATTGAATTTCCCAGCCTGGGGAGGAAAATGTCCTTTGAGGCAGGATCCTTTTTGACCATCGACCTGTTGCCACAATATCAGAAGATCCGGAGTTGTCCTATCCCATGGCTGATTGGTGCACCTATATTTCTCAAGTCAAGCAAAGACCAATCAAAACCTTATGGAAAGATGAGAACATCGTTATTCTAAGACAGAAGATTCCATTCAGGGAACCGGATCCAAGTCAAATCGAGAGTGTTTTCAGCCTGGACTCTCGAATATTTTGCTTCTCGGGTGGTGGCGAACAATGGTGCTTGCGGCGGGCCATGCCTGAATTCAAACCGGACCAGACTCTTCTTTGTTTGAGCTGAGGCGCCTCGAGGCGCATCCGAGTCGAGGCATACGCCTCGACACTTTGAGGCACTCGCTCCCAATATAGGGACCCGATGCGCCCGCATTGATCCAAATTTCCCGAAGCCGTTTCGAGGCGCGCCTCGAGGCGTACGCCTCGGCCGTTTTTTGAAACAATGATTCAACTGATGTCAAAAAGCCCAGTAATGGGTATGTATGGAATAGAAAGATTCCAACCCCCGAAGTTGTATCATGCGCGATGTGCTGTGTCTCGTGCCAATTTTTTTTTTTTTATTTACGTGTTTAAATTATCCTTGTTAGTAATTTCTAAGTTCATGTTAAGATTATCTTGTAAAAATAACTTTTTAATTTATATATTTTTGTAACTTGTTTAGATCGTTTGAAACTCTAAAATGAACTTTATTGAACTTTTTTCAGAAAATAAGTTAATAACTTATTTAGATTAGTATTGTTATTAGATCATTTTCACAATTACGGTTTTATTGGACTTATTCTCAGAAAGGTTTTTGATAAATTATAAAAAGAGCTGTAAATATGGTAGTTTAGATGGGGGAAATACACAAAGCACTAATGAATGACACATCAGCTCCGGACTTAGTAGAGGCACATTTGGCATCCGAACCTACGGTTGGCTGACAAATAGGCTAGGACTTAATACCATTAGTTTATAGGGGTATTTTTTTTTGTGTGTGCGCGCGCGCGCACATGTCTAAGAAAAGGATAGTACAATAGTGATGGATAGTTGTACATATCTTAGATGAAATAGGGTTATGTAAGAATCTGTCTTTATAAACTAAACTAGCTAAAGAAAGATTATGTCTCATCAACTTGACTTCATTTTGTTTCTTTCAAGTCTTGAGAATGACCGCTGCCCAATAGATAATTATATCAGTAGCATTAGCTTTTGGTAATTTCCTCATCTGTTTTTCTTATGTTTGATAGTGTGCTTATAGCGTATCAGAGTTATTGATTTTCCATGTGAAATGTTAAAAAAAAAAAAATATCTCATTGCTTTTGGTAGCATTATCTTTATAATGATATTTCCACGTGAGATGCGGATATTTTTCCATTTTAAGTTGAAGAAACCTGGTACATTAGCAGACAATGAAATGTCATTGACTACTTTTTCCTTTATCTTATACTTATATTTGCTTTCTCATTGATGTCCATAGGCCATATGTCAAATTTCACTTATTTTTCATAAATCTTCCAGGTAAAGCTTAAAAATATGCTGTACCACACTGCAAGAATAAACTGCTTGGCTTGGTCTCCTGATAGCAGCATGGTTGCCACTGGATCACTCGACACATGCGTACTCATATATGAAGTAGACAAGCCAGCATCAAATCGGATAACTGTAAAGGGAGCTCATTTAGGTGGAGTATATGGTTTAGCTTTTGCTGATGAACGAAACGTAGTTAGTTCTGGCGAGGATGCTTGTATCCGTGTATGGACAGTAACACCGCAGTAAATAAGGAATATTCACAACCTCTAGTTCGTTCTTTGGTTCTTGGTTTTTCTTTGAAATGGATACCCAAGAGATAACTTGTGCATCCTGTCCCTTATATTGGTAGTTTGCTCAAAAATCAGGCAGCATCTTGTTATTTTCTCTCAGTGCTAATCTCAAATAAATTGGCAAAGATTATTTGGTGCGGCACACGGTTATTCGTCCTTGTGGATTGGGTCTCTCCTTTTCTGTTTCTGTTTATTTATGGTTTCGGGGTGTTTCCTGGGTTCTAGCCTTTTGCTTGGTGCATGCTCAAGGATGGTTTGTAATTGCTTCAACGTTGGATTTCATCACAACTTTTTAGTTATTTTGCCGTGCTGAATTTTTTTTTCCCTTCCGCATATTTTGCCGTACTGTAGTTAGTTTTGAATGATGCGAGTGTAATATCACCATTTTCCTTATTTATTTGTATAATTTCAGTTTGCTTTTGAACAGTTTCTATATAATATATACAGTACGCTTTCTTTCAAGATTTTAGCACGTTCATTGTTGGATTATTTTTTATTTTGTTTTGTGTTGCCCTTGTTAGTTGGTCCCAACCATATGGACCTTAAGATCAGACAATTTATATTGGAGTATGTACAATTCTAAATTCTAAAATGGATGATTGAAGTCATGTGATGCATCAATATGATGGAAGTTGAGTGATGTCAACAATGTTTAAGTATCAATATGATGGAAGTTGAGGAATGTCAAAAGTGATAATGTAAAACTTATTATTTTATTTAATTTTTTCTATTTTTAATAAAATGATAAATAAAATGCTGAGAACATTAATAATAATTAAACACCGTACAATTAATAAAATTATTGATTTTTGGTTCACTATTTTGGCCACATTTCAGAAAAAGTACTGATGTTGGTCATCATCAAACGTCTGCTAAGTTGGAAAATTTATCGAAAAAGGTTCAAAAAAAGCCCGATCGGGCTTTTTTACTGACGTGGCATGATTCAATATTTTCTTATCATTTTTCTTTAATTTTAAATATTAAATTGAAAATAAAAAAAAAATCGAGAAATTTTCATTTTGGTCCATTACATTGTCCACAATTCAGAAAATGTACGTTAAATTAGCCATCATCAAATCATATCTGCTAAGTTAACCAATTTATCCAAAAAGGTCCAAACAAGCTTGATCGGATTTTTTTTCTAACGTGGTATCATTCTATATTTTCTTATCAATTTTCTATAATTATAAAAATTAAATTAAAGAAAAAAATGTGTTTTGCTCTCCCTTTTCTTTTTCTATTTTTCTTTTCTCTTTCCGTTAATCTAATTAATAATATTTTAATCAATAAGAATTAATATAAATTATTTATAAATATACATTTTATATTCTTATATTGATCTCAAATTTCATTAATTTTTTTATTAATTAATATATAATAATATAAAAATCATATAAATTATTATATTAATTTTATAATTTTTGAAGATTTATTTTATGTTGTATATTTATCACTGATTTTTTTTATTTCTTATTAATTAGGATTTTATTAATTTGATTAAAAGAAAAGAAAATGAAGTCAAAAGGTTTTTGTCATCAATTTAATGTTTAAATAAAAGAAAATTGATAAAATAATATAAAATCATGCCACGTGAGAAAAAAAATCCGATCAAAACTTTTTTGGACCTTTTTTGATGAATTGGTTAATTTAGCAGATATGATTTGATGATGGCCAATATGATGTACCTTTTCTGAATGTGGCCAATATAATGGACCAAAATAAAAACATTTCAAGTTTTTTATTTTCAATTTAATAATTAAAATTAAAGAAAAAATGATAAGAAAGTATTGAATCACGCCATGTCAGCAAAAAGCCCGATCGGGCTTTTTTTGAACCTTTTTTGATGAATTGGCCAATTTAGCAGACGTTGTTTGATGATAACCAACATCACGTACCTTTTCTGAAATGTGCCAACACAATGGATCAAAAATAAAATTTTCCCTTTGATGTTAATATTGTTCTAATTTTCACTGAAAAACAATGACGCTATTTAATATTGTAGGTTTATCATATTATGGCGAAACTTTTTTTTTTATTACATATTATAGTTGTATTTGTAATATAGCAACAAGTCTAGATATGGTACTTGATCAATCAAGATCTGAAGAGCATACACCCGAACAAGATATAAAAAATAATTAAAAAAAAGAGGTTGTAAGCATGATATATCAATTAAAAAGGTGAAATAAGCAGATAGTTGAAGCATGATCAATCCCATTCTTAACAAAACTTATAGCAACTACAACTTATTTCAAAGAGGATCTTTTCCACTTTTATCTTTACCACGAGCTTGTAGCTCAAGTGGTATCACTAACTCTTTATAAGGGTGTTGACAAGGGTTCGAACCCTAGACCTCTCAAGTTATTTGAGATTTATCTTTTACTTTCCAACCACTTGACCCAACTTATTAAAAAAAAACTTATTTCAAAGAGGAAATGTGGATCTCATAAGGAGTAGTTTTTGGAGCTAGAGGATTAATTGCATCAGCTGAGGAGGTGAGCTTTAACTCTTTTGGAGCTAGAAGATTAATTGCATCAGCTGAGGAGGTGAGCTTTAACTCTTTTCACACAAAATCATTATTTTCTACAGGGGCACCATACCTGAAAATCAATTAATTCATCTCCTCAGAAAAAGTAAATCCCATTTATCCACATGCATGAAAACCAAAGATAAAAAATATGGATTTTTATATTAGCATGCTGCTAATATTATTAGCATAGAACTAATTATGTTTTACAGAACAATGCTGATAGTTTTAGCACACTCAGCAACTTTCCTACATAAATTAGCAATATTGTTTTAAGCATAAACAACATTGTTTTAAGCATACATCTACAGAACATAAATCAACTACACTTAACATACATATAGTAGTTTTACCATACTGCCCCTATAATTAACATACAGCTAATTATGTTATACACATAATGCTATTAATTTTTTTTTTCATCCTCACTCATTTTAGCATTTCAGTAAGTTTATATCAGCCACCTCAAACTAGTCAGCAACTTCACTACATAAAGTTAACAACCTTTTTTACCCATAAATCACATAGTTTTAAGCATGCCGCTATAAAAAAAAAATTAACTACAATTAACATACATCTCGCCATTTTACCGTACCGACACTATAATCTGCATACAGATAATTATGTTTCCAGCATCCTCTAACTATACTTGTTTAGAATACTCATTCAATTTGGCATTTCTATTACATAATATCAGCAACCCGACTCTACTCATCACCTTCTTGTATATAATAAGCAATCTCTCAAATAGATTATAGCTTCGCCATATTTTCAGAACGATCTAAACCACAACATGCTTTCTCAAAAAAAAATCAATACCTAATTATAAGCGTGGATGTGATATCATTTTATACCATATCTTATATAAAACAATTAACTAGAATCATTTGATCAACTAATATTAACGATTGAGATTGGTTCTCAGTTCCCACACAGGGGAAGGTTTCCACAAGATCCCACCCCCATATATATATATATATATATATATATATATATATATATATATATATATATATATATATATAAGATTGGGTTCAAATGAGAACCTGTCATTATATGTGAACCTAGGGACTCATCTTGACCATTAAATTGGATAATCTTGATGGTTGAGATTATGACATGTCAGCATGGTAATAATCTAAAAAATGTATTAATTAATTAAAAAGGGTACTTTGGACATATATCAACATTTACAAAGAGTACTATATTGTTCTTTATAAAGCACAGTAGATTAAGAAAAAAAAAACACTACGATTGTATACAAAGAGCATCGCAAATTTCGTCTATAAACTGCAAATTCAAGATTTTGAAATAAAACTCAAATCTTCAACAAAGCATAACTTTTTAAATTTTTATTCGTTTTGAATGAAATATATATCAAATTAATCACATTATCAAGATCTACAATTTAAGATATATATTACATGTTTTAAGACGTAAGAAAAATATATATAATTAAATTAAAAAAATTGGATAGTAAAAGCATCGTACATGACTGATTTTAACACTACAATGCTGTATTAAAAGCACAATGAATCTGGACATAATTGCACTGTGCAATATTTGGAGTGCCTTTTCTTATATTGTTACGCTGCTTTTGAACTACACTAAACACTGCTTTTTTTCAATGAAAAAATAATCGGCCAACATCGCCACCTAGTTTCGCCATCGAAGCCATCCAAAACCACCACCGACAATCCAAATCGCCGTCTGAGCCAATACCACCACCACCGCCGTCCAAAATTCAAATCGTCGTCCGACGAACCAAACGCAACCAGACCCGGGCACTCCAAAAAAGCCATAATCGCCGGTCCCACAATCGTCAAAACCCCACCATCGTCTACCCGAACGAAACCCAGCGGTCCCACATGTTGGCCTAGGTCCAGTCACCTGCAAATGCCCAAAAACCCCACCATCGAAAAAAACCAGCGACGACAACAAATTACCCGGATCCCCCGACTCTACCACAGCGAACTGCCGTGATCTCGTGGCCCGATTCAAAAGTGCCAAACTGCAGCACCATCACAGCCGCTTCCAAATCACCACCACCCAACGACCCCACGCACCCGAGCCACCCAATCTGCCGCCTACCGCCGTGCCGCCGTTGCCAGAAAAAGATGCTGGCCGATTTCCAATTTTCCGGAGAAGGGGAAAGTCCGCCCGATCGTAAACGAGGCAAGCCAAGCCATCTCGCGTTTTCCCTGCAGCCGTTGTTATCCGAGTCGCCACCCCACAGTAGCCGTTCGCTGTTGCTGCTGCTGTCGAATCGAAGGAGGAGAACCGATCGTACCCAAACCCAGCCGAGTCGCCTTGAATTCCAGCCGCTGTCCGATTTGCCATTGCCTGCGCCGCTTGTAGTTGCCGTGAGTTGCTGCCGCCGCCGACCAATGGAGTAGGGGGTGCTGCGCCAGCCGTTTTCAAATTTTGGAGAAGAAAGGAGAGAAAGAAGGTGGGGAGAGGAGACGGGGAAGGGGACGGGGATTTGGGTAGAGTTTGTTTGGCATTTAATATGATTAGGGGCCTTTGTAAATTACATAAAACCCCTTGGCCTTCCATATTAATAATTTAATAAATTTAAAAAAATAGAAAAAACCTGGTCCACACAAATGATTAGATCTACGGTCAAAACTAGTCCTTAGGTTCGCATATAATGACGTGGTTCTCATTTGAACCCAATCTTATATATATATATATATATATATATATATATATATATATATATATATATATATATATATATATATATATATATATAGAGGATTGAGATCATGTGGGACCAATCCCCTGCGTGGGAACTAGGAACCCATATAGTCCATTAAATTAGATTAAATGTATGGTTAAGATCAACTATATTAATCATGTAATTAATATAATTATTATAATAGAGAAGGTCTTACATGTCATTATACACAATATCCTTATATAACCAACAATTAATGTATATTTTCCATATTTCGTGTTTGAAAAAACCACAATCAACTCATGCAGATTTTCACCGAAAAGGAAGACAAAATCAAACAATTATATTACCAAAAAATATAATTACAGTGACATAGTTCTCAATTCTCAATTATCATAATCAATTATCAAACAACTATAATAATTACAGTGACATAGTTCTCATTTTTATCAAAAGAAACAAACGTGTTGCTGTGTGGGCTATTACAGAATACTACTTGGATCATTCGTTAGTTATTACAATTGCCATTTAAGAAAAAAAAGAGAGGATAAAACGAGGCTACCATAGAACATAGGAATGAACTGATAATGGTGCATTCACAAATTGATTTATTTACAATGATAAAACTTCCAAGATCATGTTATGACTAATGGGCTGAGACGAGGAGCACGCATAAGATCAAGGACCAAGTACTTGGAGAAATACCTAACTTAATAAATATTATATTTTGATAATTTTACAATACTCCACCTGTCAAGTTTGCTAGGGAGAGATTTATCTACCCAAGAAATACTCTAAGCATAGGTAGATATATATATTGTACTGGAGGAAAAACAAAGGGGATCTTATCCATTTTCATTTTGATATAATTCTTGTTTTAACATAACAAATTGGTGCTTTCATTGATCTCGTCGGTAACCATGGCTGACGGGACTCGGCTCAAGACCATCGATGATACTGTGAAGACAATTCAGCTCAGTACGATTTGCACTCAACACAATTAGCTTCGCAACAACAAACCCTAACAAATATTCTCACCAAATTACAGGCGCTCGATGAGAAATTGATCAACGGCGTCTCTCCGGTTCAACCATCGTCGTCATCACCTCCGATTCCCTCTTGAGCAGCAAAAATTCCTGGGTCGGCTCCGCCTATCTCCGTATCATCTCCGTCCCCATTTTTTCCATCCGCCACCCAGATGAGCTTTCCACAGATAGCGAGTCCTTCATTGGCTCAAATACCTTCATTTATGTTTGTACCAACGGCTCCAACCTATTCTTCGCCCCGACCGGTTCCCCAAGTGATGGGGTGGTCTTCTCCGTCTCAGAGTCCATGGCCACCATCGTCAATTCCTGTTCGCCATATGAAATTGGATTTTCCTCGCTTCGACAGCGACGACCCAGCCGGGTGGATTTTTAAAGCGGACCGCTATCTCCTATCATCAGATTCCTGAAGATCAAAAACTCCTCATCAGCTCAATTCATATGGAAGGTCGTGCTCTCCAGTGGTTCCAATGGGTTTCACGCAACCGACAAGTTGCAACTTGGGATCAATTTGCGCGTGCATTAGAAATCCGTTTTGGCCCTTCCGAGTTTGACGATGTGCAGGGTTTATTGTCCAAATTGGTGCAAACAACGACTGTCGAACACTATATTGCTCAATTTAAGGCACTTTCATTTCGTACAGTGGGTCTCCCCTCCGATTTTCTAATGAGTTGTTTCATCTCTGGGTTGCGCAGTGATTTACAGGCGGAGGTTCGCGCTGCTCGCCCGTCGTCATTGTTACAGGCCATGGCATTGGCCCGTTTACACGAGGCAAAACTTTTACATCAACTTCATAATTTTTCAATCTCTAAGTGGAATGGGCCAGCCCCATCGAACTTTAAAGCACCTTCAGCTTATATTTCCAGCCCACGTAGCCCCCAACCCGTACTTTCTCATACTCTGCGCAATCCAAAAACAATATCCAGTCCTAACCCTTATTCCTCCCACACAATATACCCACCTCCAGTTGTATCGCCACACAACCCTATGCCGACACTCCAGACCGCAGTCAGCACACGACGAATTTCGTCAAGGGAGATGATGGCCCATCGGGAGAAAGGATTGTGTTATTATTGCGACGAGCCGTATGCTGCAGGTCATCGGTGCAAAACACAACCACAATTTTTTCTGGTCGAAGGAGAAATTGACGATGACAATTCTCCGGAAGTAGGTGATTCGCTTGAGATTTCCTTAAATGCGATGGCGGGCTCAGCCTCGCCCACCACTTTACGTTTTACAGGTTTGTTAAATGGAACCCAGGTGCAAATTTTGGTCGATAGTGGTAGCACGCATAATCTCATACAGGCACGTGTGGCCAGATTCTTGCAGTTGCCAATTGAGACAGTGGGTCAATTTTCAGTTGCGGTTGGTAATGGCCAACGTTTGGCGTGTGTTGGTTGTGTACGCTGCGTAGATTTAATAATTCAGGGCCATCGCATTGTTACCGATCTCTATGTGTTACCCTTAGAAGGCTCTGATATAGTATTGGGTGTTACTTGGTTAGCTACTTTGGGTGCAGTGGTTCATAATTATGTTGCGTTGACAATGTCCTTCAAGCTTCACGGAGTTGAGGTGGTTCTCCATGGTGAAACTAAGCCTACCGTCTATCCAATTCAGTTTAGTAGCTTAAGAAAGCTTACTTCCAATGACTCGGTGGCTGCGTTCTTTAGCCTCACAGTTTCGTCTATTCAAATCACAGGGCCACCTGTCGTTCCAGCACCTGTTCATAACATTTTAGATCAATTTGGCGATGTATTTGCTAAACCAAAAGGCCTCCCACCCCACCGAACACGTGAACATGCGATCCATTTACAACCCAATACTATGCTGATTAATGTGCGTCCCTACCGGTATCCCCATTTCCAAAAAATAGAAATCAAAAATTTGGTGTGCGAGATGTTAACGGAAGGGATTTAGAGGCCGAGTAATAGTCCTTTCTCATCGCTGCTTTTATTGGCTAAGAAAAAGGATGGCAAGTGGCGATTTTGCTCAGATTATCGAGCCTTGAATGCAGCCACGGTTAAGGATAAGTTTCCAATTCCCACAGTTGATGAGCTTCTAGATGAGTTACATGGAGCCCAATTCTTTTCCAAGTTAGACCTCCGATCGGGATATCACCAAATCCGGATTCGAGAGGAGGATATTTACAAGACAGCCATCCGCACACATGACGGGCATTATGAGTTTCTTGTCATGCCTTTTGGCCTTACGAATGCCCCCTCCACATTCCAATCAGTAATGAATGAAACTTTTAGACCGTTCCTCCGAAAATTCGTCCTGGTTTTCTTTGATGATATACTCATTTATAGTGCTACTTTAGAACAACACTTGGGTCATTTATATCAGGTTTTAATGGTATTACGAGAACATAAGTTCTATGCAAAACTCTCAAAGTGTGTCTTTGATCAATCCCAAGTTGAATACTTGGGCCACATCATATCATCGGCTGGCGTTTCTATGGACCCACAGAAAATTCAGGCCATTGTGGATTGGCCTATACCTCAAACTATTAAGGCTCTTCGTGGATTTTTGGGACTTTCGTGTTACTATCGAAAGTTTATCAAAGGTTATGCTACAATCGATGCATCGTTAACGGATTTGTTAAAGTCTAATAATTTTGGTTGGTCCATGTCCGCTCAGAAATCCTTTGAGTGTTTGAAGCAGGCCATTATCTCTGGGCCAATCCTAGACCTCCCAGATTTCTCCAAATAGTTTGTCGTCGAAATTGATGCTTCCGGATTTGGTATTGGCGGCGCCTTATTGCAAGACAACAAGCCACTTGCTTTTTTCAGTCAAAAGCTTAGCCCTCGAGCCCAATGTGCGTCTACCTATCATCGGGAAATGTTAGCAATCACAGCAGCTGTTTCAAAATGGAGGCAATACCTCTTAGGCCGTCATTTTGTAATACGTACAGATCAATTCAGTTTGAAGGCCTTAGTCGACCAAACCATTCATACACCGGAACAGCAAAAATGGCTCACAAAGTTGTTGGGGTTCGATTTTTCGATCATCTATAAACCAGGGCGTGAGAATATTGTAGCAGATACGTTGTCTCGGCGCTCAGTTGATGCCTCAACCTTATCACTAATCATTGTTGAGCTTACGTTCTTACCGCAGCTGCGTACAGCTCAACTTGAAGACCCCGAGTTAGCCAATTACACCAGCAGATTTTGAAACAACCTTCTAGTTTTGCCGATTATATAGTAGTAGATGGGTTGTTATATTTTAAACACCGATTATTCATCCCTCCTCTCTACGTTCTATGGTCCTAACAGAATTTCATGATTCGGTCATCGGTGGTCATGCTGGTTTTTGGCGTACCTTTCATCGAGTCACGGCGAGTTGTTTTTGGCCTGGTATGCAAAAGGATATTCGCACCTATGTTGAGCATTGGCCTTGTGTGCCAGCAGATTAAAACATCTACTTTGGCACCGGCGGGTTTGTTGCAGCCGCTACCTATACCAAATCGTATATGGGAGGATATTTCGTTGGATTTTATCACGGGTTTGCCTAAATCGCGAGGGTATACAGAGATATTGGTGGTCATTGATCGCTTATCTAAATATGCCCATTTTTTCCGTTGACACCAAATGCATCGGCGAGCAAAGTGGCTGGAGTATTCATGAATGGAATGGTAAAATTACACGGTATTCCTCGTTCCATAGTGAGTGATCGAGACAAAATATTTTGGAGTTCTTTTTGGGGCGAATTATTCAAACTTCATGGGACTTTTTGAACATGTCCACGGCATATCACCCGCAATCGGATGGGCAAACAGAGAGCCTAAACCGCACCTTAGAAATGTATCTTCGTGGATTTGTCATGGATAAACCCTCACAATGATCTGAATATTCAGCCGGAATGACTCCATTTTTGATAGTATATGGTCGAGAGCCCCCCATATATGAGTACGTATGTACCTTTTTCGGCTACCAACACTGCACTAGTACAGGAACTGAAGGATCGAGATCAAGTTTTAGCGGCAATTGAGATTAAATTTACAGCGTGCTCAGAATCGTATGAAAGAACAAGCTGACCGTCATCGTTCAAAAGCGAGTGTTCGATTTTGGCGAGTGGGTGTTCGTGCGGTTGCAGCCATATAGACAAATCTCAGTGCGTGGCTACGTTAATCAAAAGGCTCAGTCGTAAATACTTTGGCCCTTTTATGATCTTGAACCGTATTGGTAAAGTCGCGTACCGCCTTCAATTACCTGATATGGCTCGTATCCACGATGTTTTCCATGTCTCTCTCTTGAAAAAGGCTAAAGGGTATAACCCGATGAGTTCTCCTCCTTCGACGATACCTCCCTACCCAACACTACCTGAAATGCAAGCTCTTCAAATACTAGCTTCAAGAACTATTATGCGTGGTGGTCAGTCATACAAGCAATTGTTGGTGGAATGGGATAACTTTCCACTTGAAGACGCTACGTGGGTCGATCTCATGGAATTCAGGGGCAACGTACCCCAGTTTTTAACCTTGAGGACAAGGTTGCGATAGCAGGGGAGGGCAATGTTATGACTAATGGGCTGAGACGAGGAGCACGCATAAGATCAAGGCCCAAGTACTTGGAGAAATACCTAGCCTTAATAAATATTATATTGTGATAATTCTACAATTATCCAGCTGTCAAGTTTGTTAGAGAGAGATTTATCTACCCACGAAATACTCTAAGCATAGGTAGATATATATATTGTACTGGAGGAAAAACAAAGGGGATCTTATCCATTTTCATTTTGATATAATTCTTGTTTTAACATAACAGATCATGGAGCATATACGTGAATGCTACTAGAGTTTCGTGTTCATAAGTTTGACATCACGCAATCCTCACGCAAAAAGAAAGCATATAATATTTTAGGGGACTTCTACGGTGCCGTGAAGGTACCATTCCCTACTTAATCAGAACCATTAGGTCCTAAATTGATTATGGATCAAGGGATGTAAATGCAGGGTGGATGGGAGGTATGGTGCCTTCACGGCATCGTAGTCATTTCCAATATTTTAATCTTCCAAACATCACGCGAGCTAATTAATACTCTCTCTGTTTCACAATATAAGTCATTTTAGAAAAAAGCTCACTTATTAAGAAACCTAGATAAATGAGTAAATAATTAATTTTTTGTTATAGTAAACTACCCACCTTCCTTTTATCTTACTCTCTCTCCTCAAATATCTCAATTCCCAATTCACTTTTTACCTTTTTCTTTCTCTCTCTCCTCCAATATCTCAATTTCTAATTCACTTTTTACCTTTTTCCTTCTCTCTCTTCTCCTAAATTTGTGTGAAAAACAGCAAAAACGACTTATATTGTAAAATAAGAATTTTACTCTAAAACAACTTATATTTTGAAACAGATGGAGTAGTTGTAGCTTTTTTTAATTTGTAAAGACTTTGCAAATGTAATGAGCATGTTCATAACATTACTACTTACACAATCATTCAATACCAGAAAACCCATTCAAATAGCATTCGCATTACAAATTTAGAATATCATCAAAAATAATTATATTCCATCCTTTATTAGTTTATCTTTCCTGCTGATCTTCAAATAAATGTGGAGAATAAGAACATGTTTTCAATTTCGTACTAGTTTTTTTTTCACCCGTGCGATGCACGGGGCAGAAAGTTAAATATAGAAATGCAAGTTGTATTAATATTAATTTTATCATTATTTAATATGTGGAGAAATAAATAAATAGAGAGAACTAAAAGATTTACACTTGATAAATTATAGATCATACATTAGTGAATACTTCTTTATACACCACATTATTGGTCATGTTCGATCCTGAATCATCATCACCACAAACTAATATCTTCAATCCCTTTCGATGGGTGACACGCGACACGGCAACATATAACTGATCATGACTGAACACGGGATTCTTCAGATAAAGGCCGGCGTTCGAGAGCGATTGACCATGACTCTTATTTATTGTCATCACATATGAAATCATGAGCGGGAGTTTCCTTCTTTGAAACTTGAAAGGTATCCTAACGTCGGAAGGCGTTAGACTCATCCAAGGAAGCAACACTTGTTCTCCCGCCTTTGCACCGGTTAGAATTTTGCATTCAAGGACGTGAGTGGAAAGTCTCGTAACAACCAATCTCGTCCCATTGCACAATTCCATTGAGTGGTCTATGTTCCTCAACAACATAACAGGAGTCCCCACCTTCAGATGCAGCTCGTGATTGGGCACTCCAGAACACTTTATACCATTCAAGAATTCGGGCGTGTGAAAATCACTCAAAAAATCACTCCCATCGTCGGATTTGCAGGCACTGTCCGAACTCAGATAGGTGTACCCCTCGCTCGAGTTCAAAGTGTTCATGTACTCGTTGACAGAGTCCACAACATCGAGAGTCGGGGCCAATAGGGCCCTATCCTTCAGGAACATCGGGTCATCAATAGAGTTCCTAAACATCGGGTATGTATCCTCAACAATAGCCGCAATGGGGTCGCCCGAATATCTGAGGAGGATATCATCAGGAATTTCTATTGCAGCATAACTGTCATTCGGTCCTCCTATCTTTCCATCTCCAATGCTGGCAACCCAATCGGAGAACTCCTCCAACTCAGCACGTTCTTGTCCATCACCAAGACTCTGGAGCCTCATGTTCAGAGTAAGTCTCAACACAGTGCAGTGCCTCCACATGCTGGACGCATTGATAGCCGCATTGACTATGTCCTGCCGACTGCCCTTGGGGACAACGGGCAATATTTGGCGAAAGTCTCCACCAAACACAACGGTCTTCCCACCAAATAGCCTGTGCCTGTTGGCTGAATCTACATCCTCCATTATAATGAATATTCTTGAATTAGAACCATCACAACCATTGCTTGAATGTTCATTGTGGGATCCAGACAACCCCCTCGAATGAATAACTACGATTTTTATAAGTCACAAACACTCACGTCAGATTTACCAATTTCACCGTAAATTATTTTAATTCAACATTGGAGCGGAATTAAAAATTATACCATTAGTGACATCACTAAAGGCTGAGCGTTGAAATGTGAAATTCTATCACCAGTCTTATGTCTTTTCGACTCGATAGTTACATTCTCATTTGGTACAGAAGAGCCTATAAGAATTGTTGGATAGCCATTAGTTCCAATAAATAAGATAAGACAAACATCGGTTTTAGGCGTACATTAACATAACTACAAATAAATCATTGAATCCAATGTGTCGAGATGTATACAATCGTGCAAGCATTGTAGCCTCAAATCCGTTAAATGAATCGTATTTTCAATTGCGCTCGCGCTTGATAGCACTCTTGAGGTCATGCATGGGCATGTATTCTCAGACAAATTCACACTGCCTGTGACAATCATACAGGTAGAGAACAAATTATAAATATTTAAATAAATTAAATCATAATTTCTGAATAGTATAAATTTGACAAACAAATCATAAATACATAAGGAAATGAATATAAAGATAAAAAAAGTTAAATTAAATTAATAAAAATGAATAAACCTTGAACTTATAATCTTAAATTTATACATTTCCGAATATAAAGTAGAAATTGATTTTCGATATAAAGAAAATAAAATAAAATAATAACCTAACTCTCTAGGTTATCTACATATATATAGAAAATTAAATCAACAATTGAATAATTTAAAATATTTACACTGAGTTAATACTAACATATCTTTTCAATTAAATATTGAAATATATTAATAGATAATAAATAATCAAATCTACGAACAAAATTAAATTAATCTACTTGCAATAGAATTCAAAATTATATATCAAGATATATACATTGACGTATAATTAATTTAATTCTAACCAATACAATGGCTAGAATATATTTAAAAACATCATAATATAATTTTAAGATTTATATAAATAAAAAAAATAAAATAAAATAAAATTTTAAGCTTTAATTAATAATTAAATACATTTTAAATGATTAAATCCAAACCAATAATAATTTAATCTGAGTCCAAATTTAAATCCACATAAGCCCAATATTCTGATATTATAGTGCAATTAAACTAACATAATATTATAATAAGATATTATTCTAATATCTTTTTTTAGTTCAAAATTAATAAAATGTATACAAATACACAAATACACATACATCCTTTCTGTATATGCATAAGAAATGAATAATTATATTATTCGAATACCTTATTTCAATTGAAAATTATATAAAAAAAAATCATAAGAAATATCCAAAATTATTATTCTAATATCTTATGTCAATTAAGAATTAATAAATTATATATATACTACACATAAACATACATTTCGAAATTAAAAACTGAAATCTATATAACCCGGCGGGTCCAGTCCCGGAACCGGACCCGTTGGTACCGGTTCTGGTTTCCAAATTCTTGGAACCGGTTGTAACCGGTTCCGGTTCTGGGTCCATACTTTCGAGACCCGGTACCCACTGGGTACCCGGTGGGACCGGTTCCGGGACTGGGTAACCCGCTGGT